>OX456488.1:33687674-34136806 GCA_949748235.1 Platypus cylindrus
GAAGAAATAATAAATGAAATAATAAGGGAAAATGAAGAAATAAGAAAAATGGTGGGGATTAGAGAGGTGAAGACAGTATTAAGAGTAGTTAAAAAAAAGGCCTTCGGGAACAGTAAACAGTATGTAGAGGACTGGGTAGTAGAAGCGGACAATGAGATATTTAAGTACGTGGTTAAAAAAGGAAAAGTTCTGATAGATTTTACTGTAAAACAGGTAGAGGAATATATAAGGATCGCGATATGCTACAAATGCTGCTGCTATGGGCATGTAGCTAAGTACTGTACAAGGACGGAGGTATGCTACAGATGTGGACAAGAAGGACACGAAGGGAAAGATTGTGGAAAAAATGAGAGAAAATGCGCCAACTGTACAAGAGTGAAAGATAAAGACGTAGAGCACATGGCAACTAGCAAAAAGTGTCAAATATATAAAAGAAAGGAGGAACAATATAGAAATAGGATAGATTATGGAAGCTGGGAAGAAAAGAAGAAGCAGACAAAAAACTGAAGAAGAGGTGGGGAAAGGAGCAGGAAAAAATGAGAAGGAAAAAGGTAGAAATATGGAGATTGGCAACATGGAATATACGAAGCATAAAGGGAAAAGAAATTGAACTAGAAGATGAGTTTCTGGAAAATAAGATAGACATACTTACAATAACGGAAACGAAAAAAAAAGGGAGGGGATTGCAAAAAATGATGAAAGGAAGTGTAGTTATATATAGCGGAGTAGAAACAGAGAAAAGAGCAGCTGAAGGAGTCGCATGTATGATAAAAAAAGAATGGGCACACAATATCGAAGAATGGGAGGCGTGTTCAGAGAGGATATTGACAATAAATATGAAGGACGATAACCAGAGCATTATAACGATAATAAGTGTGTATGGACCAAATGAAGATGACAAAAAGGAGAACAAAGAGAAATTCTGGGAAATGTTAACAGAGGCGGTAGAAAGAGCAACAGGTGAAATATACATTGCAGGAGATTTTAATAGTAGAGTGGGAAAGGGAAAACCAGGAGAGAGTAGAATATTGGGCAAGAATGGGGAGACAATACTGAATGATAATGGAAAAAGATTAATAGAGTTTTGCCGAATCAATAATATGTTTATAGCAAATACGTACTATAAGCACAAGGATATACATAAGTATACTAGAGAGATGAGCAGCAAGGGTGAAAAATCAATAATAGACTACATAGTAGCAGGAAATGAAAGTAGAAAGAACATAATAGATGTAAAAGTGTCAAGAGGACCGGAAGTGGGAAGTGATCATTATATGGTGATAGCAAAGATAAAGAAACCGTTAAAAGCAGACAACAGAGAGAGAAAAGAAGATAAGATAGAATATGAGAAAATAAAAGCGTATAGACTAAAAGACGGAGAGGTGGCAAAGCAATATAGAGAAAAAGTGGAGAGGATGATTGAGAGTGGAAATGAGAAATGGAAGACATTAAGTTTGGAAGAGAGTTGGGAGGAACTCAAAAAGATAATATTACAAGCCAGCTCGGAAGTGTGTGGAAGAATAAGAAGAAATAAGAAAATAAAACAAACGGCATGGTGGACAGAAGAGATCAAGAGAAGAGTGAGAATAAAAAAAGAAAAGTGGAAAGAATATCTACAAAAAAAAACTAGAGAAACATATCAGTGTTACAAGGAAGAAAGGAAAATAGTGAAGAAATTAGTGAGAGAAGAAAAAAAGAAACAATGGCAAGAATTTGGTGAGAAAATGGAAAGCAATAGTAAAGAAAATAAGAAAGTTTTCTACAGTGTCTTGAGAGGGTGCAGAAAAGATAAAAAGGAAAACAGAGGGCTCATGAAAGACAAGAATGGAAAGGTAATAAAAGATGAGGAAAAGGTGATAAACAGATGGAAAGAATATTTCGAAGAGCTATTGGAGGGAAGTGTAAGTGGGAAATTCAATAAAAATAGCGAAAAAAAGAGAGTAGGAGAAGGTAAATCTCAAGAAGTGGATAATGAAGAGGAAGGCGGCGAAGAAATAGAAAGGGAAGAATTGGAAAAGACTATTAGAGAACTTAAGAATGGGAAGTCTCCAGGGAGTGAAGGAATAACATCAGAAATGATTAAGAATATTGGAGAAAAGGGAATGGAAAAACTGGTATATATTTACAACAAAATATGGAGAGAAGAACGCATCCCAGAGGAATGGAAAAGAGCACAGATAGTACCAATACATAAAAAAGGAGACAGAGCTGACTGTAAGAACTATAGAGGAATAAACATAATAAATACAGGGATGAAGATATTAGAGAAAATAATAAAAAATAAGATAAACGATAAAGTGGAACAGACCTTGGAAGAGCCACAATGTGGATTTAGAAAGGGAAGAAGCATACAGGACCATATATTTACTATAAAACAAATGGTGGAAAAGGCAGGGAATAGTAAAAAAAATATATATGTAGGTTTTCTAGATCTAAAGAAGGCATTTGATAAAATAAATAGAAGCAGATTATGGGATATAATGAGAGAGAGGGGTATAGAAAAGAAAATGATTAGGTTAATAAGGAAGATATATGAGGAGAATGTAAACAGCATAATAGTAAATAGTAAAGAATCTGAAACATTTAAAACAATGAACGGACTAAGACAGGGGGGAGGACTGAGTCCAACATTATTTAACATATATATGGATGAGATAATGAGAGAAAGTGATAAAGAGGAAAGAGGGCTAGTCGTTGGATATAAAAACATGCAAAGGGTGGTTATAACGACTGGAGCATTTGCAGATGATGTGATGTTAGTGGCGGAGAATGAAAGGAGTTTGCAGAGAAAATTGAACAAATGGAATGAAGTGCTTAAAAAATACGAGATGGAGATGTGCAAGGAAAAGACAAAAGTAATGGTAATAGGAGAGAAACGGAAGTTAGAAATTAAGATAGAAGAGACGAGAATAGAACAGGTCGATTGTTGTAAGTACCTAGGAGTGCAGATCAGTAGCGGTGGTAAACAGGAAAATGAAATTACGGAGCGGGTGAATAAAGCAATGAATGCATATTATAGAATAAATAGAGTAATAGTGGAGAACAAGGAAATCTCAAGGGAAACAAAAATAAATGTATACAAGACCATAATAAGACCGATTTTAACATTCGGATGTGAAACGTGGAAAATGGAGCAAAAAGACATAAGTAGGGTACAAGCTGTGGAAATGAAAGTCTTGAGAAGAGTAAAAGGGGTAACAAAAAGAGATAAAATAAGAAGCAGCGCAATAAGAGAAGAGTTGGAGATAGAACCAGTGGTGGAGTTCATCCACAGAAGGCAGTTGGGATGGTGGGGACATCTGGTAAGAATGAGTGAAGAGAGGCAAGTAAAGAGAGTCTGGCAGGCAAGGGAGGGAAGAAGAGTGAAACGGGGAAGACCAGAAATTACATGGGATGAGGGAATTGAAAAAGCAATAAGAGAAAGAGGAATGAGGCTGAATGACGCAAGAAGAACTGCTTGCAACAGGAAGGAGTGGGAGAGATGCATAGGAAGTGAGGAAGAGGAGGATAACGAGAAGAGCTCAAGCCGACACCAGTTGATGGTATAAGGCATATAGACATATATATATAAGAATCAAGTGAAATAGGATATACATCAATCTAATAAGTTATTTGGATTTGTAGATGATGAAGATAATTTATTCATAACTGACAGTATAGATAACTTGGAGGAAACTAACATTTTCATAGAGTTAAGCAATGCAAACTGTAGAACAATAAATGATTTTTCCATGTTAACTAAAGAAAAAGCAAATTTAAAGCATAAACTTCTAAATATTATCGATAATATAACCACCAATGAACAAATGGCAGTGTTCAAAAAATTGACTGCACCAATAGAACCTACATTGAAAGCTTTAGAAGATAAGCCAAAAATTAAATGATTAAAAGAAAATGTGCCACACAACAAAAAAATTTCTAAACAAAGGCGCTTATTTTTGACAAAAAAAAGAGAAAATCAAAAAAAAAACATTAAAGAAACCAACCACCGAAGAAGTAGAAGATATGACATTATCTAAAATTTTTTAAATTAACTTTTTAATACTATACTTTTTAATACACTTTAATAAATTACATATTTTGCAATTACCAAATATACCTGTTTTATAAAATTATATTAGAATTTGAAAAACAAACTGATTTATTTATTTAATATATATATATATATTACGATATATATATATCGTAAAGCCTGTCTACCATTCCTGGTGTAGGCTTGTTAGTCTTTATCTTTTTTTCCTTTTTTCTTCTTTTTTTTTTTCTTTCTCTAGGCTCATACGTTTTTGCTTCACGTCACTGCGTCGCTAAACTTTCTCCATTCTTTCCTGTTGTTTGCCATCCTAGTAGCTTCACTCATCGTTATTCTTCTTCTTTGTAATATTTTTTCTATTATGTCATCCCAGGTAGTTTCAGGTCTTCCCCTTTTTCTTTTCTGTCCAGGTCTATTTTCCCATACCCTACTCACTTGTCTTTCTTGTCCCATTCTTTTAATATGGACCCACCATCCCAACTGCCTCTTCTCTATGTATTCGTGTATCGCCTCTATTCCTAGTTCTTTTCTTATTTCTTCATCCTTGAGTCTTTCTCTCTTTGTCACTCCCTTTACTCTCTTCATGTATTTCATTTCTGCCGCTTGAACTTTACTTATTTCCTTTTTTCTGTTATCCATGTCTCACATCCAAATGTCAGTATTGGTCTTATTATTGTTTTATATACGTTTATTTTTGTTTTCCTTGTTATTTCTTTTTTCCCCACAATCGTATTGCTGATACTGTAAAATACTTTCATTGCTTTTCCTACCCGGCTGTTAATTTCTTCTTCTTGCTTTCCTGAACTAGATATTTCTACTCCCAAATATTTCCATTTGCTCCAATTTTACCTTATCTACCATGATTTTTATCTCATGTTGCTCCCCGATTACCATTACTTTTGTTTTCTCTTTACACATCTCTATTCCGTTCTCTCTAAGGATTTCATTCCATTTATTTATGCTTCTCTGAAACTCTTTTTGGTTAAATACTATCACCATTATATCGATCGCAAATGCTTTTGCATTTGCTTTTCGCAAAATGCTCCAAACTTTACTTCAACTCTCTCCATATAATTCAATCCCACGTCAAGTCCTCTAGTTCTTTCTTTCGCTTTCCTTATTATTTTGTCCATGTAAATATTAAATAATGTTGGACTTAGTCCTCCTCCCTGTCGTAGTCCGTTTTTCGTTTTAGATTTTTTTGATTGTCTGTTTTTGACTATCACGCTATTTGAGTTTTATTCATTTATTTATTTTATTCCTTAATAAAATAAAATAATTTTAATTCTTTTATACTGTTGAGACTTTTTAAATATTCTGATAATTATATATATATATATATTTCTATATGCCTTATACCATCAACTGGTGTCGGCTTTCTGATAATTACAAATAGTTATAGTTAAATTTAGAGATCAAATTAGTATACATTTGCATAAATGAACTTGATTCCATTTTCATTTTATTCTATAATTCCACAGTGGAATTTCCACTAATTAAACTTATTTTAATTAAAAATTAGATCAGCTCAATAACAAAAAAATACCAAAAATCGCAATAAAGTTTTTAGTGATAGATAAACTATACTTGAGATAAAAATTATTAAATATTGATATTTCGCCAGCATTATCTCAAAGGATGCTTTATTAATTATTTTTATATATAATAAAGATACTCAAAATCTAGCTCCTGTTAAATTTTTTCTCTATTGATAATCTTGTGACATGTTTCGCCCATTTTTGAGCATCATCAGACAAATAAAATACTAGTGGCTCTTACATGTATATCATCTTCAGCGCTAACTTTAATTATATGTTGTCTTCACAACAAGAATACAATGCATTGTATTCTTGTATATCACAAGATTATCAATAAAGAAAAAATTTAACAGGAGCTAGATTTTGGGTATCTTTATTATATACAAAAATAAAAATTATTACTAATAATAATTGAAAACAAAAGCATTGGACAACATCTAACCCGACACCAGTTTACAACTGCGGTATAAACCAAGCGCGTGATTGAACGACGCAATACTAAACCATTGCATCGTGATTGGCCATGCGAAAAAATGTTTCGGCTATTCCCAGAGGCTAGTTACAAAATACGGTTTGGCATACGCTTACGAGCGAAGCTCTTTCGGCCATCATCACATTATACAAGTCATTATTGTTATTACATTTGCTTCATCGCCATCTTTATTCTTTTTATTTTTCCTTCTATATTAATAAAAAATTCAAACCGATGTCCAACGACACACATGATGATGCCTTTTTTCAGTGTGACGGAAAGCAGATGCTTGGGGGTCCGATATTTTGCTCGGACTCGACACATACTTTCAAACTACTTTCTCAATTCAACCATGAGGGCGCCATCTCACCGTGCATGTATTAATTTCAGACAAAGTTCAGTAGCCAAACACAGTTTGCTGTTCTGTTTCTCCACATTTATAATTTGAAAACTTACAAATGTTTTGAAATTAAAATAATAAAAAATTGGGTACCTACAATAAGGAGCACGAACGAAATAGGGAATTTCAAAAATTTCTGGACGCACGATATTATTAATATATCATTTAGAGGGTGTGTCGCTACTAGTATTTTTAATTTCAATGGTGGATAAGGGATGAAAAACTGAACGGAAAATGTCTAAACAAGGGACAGTCTATCTTCAATAGTTGCCGAGAAAATCAGAAAATCAGCATTTTCTGATTTGTTCAAAAACGTTCGTGAACTGCAGTGTAACTGTTCTATGCAATACTGGGCCATGAAAAGTAGAATAAACATTGAACTAATTAACGAGTTCAATGTCACACGTAGTATAAAATTTCTCTATTTCCTGTGAAATACTGTGGCGGCGTTTTACTAATTTAATTTTAAAGAGAATTTTAAAGGTGAAATTTCTACAGATCATCAATGTTTTAATATTAAAATTTGGTCATTAATCAATTTTGGAGTTTAGAATTAATTTGGAATTTGGAATCTAGAACCTTTTAGAGGGCATTGAAGGATTAGCTTTCTTAGTTATTAAACTAATTCATTATTTAATATGCCATATTAAGTACTGAAAATTAGTGTTAATTAATCTTATTGCGAAACATACCCTAAGATAAAATTTCAGTCTAATAACATAATTTAATTTCCTTTCCTAACGAAACAAAAAGAAAATCATAATTGCTACGGCACTGTCTCACTAGCTTGGTCGGATCGAGTCGCCGACAATGCTAGCGTATTCATTTTCCAATACAAAATGTAATTACTCATTTAATGTTTACTCTTAGAAAAAAAAACAACTATGCATTTTCTTTTAAAATGTTGACCTCATTTTTATTAGCAATAATTTAGAGATAATGCGTTTGTTTTGAGTATGAAGTTTAGTGAACATTTAGATTTAATTATCATAAAAAAAATATCTCCATGAAAAAAAACATTTTTTACATTTTAATAGACCGTACAATAGAATATACTAATTTAATCGCAAAATCAAATTGTACATCGTATCATAGGTACAACATTATGTGTCAGCTAATAAAAAAGCACGTGGTATGAAACAGTTCTACAATTTTACACTTGCTACTATGTTTTGTTACTATGCTGTTTCTAGCAATGTCAACTTGTTTAAGAACATTGCATTAATTTCGCTTTAGTCATTCGTTAAAAGTAAAAACACGAAACATAAAAAAAAAAATCTACTAGCAGGTTATTGATAAAATTCTTGGGATTGTTATGTTAAAGTGTGAATCGAAAATTAGAAAGAAAGAGAGACCAACAAATTAGGACAAAACAGTCTAGTGGAAACGTAAAATTAGATTAGCTGCATGTTGAATTTTAATCGAATAACTTTGATTAGATTTGAACTTTATTGAAATATTTTTTAAATAATTATGGCTAATTATACTACAGCAGAATGGTGTGATATGCTGATGATTTATGAAGTAACCCGTGGAAATGCAGATGCTGAAAAAGTTATATCAAAAACGATTTCCAGACCGACAAGGGTCTTGTGAACGGGAATTTGTTAATTTAGTGCAAAGGACAAGAGATACTGGTTTGTTAATTCTCCAATATGGAGAATACTGCAATAGTAGAATACTCCACTATCAGATCGATGAAGACATTTTAAGCATGATTGAAAATGAGCCGTCGGCCAGTACCCGTGAAATTGCGCGACATGTCGAAGTTTCCAATTCCACAGTGTGGCGTGTATTACGGGAAACGGGCACTATCCGTATTACATACACTTTGGAACCGCAAGATTATTTAAATCGAATACAATTTTTTCGATGGGTGATTAGTCAAAATTTAAGGCAATTTGGATTTGCGTCACAAGTTTTATTTACGAACGAAACATGCTTTAGACGATTTAGAGTTTTTAATAGCAGAAATAGCCACATTTGGAGCGAAGAAAACCCGCATGCTTATCGTCTTAGTAGTTTCCAAAGACAGTTACGAATTAATGTAAGGGCTGGCATTGTGGGAAATTATTTGATTGGTCCCTTCGTTTTACCTTCTCCTTTAACTGGAGAAAGGTTTTTGGATTTTTTGAGGAACAATCTATGAGAACTATTCAATGGTGCCCCATACCAATTACGTCATGACATGTGGTTTATGCATGCCGGAGCTCCACCTCATTTTTATTTTAATGTTAGATCTTTTTTGAATGAAAAATGTCCAAATATGTGGATAAGCCGTGGAGGCTCTATTGCGTGGCCAGCTAGATCTCCTGATTTAAATCCCTTAGATTTTTATTTATAAGGCTACATGAAATATCTATTGTACAAAGAGCCATTTGACAATGAAGATCAACTATATGCCCGAATTTTTGAAGTTGCAAGAATAATTCGTGAAAAAGCTGCAGAACATTTGCCAAGAGTTTCACGAATCTTTTATAAATCGGGCCCAGCATGCAATTGAAGAAAATGGTGGTCATATGGAACAGAATCTGTGAATAACTAATAAATTTCTGGTGAATTGATAGTGATGTTTTAGTGAATCATTAATGTGGATATTGTACTTTTAGTGCAAAGTTGAATGTAATTTGTATTGTCTGGCATGGTATTCAATGTCTAGTGTTGTGGATATCTGTTTATGTAATGATAGCTGATTAATTACGGGCGGCAGCGGGGTGGTAAGCTATACTACCTCGCCTAGTTATTTGAAATTCATTACTAATTTGTTGCAGTACTTACACCAAATAATTAGTGGTATGCAGGTATTGCCTTAATCTGCATTGCCCTAATAAAGGTAACATTTAAGTAGCACGGAGATTACACAAAATACATTTTTTTTAAAACTAGACATGACTAAAGTCAAATAGTTTTTGCTAGCTTTAAAAACAATTTGATAGAAAGTATTATGAAATAAAAGATTTTACATTCTGATTGAAATTAAACGAATAAAATTGAAATTAGAATTAAATGTAAAGAAATAACTTCCAAATAGATTTTGCATTTATTTTAAATAAAAAATTTTAAATTTTTCTATTTTACATTACATAACTTTTACAATTTTTTTTTTAATTTTGAAGTGTTTTTAAAAGGTGTTCTTATGACTAAATAAAAATGTTCAATTTTTCTTATTAAATTTTTTTAATTCTAATTTCAAGACATAAGCAAAAAAATAAAAATAAACAAGCCTAACCTTCAATCATTTGCTTTGTGGACAAGTCATTCAACGTTTTTTCCATCACGTCTCCCACGGCTGTTTCGATAACGGTTGTCTACCGTTGCGTGGCGCGAACCGCCGCAAAGTACAGGGGATATCAAACGTTTTCTAGCCGTTTTTAAATGTTGCGCAATATTGTGAAATAATTAAAGTTGATTTTTCGAAAAAAAATTATTAAGAAAAGTTGTTTGTATTGATGCCAGGAGTATGTGGTTAATTTTTCTGACCACCTTTCGCGAACACCCTGTATATATATATTAATACTTACCTTTCCATCGTGATTTTTTTTAAAGTTATTAAAATAACTTCTTCGTTATTTTACAGTTACCGTTACATTAGAAAGTAAAAGAAGTTATTAAAAAAGAAGAATAAAAACTCCACGAAAATATAAATAAAGTATTAATATATGCAGCATAACATACAATATATGTTCTATGCATGTATATGGGTTTGTATGTATGGTCATAAAACGAACTATGTTGTCCCTTTATAAGGGCTGACAGCGTCTGGAGGAGCAGTGCAACATTTAAAAAAATACATATGATTAATTATTAATGCTAAAAACACATATTTTATTTTAAAGTTTCATTTTAATTTACGTTTACTAAATTAATATACATTCGACATAACATACATACTTCTACTTGCGCTAATGGCATTGCGCCTTCTACGGCGACCTCCTGTTCCATTTCACCCGGTCCCATGTTCTATATTTCTTACGCGACCTCCTACTCTATCTCTCCCACGAAATTCTTCTCTGTTCCTCTCCCGAGCTTCATTTCTGTCGCCTTCCTCAGCTTCTTCACCATCTCTCCCACGATTATCATTTGCGATAGTGCCTCTTCCGCGGCCTCTTCCACGTCCGCTTCCGCGACACGGTTAGTCGTGTACGCATAATAAAAATTATGCGTATCGTATAATGATACGAACAATTCAAAAAAATCACAATCTATTGTATCGACAATTATTTCATCAGTTTATTGTCGACATGTACGCAAAAATAGAAACTGTACGACTTTTATACATTCGATTAAATCAAAGACAGTTGGAACTTGGGAAAATTACATTCATGTGAGAAATGCTGTAATGAATGACGGAGACGTTCAAAATATTGGTCAAATGGTTATATTGCTCGCAACATATATAGGTAGTCCCAGACATATACATGAATATGCTCAAAATGCCATGACATACGTGCGTACATATGGGCGACCAGATTTATTCATCACCTTCACTTGCAACCTAAAATGGTCTGAAATTCAAGAAGAATTGAAACCAAGCCAAACAGCTGCTGACCGTCACGTCTTAACAGCCAGAGTTTCTAAACAAAAATTGAATAAATTGATCGAAGTCATAACAAAGGTTTGTATCTTTGGAGAAGTTCGATGCTACATATATTCAATTGAATGGCAGAAAAACGGTCTCCCACATGCTCACATCCTTATATGGCTACCTATGCGTAAGGGGTTAATTTACATAAAGCCTCCAGCATTATTTATCAGTAACATTGAATTGAAGAAGTACTTGTTCCTTTATTTTTCATTCAGAATTCCTAACCATTTATAGCTCCAGTCCTACAGAAAATTTATTTGTCAAATCTGATTAGATAAACTCCATTTTTAAATGAATATCCACTTTCTGAAAGCTGCTTTGTTCATGTTATCTATATGTATATACTTATGGGTAGCCATATAAGGACCCACCGTATATAATAATATGTATACCCACGGATATAGATAATGTAATATCGGCTGAACTTCCAGATAGGGAAGAAAATCCCATATTATATGACATTATTACGAAGCATATGATTCACGGTCCATGTGGTAACACTAACAAAACATCGCCCTGTATGAAAGACAATAAGTGTACAAAGCACTATCCTAAAAAAATAGTTTCTGAAACTCAAACAACGTCGGAAACGTCTATATGATGGAGGAAAAAAAGCAATTATTAAAATTAAAATCAATCATCGATATCAATTAATTGAAATTGATAATCGGTGAGTAGTACCTTATTGTAAATTGATTTTAAAAATGTTTAATGCGCACATTAATATCGAATGTTGCATGTGCGTAAAGGCGATTCAATAAATGTAAATTGTAAATTTACATTTATTGATTACAATATACAAATTACAAATATTGTAAATATGTTAACAAGGGTGGCGATATGGCTGTTGTTCAAGTTGACAATACAAACACAACAACATCATCTAATGACGACGAAATAACACAGTATCAATTAGGACGATATATTAGCAGCAACGCCACACTGAGACAGTGTGGCGTTTACTTTGTTTTCCAATACACGACATTAACTCTACCGTTGTTCACCTTAGTGTACACTTAGAAAATGGGCAACGTGTATATTTCAATGAAAGTAATATACCACAAAGAGCTGAGCAAACACCAAATACTACACTAACAGCTTTTTTCCAACTCTGTCGTGATGAGGCTTTTGCGAAAACATTATTATACGCGCAAGTATTATACATAGAATAACAGTAATATAACATTTAATCGAAGAAAACGAGGCGAAATTATATCCGGACATCCAGGTATTTGTGCAACTGACGCTTTAGGTCGTGTGTATACAGTTCATCCAAGCAATAACGAATGTTTTTATCTTCGACTGCTACTTCACAATATTCGTGGACCTACTTCTTTCATTGATTTAAAAAAAATTTAATGACGAAATATGTCAAACATATCGCGAAGCTTGCCTTAAATTGGGTTTACTGGAAGATGATGCACATTGGGATAACACTTCACGAGGCGTCCGTAACCCAATTAGTTCCGCAACTACGAGATTTATTCGTAATTATTATCACCACATGCAGTCCATCAAATCCTAACAGTTTGTGGGATAAATATAAAGATAATTTTAGTCACGATAGTCTTGCCTGTAAGTCGTACAAAATACAAACCGATAGATACTGTTGTAGAACAGGAACAAGCAGTTAATTATCCGACTAAATCTTTAAATTCCTTAGATTTACCAGGATTTTCACAACATGTACTACATTTAAAAATAGGGTAACCAATTATGCTATTAAGAAATTTAGATCCTCCAAAATTATGCAATGATACCAGATTACGTATTCCTAATCTGACATCAAATGTTATTCAGGCAACAATTTTAACTGGCTGTGGTAAAGGGGAGAATGTTCTTATCCCCCGCATCCCACTTATTTCTAATGGTATGCCATTTGATTTTAGGCGCCTTGAGTTACCAGCGCGCCTTGCTTTTGCCATAACGATTAATAAAGCACAGGGATAGTCTCTAAAGTACGCAGGAATCAATTTAGAAACTGCATGTTACTTTCATGGCCAATTATATGTTGCCTGTTCTCGAGTTGGTACCCCAAACTATCTCTACATATATGCTCCGAATAAACAAACAAAAACGTTGCCTACCAAAAGGCTTTGCTGTAAAAAGATGCATTTAATCATTTTATATTATGTAATTTGTAATTGCTGGCAAGTTGTAGAATCAATAGGTTTTCTTATCTCCTATTATATTGACGAATTAACTGATATTTTGATTGAATGCTAATATACTAATTTTATTTGACACTTTATCTGTTTGATAATATAATCTGGGTTCAATTCATAGGCAAAGAGTTTAATTAGCTTGCGAAATGTACTATGGATAAGTACGTGTGACTGTTGCAACTTCAATGCTGTCACTCAGATTCCGAGCCATTTGCAACATGTTCAATAAACAGTAACTGTAGCGACACACTTCAAAATAGCTATACATACTCTAGAATTAAAATTTTACATTAATTAGATTCCCAGACATCATTTATTGATAATCACATATTGATATTGATAAGTTTTAAAAAGGCTTGGCCTTGCTGTTAATATGTATGAAAATATAACTAAATATTTGTATTTATATCAAAATATCACCGATTTTTCGTTACAGATGTTTCAATTTCACTTTAAATTAGCTAATATCTAGAAATGTATTTTAAGAGTAATACATTATGCATGGGCGGTGGGTGGGTGGAGTGCAAGTTTGAAATTAAGCGCAATACAAAGCTTCTATTTCCAAAAGTCAACCTCACCTTCACGTGGTGTACTCTGTTTGTAAACTAACGGGGCTCTGGCGTTTATTACATGTATTTTTTAACGAATTATTATAATTCTTTGTAATTCCCACTACCTAGGTTACAGAGTATTAGAGGGAAGTATAGTCCTTCATGGACGAAACCTTTGGTATATTACATGTAGCCAATCAATTAAAACATATATATCAACGACTATTTTCGCGGTGCTAATCCAGAATAAGTTCGAGTACTCATAGTATTCAGCCCGGGAAGTCACCTCGGTCGAAGTCGGGTACTTCCGCTAGTTATTAAAATAAAACATTATAAGAAGTCAATTCTTAGTATAGTGTCCCTACAAATTTCTGGTTGACTAAGTACTTTCTATTAACTCTTTTTCTATTAAAGAAATTATCTTATCTTATCTAATTTTAATTTCTAATTCTTATTTTATTTTTATTAACCACGCGTGAATTGCACAATTTTAACGTAAAATAAAAAAACAGAAAATTGGCAACGTTGCAAAATGTAATTTCTTTTAATTTATCCTTTCTTATCTAATTACCACTAACCATACGTCAATTTCACAATGTTAACGTAAAAAAAATAGAAAATTGGCAACGTCGCGAATTTTTTTTTTCTTTAAATTCATAGTTTCTTATCTATCGTATCTTATCTTTAAGTTATAGATTTATATCTATAAATATTATAGATATTTAAAAAACATAAATTTGAATTATATAGGGTGTAAACTTTGAGTTGTAGGAAAATTACACCACGTATAGGTAATTAAAAAACAAACTGAATATTGTTAGAGAAGGGTGGGTCTATCTTCAATAGTTTCCGTGATAATCAGCCTTTTTTGATTTCTTCGAAAACGTTCTTGAACCGCAATGTAACTGACCTACGCAATACTAGGTCTTGAAAAGTAGAATAAACAACTCATTAACGACTTCATCGATAACTTGAGTTATCGATGAAAAATGACGTGTCAGTACTGCCAACTTAATAATTATAAAATAACTTATGTAAAATTTGCAAAGGACTACTGCAAAATGGTTAGAATTTTAATGGAAATATTCTAAAAATTAAAATTATCTCCATTTTATTAATTCAAGTGTAAAATTCACATTTTTGTTAAAAATTTTATTTTTGCCTGAAAATATGTTGGCAACGTATAAAAAGCGTTTCACACAATATTTTTCAAGCGGCTTTGAAGCTAATTACGATCTTAACCAAACTTTATTAGCGCTAAAATTTTATATTTATCAAATGTCCCCAATTTATATGATTATATTCTTATCTTATTTGAAAAATATTAGTTTATTCAATTAATAAAATAAGATAAGTATAAAATCAATTTAAAAATCGATATTAATTTATCGATCGGATAGGGTTGTGTAGGTTAGGGCAGTGTGTGTGGTAGTGAGTGTATTTTGCATTGTCTACTATGGTATCATTGTGTTTTTATAAAAACATAATTTAATTACCTATTTCCGCAGGAACGGGACAATGATGGACTTCTTTTACCTTTGAAGGCAGTTCGAGAAGTAAGTACTTGCACATTTAATAATGTATTTTTCCATTAGTATGCAAATATTAATTTATGTAACACATTTACTTTTCAGAGAGTAGCTAACGCTCTAAAAGTTTCCATTGACCCAGTGAGCAAAATTTCTTCTGACTGTAAAAAAGATGTACCAATTAAGCCACCAAAACCCAGCAGAATTTATAAGAAACCCAAATTAACAGATTTAACAAAGGCTCAAAAATATGATATAAGAAATGAAATTTATGATAGGTATCAAAGCAATAAGTGCTTAATGTTATTATTTAAGTTATTTTTTAGATGTGCTATTAAGAAATTCGTTTAATATGATAAGAGAACAGATGTAGTTATTTGAATGTATACGATTGATTCAAAGAGTTTTTAAAGAAATTTTTATTTCAGAGCAACATATAACAGCAAAAACATTACTTGTAAGGCTACAAGCGAAAAGAATGTTTAATCGTAGCGAAACAACTTTAAGAATTGTAAGATGATCGACGTGGAGGATTATGCGAGCTGCCAAGAATAGTTTTGTAAAAAACAATTTTTTTGAAAAATTACGTGGTAAATGTTAACAATTCTAATCTTTCGCAATTTGTGTTTCTGGATGAAAAGTGGATATTCCAGCACGGAACTGCAACCGCATCTTGGCAGGACAAAGACCCCAGAAGCGTACGAAAAATTAAATCTGATGGCAAAAGGTAAAATTATTGAATTAGTCACTTAAACTATTTCACTGCTGACATAAAAATTTTTACTTTTAGGCTTATAGTAGTACATGCAGGAACAAAAAATGGTTTTGTTCCTGGTAGTTATTTAATATTCATTCGCTTCCAAAAACGTCCATCGTCAATTCAGACTATCATGGAGACATGAATGAAGTAGTGTGTCTCAGATGGTTCGATGATATGTTGCAAAAATTGGAAGAACCTTCAATCATAGTAATAGACAATGCCAGCTACCATTCCACTTTAGCAACGAAACATCCAAATGATAACTGGCCTAAATTAGAAATTTTGGATTGGCTCAACCAAAAACAAAATAGCATATTCTGCCAATCTACTAAAAGTGAAATTATTTGATATTGCAAGAAGGTAAATTATGAATAACTACAAAATACAGTTCCCATATGTAGTATATGTTTCTGTTTTAGAAATATGCCACTAAAAAAAATCAAAAACGATGAATTGACTAAAACCCGTGGGCATAAAGTTTTGCGTCTACCTTCACCTTATTTGCCAATTTAATCCAACCGAACATATATGGGGCATTGCTAAACGTATTACAATAGACATGTAGACAGGTGGCGATTCCGTGGATTGTGCCCTAAGAATGTGGAAAGAGGCACTTGACCATATTACGCCCGAAATGTGGTTTAATACGGTAAGACACACCGAGGAGCTGATCAAGGAATCGTGGGACCGAGAAATACAATACGATCGAGAAGAAATCACTCCTCTAATTATTCAATTAGATGAAAGTGATTCTGAAGATACTGATGAAGTATGATATTTTTTTGTTAAAGATATGGTGATGGGTATTTATTTTTAAATAAAAGTAGTAAAAATAAAAATTTGAAGTAATTTTAACTAAGTTAGTTTAGTTTGGTTGATTAATTCAGTTAAAGAGTATATTTTTATTTGAAATTATTTAATGTTGTATAATTTTTGTATTATTTTTAGGATATGCTGAATAGAAAATTTCATGGTAAAATCCGCCTGTGGCAGTTTAAGAATTATGCAAAAGTTATTAGTTATTACTGCCAGTTAAAAGTCCGAATGGAGAAAGAGAGACGAAGAATATTATAAATAAATCTGAAACACGAATATTATCTTAATTCTGTTATTTAGTTAGAAAATTAAACCACTATTTATCGTAAAGTACGAATAAAATAAACCATAAATGCATGTAATTTTTGATTAATATAAGTATATATTCCATCAATTTGATACCGAGATATTAATAAAATAATTGTTTTTTACATCTAACTATTAAAATGTAAACAAAATTCAGTAATTGAAATGAATCTAGAAATGGACTTCAGCAAATATTATTTTAGATTCAGTATCTAGTTATTACATTTAGGTGTTAAAACATGCAGATATAAAAGAATCTATTTTTGCATATTTCAATATCCATTTCTTGTATTCCCTATATCAAATCGATTATACTGAATATCACGTCCTCATGTCCATTAACTCAGGTTAATTTTTTTTAATACGCTAGTAAGTCCGGGTACTTTATTATAAATATCATAGTTAATCTGGAATAGTTGAAAAAGTAAATAAAATCAAGATTCGCCACTTTTCATTGACTTCACAACAATTTTACTAAATTTTCAATAAAATAGGAAATGTGAAGCTTCTTTTATGATTATGTCACGATGCTGTTATGAAGTGCGCCGTTATTAGCATCGCTTTCTCTTTATTAATAAGAGATTAATATAAAATATATATTTATTTATATATATTATATATACTACGTTTCATTTATATTTATATAGATATATCAAAAATGCCAAATGATGGCTAATAAAAATTAGAGATGGCTCTTATCTGCACTATTATATTGCATTATTGACTATCAATATTCCTGCTACAAATTCCACATAATCTAAGCGAATTTAGCATATCAATAAAACCTTAAATAATTGATTAATGTACTAGGCATTCAGAATATTTATCTAATCGTACATTCATAGGTAAAATTCATAAACTTTTTTAACAAGAATATCTACTTAAAATTTATCAAACAATATCTACTCACTTAACAACGCAAAATACATAATTAAATAAGTAAATTTTTTCTCATTCCATCAATAATCAGTTGGGGTTCTGGAAATACAAAATTTCTCATGTTTTCATTTAATTCCTCTAATGCTAATTGAGCTTGTAACCTGAAAAGAATCAGAACTAATTTAGAATATTTTAATATTTAAAAAAGCCAAATAAAAAAAACGCTAACTGTTAGTTAGCGGTAGATCAAGAAGCAATAAAACTTGTTTTAATTTTTGTAAATGTATTTAAATTAATGTTGTACCTCATTACATCGTCACCATCATTTAAATAAATATGTTTTAATGTTCGGTAAATTGGCAGTATATCATCTTTAAGGTAAGCTATCATTTCACTTTCAAGACCAATTAGCAATTGTTTTATAACTGTTACAGCAGCACGGCGTGCTTCAATTGCTTTATCTGTTGTTATAATAGCATGAACACATAATAAAATCTTAAAAAAAATAAGTACCCATATTAGAAAGGTAACATTATGTACTCGATTGACGAAGTTACATATGCATGCATACATTTCTGTAAGATCGGGTACGGAGAGTATTCTAAAGCATTAGAAGCAATCATAACTTTTAATGATATTTAAAGCTGTTATATTGTATAATAAAACAGTTATAGCAATAAAATCTACATATATTGTATACATGTTGCTTAAGATTAAGGTGAATATGGTTTTTGTGAGCTAAATATATTCAAATGATGTTACAAATTGCTTTTTTTCGACTAAGACTGTAAATTTATTATCTATTCAAAAGCTAATCATAAAGAGAAGTAGGCCTTGGATTGAAAAAAAATCCGTTATAATCCTCGCAAATATACTTATTGAATGACACAAGCATAGCCACATGCTGTTTTGAATTTTAATTAACATTAAAACGCTAATTGTGAGACGGAGTCTCCTTAAGTTGCAACAACTAAATAGCAAATACATAAATACACAATTAAAACATATAGTTTTTTGAATACAGTTTAATACAACTAAGTTAAAGGAAAAAATAAAACAGTCGCATGCGCGTACCATTAGAATGTTCATTAGAAGGATAATGGGCATCATTACTATTGCAGTTTATCTGTTAATAGACATTCACATATATATACTAGTATAGAATATACTATATACAATCCACTATATTCTTTCTATTTTCCTCAGCTGTTACCAGGTAATTATTGATCTTTCTTCTCCTCTTTTACCCTTGCCTACTCTACTATTAAAATCTCCAGCTATATACACTTCTCTCTTTGCCCTTTCCACCACCCCCTCCAGCCTCTCCCAGAATACCACTTTGCTCTCCAAATTGTCATTTTCATTTGGCGGATATATGCATACAAGTGTCTTAATTTTCTCTTTTTGTTTTAATTTTACCACTAAAATTCTCTCTGATACTGGTTCCCAGTGTTGTATCTCCTTCTTTATTACCCATCCAACTCCTGCCGCTGCTCTATCGTTAGTGTCTACTCCACTATATATCAATATATTCTTTTTCAATACTGCACATTCTTTCCCTTTCTTTTTTGTTTCGGTTAGTGCTAATAGATCTATCTTTTCCTTTTCAAATTCTTGTTCCATTTCTATTTCCTTTCCATTTAAGCCTCTTATATACCACGTTCTCACCTTCCATAATCTCTATACTCACTTCTTTTCTCTTTCTTCCCTCTTTTTCCCCTAGTTTTTTGTCTGTACCATTTCCTATATTCCGGACATTCCCTATATGTCGCCCAGTGCTCTAACTCGCTCTTTCCCTTTTTCTCACAGTTGATGCAGGTCCTTTCGTTAGCTTCACATTTTATTTCCCCGTGCTCCCTTTTTCCACACTTGTAGCATGCTGCTTCCTCTTGTCAGTATTTCGCAACATGCCCAAATCGACAACATTTCACACACATTGCCACTCTACTATATTCTTCCGGTGTTTTCAGTGTTAAGTCTATGGTCACTTTTCCCTTTTTCACTGTATATTTAAATAATGCTTGTTCCGCTTCCATTACCCAATCTTCCACATACGGATTGCTTTTCCCCACGCTTTCTTTGCTACCATCTTCATCATTGTTTCTATCTTCCTGTCACCTATCCACTCCCTTAATTCATTATTCTCTTTCACTATTTCCTCGATTATTTCTCCACCTTTATGCCCTTTGTCCACCTTTTTTATCACCAACAATATTTTGATGATTTTCTTTGTCCTTACTGATAACTCTTCATCATTTGCCAATTTATTCATTACTTTCTCTTTTTGCTCCTCACTTCTACATTTCATTACTACCAATCCACACTTATATTTTTTAATATCTTTTACTCCCTCATATCCTATATAACTACTTTTTAGCTTTTCTTTCACTTTTTGCATCGTATTTCCATTCTCTTTCGCTTTCACTGTAACTTCCATATTTCCTTCTCTTTCCGGTGTTTTGCACCCTTCTGTTTGCTTCACCTTTCCTTGTTGCTCCCTTTCCATTACTACATTCGCATAAGCGCTTTTTTCCCCTGTCTGTTATTCACCAATTACACATTTCCGCATCAGTTTCTCCATGCCACTAAACCTCTCTTCCATCTTTCTCTCCATCTTCTTCTGTAATCTATTCTCCTTATCTTCCCTTTCTAACTTACTCTTTACTTTTGCCATTTTTCTTGCTCCACCGCCTTCCGAATTATTTCCAGATTATTATTAATTCCTCCACTACTTTCGCTGTTCCTCGCTTTTCTTTACCTCGTTATCTATGTTGTTATGGCTTGCTTGACTTGTTCTTCCCATAATTCCCACTGTCGTTCCAACTTTTCCCGTACATCTTTTGATTTTTCCATTAGTTTTATTTTCTTATCTGCTCCCTCTATCTCCTCTCTCTCTCTCTCTCTCTCTCCTATTCCCCTAGATGCCCTCTCCATCTCATCTTCTGTCTCATTACCCAGCGTTGATGCATATGACCCCTTTCTTTTCCCGCCGGAGGTGCCCTCATTACTTTTCCACCCCCTTGAAAGGAACCTCACCTTCCATTTAATTTAAATCCAATGGAACACAATAAACTAAAACAATTCTTCAGTTACACTCACAATAAATCAACTTAAAGGCCAAAATCAAATCCCCGAAGCAAAATAATAATAAAATCTAAATCGAAATTAAATCCTCTATAAACCCAAAATCCTCTATAAACCCGTACGCCCCTGTCTAATTCAAAATTAAACAAAATAAGAAAAATAAAATAAACTCAATAATAATCACAATAGAAGTGCCCTTAATTTATCTCTGTTGTTTTATATTTACATCATTTTTTACAGATTATATTTACAGAATTAGAGTATATTTACAGATATATATACAAAAGGCAAAGAAATGCGCTAGATATCTCCCCCGCCTCTTCGGCTCGAAAGTTTGATATCTCTCAGATCCTATGAAATGTCTCTACTATACTTTTGTTTTTGTTTCCCACTGTTGTAACTCTTACTTGTGATCTATTATAATCTTAATCTCAATAAATGACATTAAAACCACCGATTTCGAAATAAACAATTCTTATCAGCTCCACTCAAACCACAAAGAAAATAACGAACCGAACGGAACCGAAGTCTATTTACATCAACAGCGTTATCAGAATGATAATAATAATGATATAAATACATTAAATGACATTTTATGATGATAGACTGATAATGACATAGAATATCAATCATCAGCAATAATTATTAGCGAACAAACGAATCAGGTTCGAAAAAAAAAGTATTGTGAATGAAAAACATTCACATGATACGATTTTTTATGTTCTTGTTCGTTTTATTTACCCCATAACAGCAGCAGATGCTCAATTTTATAACCATAATTCAGTATTACAATTAATTTTTATTTGCTAACGTCACATATTTTAAAATAGTCATGATGATCAACGCAAAGAATAATCTACAAGTAAATAACAATCATTACGGGAACTCTTACTTCAGATATAGTAGTACCAATTTTATAACCAAGTATTCTACAAACTTCACCCAAATTCGATAAACTTGAGCATCGAATTAAATAGTCATTATCTTTAATTCCATTTAAAAATGTATTTAACAGTAATGCTTTGTACTTTGGTGCCATTTCACCTAAATAAATAAAAATGTCAAACAGCTTAGTTGAATACAATTTTATGGTTAATGTAATTTCAAACAAGGTGGTATTGTTTAAAACACACATTACTCGAAACATTTTACAATTTTTGTGTTCAAAGATAACGAACATTTTCATAATCTCAATAATTGTTCATTCACACGTTTTTGCAAAATTCATGCCATTTATTCATGATTCTTTATTGCCAAATTTTACTTCATCCGGTCTGCCATACATCTCACATATAAATTGAAAACACCTCCTGTTCCGTTATTATCAGTAATCTTGGTATACACCTTTATGTGTGTAGTGAGTCTTTCGAATCACTCGAGTCTAAAGGAATACATGGACTACTTCATTTGCGTCGGTCTATATCGAATCAGAACTGAGGTAGTGAGCGAGATTGGTGGAGCTATTCAAGCGGCTCAGTGAGTTACACCTCCGACAGACTGTTCATTAGCTCAGCTGATTCGATATAAACAGAATCAAATGACGCAATATACTGTCTCTTTCTCCGTTATAATGTCTTTGCTTATTACCCGCAAAATAGAAAAAAGTGGTGTTCGATTTATTAGACTGGCAAATTCGTAACTGAGATATACACTTTTATAATTTTTTTTATAGTGCCACTGCAGTGTACTATCACAATTTACCAAAAATGATACAAAGAAAAACGGAAAATTACTACGGGTGGAACTATTCAATTGGTGAACGTAATTTTTATTTCGTAAATATAACTTCAATCATTGAAATGTAAAAACATGGTTATTTCTTAATTCGTAATCAGAAATTAAAAGATTGATCAATGCTACTACAAAACGATAAAACTAATAGATAATAAAAAGAATATAGATAAACGATTCAAATATGAATAAAAATTATCATTAAAAACAGAGCTAGAACAGTTTGGTTAAGGTTACGTTCCATCTCCCAACAAACCGAAAATATTGTAGTTAAAGCGCAAGCGCCTTCTTAATTCGTATTAAGGAAGTATTAGCTTTGTTCCAACTAGGCGTCAAACTAGTTTGTGATTGTAAAGAGCATGCGCAATACATAAAGACTGTTCCAACTTTACACAAATTATAACTAAAACTAAAAACCACATGTTCCAACTTACTTCTTTTTAATACCCAACTAGTTTGTGATAGTTTGTTTTGGTTTGAGCTGAGCCGAGGTATTATTAGTCAGAAACTTGCGCAATAAATGCATTAGCGTCCAATTCATTCAAAAATTATTAACAAGCATTATTATTATTATGAATTTTACTTTCAGTATTTTCATTGGTTTTATTATTAATTATTAATTATTATTTTTGAGTTACAACTTTATTTTCAGCTTCAAAATGAGTATTTTTGAAGACGATTTTGACTTTTTGTTTCTTCTGATATTAAGGACAGTGATAGTGAAACACAATTTGCCGTAAGAGTAAATAACAAAAACTATTTTGGTAGGTAAATGCAATAGTAGGAATTATTAAAAAATAGACCAACCCAAAGCAACCATTAAAATAAAATAAAAATTAAACGCAAAATGAAAATGGTATTATGAGTATGACATCTAATTACTAGGTTAGAAAATTTCAAACTATTTTTGTAACCGTTCCACCCTATCCTAATCAGAGACAAATACGCAACTAGAAATTTCTTACTACATAGTTTAAAACTAATCCAAATCTAGTCAGAAATATCAAGTTGAAACAAACCTATTATTAAGAGAGTATTAAAGGATATTAAGTTGGAAACATTAAAATTACTGCAATGTATTAGGAAATACGAATTAAGGTATTGAATAACCAATAGTATTTGAAAAAATATGTTTAAAGATTTAGGTAATAATATAACGATTATGCTTATGAATTAAATTTAAGAAGTTGGATAATCTCAGTCTAAAAGTGTAAACATTAGAAAAACATTGTTTTGATAATATATGTGAAATATACTGGATTAAGTTAAATCTACTGCCTGAAACAAATCAAAATTTACCCAATAATTTTGTAGCTTTAACCAAAACTTCTCCAACTTTCATTCGAATTTCATTTTTTTCTTTATCATCATCTCTTGTGAATTCTGAATATTCGTCACATATAATGGTCAAAACTGTATCAGTAAATACATCAGCCAATGATACTAAACCATTTATAGCATTTAGATAAACAAAAGAGTCTTTATCTTTTAAATGTTGCTATAAAAAGTATAAGAATGTAGGAACTGCTTTCAATACTCTAGTTAATATACTAAAGATATGTTTACATACTTGAAATATGGTAAGGATAAACTGTTTACGTTCCATCACACAACTATCTTTCTCTTCTACTAATTTCTTAAGGGTCAACAATCCATGAGCTTTTACTGGTAAAAGTGGATCACAAATATCTTGTACAATAACATCAAATTTTGTTTTATTACTAATTTGAACACTATTGCAACCACCAATATTCGTGTCACAAATATGCATCAAAATGTTGCTAATTAGCTGTGATGATTCTATATGTTTTGTTTCATTTTTAATTAATTTCAGCGTTTTAATTAATTCTTGAAATTCTTCCACTCTTTGTCTAGATTCAAGTAAACTATTTAAAATAAGGATGACTGTGAAAAATGCACGAAATTCATCAGTTTCATATTCGTTGGTAATGTGAATTTTATTTGTTATAGTATTTTCAAGCGTATTGTTAATAAACTGTATAATTTCCCTTGGTGAGTTAATAATTAACTGTTGAACCGACTTAATATTAGCCAACGATGACAAAATGTTATAGATTGCTAGACGTCGTGTAAAGTATTCACTCATCACTTTATCTTCTACCGTTAATAAGGAATCGTTGGCTTTAACAAAATATTTTTCTGTATTGTTTAAACATCTAAGTAAATACAAAAAAAGTCTTTTTAGGAAATGGTCATTTCCTTTTAGTAATTTCATTAAACAATCAATACTTCTGAATACGGAAAATATAATAGAATGTTCCGAAACATTTAACAGAATGTCACTATCATTAATTGTAAGAATTAAATTTGTTTGAAGCAATGGAATTTCACGATGGGGAAAATTAAATATGAAACTATCGAACAGAATAATATCATCCTGTTGATTCTCTCTGATAAATGTACATAATATATCTTTACATTCATTGTTTGTTGTTTGGAAAATGGTAGCTGTTGTAATACAATAAATTCGAAATAAAACATTCAGAATTGGTTTTAGCAGATTTATCGGCATTAAGGGATAATCAAAGTCGTTTTCAACGAAAATACCGTGCATTAGCCTTACTGATTGTTTTAGTTGATTTGTAGTAAAGCGTTTATCAATATCGCTTGTGTAAGTAAATTCTTGAAGACCCTTCAAAACTCGCTTTACAAGTAAATCACAGTTAATTTGTGGGTCTGTCGAATAATAAAACTGTTTAGTACATTTTATAAACAGTCTTTCAAACACTGAATGGTACTCATCATTTGTTGTATCAACCAAATTAACCAAACGTTTTTGTATTTCATTTTTAAATTCAGGATATTTTCCACAAAAAAACACCATTAATTGAACAATTGGATTGAGAGCCTTGTTTATTATTTCATCGCTGACAACATTTGACATTGCAATAATGATATGATCCAATCCATTTCTTGACAGCATAATATGGGTTAATGTTTTTGAAATGGCATCTTTAAACCACCGTGGTGATTTTTCATTAAAAATCATCATTGTATCTTTAATGTAAATCGTGCTATGAATCGAATTTTCTAATTTTCCTAGTAAATCAATCGCCATTTGCTTCTCTATCAAAAGATTGCACATGATTTTATCGGTAAAATCGGTTCTCAAAGGACAATAAGCTATCTGGTATAAGCCCACTAAGCAAGGGCTTAAACTGCAAGAAATTATCAGTATCCGAAATTGGTTACGATTTAAAAAATTACATAGTGCAAGAATAGTACATTTTAAAATGTTGTATTCATAAAAGATATCGTCAGTTGTCCCTCTAAATTTTGCTGAAGATGACTGAAGTTGACTGATTAATTTCGAAGATACACCGATATTTGTTAGCATTGATATTGTTGATTTTACAATTGCAACCTCTTTGACGCTCAATAATGTCTCTTCACCGGAAGATTTTAAAAGATCCCCTAATTTTCTTAATATAAAAATATTTAAAATTATGTATCTCCATTCGGGAATAGTTGAATCTGATGAATAAAATTTGGTGACGTCTTCTAAATCACTATTAATTTCACCATAACTACAATTCAACTTTTGAAAAATTCCTTGACAGTGTTCGTTGAATAATCTGGATATGTTTTCTATAAATATTGAAAACTGAAATAATTATACGAAAAACTGTAGGGTCAATTTTACCTATGGTAATATTAGATGCTGTGTGGTTTGCTATATTAATTTGACGCAATAAATTTATCAGAATATTTCTCATTATTATTCTAACTTTAAATGAAGAGAACTTAAAATTTTAAATGCTACTTTTTTATTTTTGCAGAAACCTAGGTTATGTCTACAATAGTGATGCCGATTAATAATCGATTATTGAAATAATTCGATTCTCCTAAAAAAATCGAGTCGAGTTTCACTCGCTTGTCTTTTACCGTCTTTTACGAGTTTTACGTTTAAATTAAATAGTTTAGTTTAGTTTTTTTATTTCGTCTAGTGAAAATTTTGAGAATTGTATGGCCAATTCGGCAGCTTCAGTATTTATTCGTATTGATTTTATTTTACTAGCCTCTGGGAATAGCCGCAACATTTTTTCGAATGGCCAATCACGGTGCAATGGTTTAGTATTGCGTCGTTCCATAACGCACTTGGTTTATATCACAGTTGTAAATGGGTGTCGGGTTAGATGTTACCCAATGCTTTTAATCCAATTATTATTAGTAAATTGTTTATCTCAAGTATAGTTTGTCTATCACTAAAAACTTGATTGCAATTTTTGGTTTTTTGTTATTAAGCTGATTTAACTTTTAATTAAAATAAGTTCAATTAGTAGAAATTCCACTGTGAAATTATAGATTAAAATGAAAATGGAATCAAGTTTATTTATGCAAATGTATACTAATTTGATCTCTAAATGTAATTATAACTATTTGTAATTATCAGAATATTTAAAAAGTCTCAACAGTATAAAAGAATTAAAATTATTTTATTTTATTAAGGAATTAAATAAATAAATCAGTTTATTTTTCAAATTCTAATATAATTTTATAAAACAGGTATATTTGGTATTTGCAAAATATGTAATTTATTAAAGTGTATTAAAAAGTATAGTATTAAAAACTTAGTTTAAAAAATTGCAGATAATGTTATATCTTCTACTTCTTCGGTGGTTGGTTTTTTTAATGCAGTGTTTTTTTTTCCTCTTTTTTTGTCGAAAATAAGCGCCTTTATTTAGTAATTTAATTTTTGATAAAGTTTAGTAATTAATCTTCTAAAGCTTTCAATGCAGGTTCTATTGGTGCCGTCAATTTACTGAACACTGCCGTTTGTTCATTGGTGGTTATATAATCGATAATATTTGCAAGTTTATGCTTTAAATTTCCTTTTTCTTTAGTTAACATATATTCTTGTTAACAATATTCTTGAAAATAAGTACCGAATTCTATCTTTTGAGGATCACTTAATGTATGTTTCAAAAATTTGTTTAACATTGAGAAGAATGTAGAAGTTTCTCTTTCCTGCAATAATGCTTTTAGATATTTGTAGATGATGACCTAGTAATAAATGAATAAATATACTAATAATCAGTTGTAGTAATAAGGAAATTTAAAACTATACTTTTAAACATATAAGATATATTTATATATGTATGTATATGTTTCTGTGTATTTAATGCATACTTGTTTTTCCTTAGTTTCAATCTTGGTTAAGTTTTTTCTCCATGCGCGATCCACATGCCAGGTGCAATATAATCTGAAATTGTTATAAATTAGTCCTTAAAATATGACATATATCAGACATCACAAACCGATATTGTGGCAGCTCCATTACTTTTTTCCAATCATTAACAACCATTTCCGCCATATAAGACATAAAAACTTTAGGTTTAAGACTATAAAAGGACATTCGTCCTTTTATGTAACTCAAAAAAAGGCACATAACTTCTTCATCGCTTCTATTTGATAACAAAAAGGCGCATGGAAAGCCTTCTCTCATATCGTCCAAAATTAAGAGGGTGGTTAAAAGTAAATCATATTGATTTACTCCATGACTTTCATCTATACAGACGCAATCATTTCCATATTTTTTCAACATTACTTCTTGCCCAGAATTCATAATTATTAAGACGAAATCTTCATATTTTAGGGAAGAATATTTGTCAGAAATGGTTTCTTGAGCTTTGTAAAATAAAATACAATCGGAATTGTCCATTTCTTTTATCCAAGTTTCTACACTTATAGCATCATTTTGGTGTCGTACCGATGTTGACTGTAAATTATAACTTGTTTCCATATTATATAGATCACTTTTTGTTAGTAGATGTATTCTTTCTAATTGCAAGTCATCTAATGAATCCCGCACTTCATTTAGAATTTCGTTAAATGATATTTTCAACGAAATTTTAACAGCTAATGCTTCGCGTTCAACAGCACTCAAAGACAAATGACTCAATTCAGTTTTATGACAGTAGATATACAACAGCAGAACTAGACCACTGGTTCAAAATTTCGCCACCAGAGGACGCCACAATCGCGGGCACCATTTTTATGTCATTGAGTTTTATGTGTTGTCCGCTAGGTGGCGCTGTGTGTAAATTTTCATTTTTCAATGTTTATGTTAAATGGCGCTTTATGTGTCAATTGTCACTGTCATATTTTTGAATTTTCTGTGTCAATTATCAGTATCATATTTATTTTTGAAATGTGGCGCCAAGTTTCAATGTGTTTTCCAAGGTATCTTTTGATGTAATGTTTGAAATTTGATGTTGTGTGGATAGATGTCGGTAGCATCGGATATTGCCAAGAATTTGAAAAAAGGTGAAGGCTTGTGAGGCGTGCTTACCACATGGATAAGTATAAAGATGCCGTCGGGGCGCAGTCATAATAGGCGTCCTTACACCTATCCTTAATGTGGTAAAGCACACCTCGTGATTGCAGCAGTAAAGTAGAGGAGTAAAAGAAAAAGAGAGAGAGACAGATGATAGAGAAGATCTTTAAAATAAAATTTTTAGATGTGAATAGGAATCGAACCTATAAACTTTTATGGGGGTATAAGGACCTTACCACTGCACCACAAAGCCAACCGACATTCATTATGTTGGGTTGAGTATATAAATTGAATTTTGGGTTGCGTCGAACAATAATCTGTATTTTTAATATAAAATATAAAATCGCCCGAGATCTTTAACAGGATGTTATTTGAAAGGATTATAAGGGTGAAAGATTTTTCTATAAATGTTATAATCTGTATTAAATCTAAATTAACATATTTAGCCATATGCAAATGGCTATAAAATCAGCTTTTATAAAATTATTATAAAATGTGATAAAGTCAATTAAATTTATCCTATTAATTAAGGGAACGACATGATATGTATTGATGAATATTATGTTAACCAAATCAGATTCTGTTAAGCATATAGTCTGTTCCTGTCTAGTAATTTGAATCATTTTTAATGCCTCATTATTATTACCTGTTATGATTATATTCTTACAACAAATAAAACGTAAATGGTCTAATTCCATTGTACTAAAATATATATGACGAATCCAATACATATTTAAAATCAGTGTTTGCCATTAAAATTCTTCCAATTCGAGGGTATTATTTAACTTTATAAAAGGTCTAATGTTTAGCCGAACATCAATCATTCTTTATTGTATGTAATAATAATAAAGGTTTTGCTTCATGACAAACCCATGTTTATCAATTTGAACAGCACTTAAAACACATTTCTCTTAAGGAATTTTAGAATGCGTGGAATGATAATCTGTATTTTTAATATAAAGAGATCTTTAACAGGATGTTATTTGAAAAGATTATAAGGATGAAAAATGTTTCTAGAAATGTTATAATCTGCATTACATCTAAATTAATATATTTATATATATTATATATGTATAAATATTTATGGTTTAGAGCCGGCTTTCTACCATACGCTACCTGGGTATGCTTGGGATTGCATGTTGAAAATAACAAAGTGTAAACTTAGGCTTCTCAAAGACATAGATCATCTTTTATTTATAGAAAAAGGTCTAAGAGGAGGTATTTCTATACCTCCTCTAGACCTCCACTAGGAGGTGTTCTAATAGATACTCCGCGGCAAACAACAAACATATGAAGAATTTTGACATTACAAAGCCATCTAAATATTTATTGTATTTAGATGCCAATAACCTATATGGTTGGGCCATGTCTCAGTATCTACCTTACGATAATTTTGCTTGGCTAAATAATGTAAATGAGGTAGATATTATGAATGTTCCTGATGATTCCGATAGTGGTTATATTCTCGAGGTAGACTTAGAATATCCAACGTCGCTGCATGACAAACATAAAGATCTGCCATTCTGTGCAGATCACGAACGACCGCCAGGTTCTAAATCTGTTAAATTACTGAATACAGTTACTAATAAAAAAAATTATATTATACATTACCGAAATTTAAAACAAGCCTTGCAGAACGGTCTGGTCTTGACTAAAATTAATAAAATATTACAATTTAGCCAAGCATAATGGCTCCAACCATATATAGATTTAAATACTAAATACCGAGAACAAGCTAAAACAGATTTTGAGAAAAATTTGTTCAAATTAATGAACAATGCCGTATTCGGAAAAACAATGGAAAACATTAGGAAACATAGGAATATCAAGATGGTTCGTAAATGGGAAGGCCGTTATGGCGCTAAAAATCTAATATCCAGCCCATTATTCCATAGTCATATAATATTTAATGAAAGTTTAGTTGCTATAGAGCTAAACAAATCAAATATAGTGTTTAACAAACCGGTTTATATAGGAATGTGCATTCTAGATATATCTAAAACTCTTATGTATGACTTTCATTATAATTTTATATTAAAAGAGATTTCACCAACTGAAAATTGCAAACTAATGTACATGGATACAGATAGCTTCATATATGAAATCATATCAGATGATGCATATTTGGATATTATTAAAACGCATATACAAAAATTCGATACAAGTAGCTATGCTGTAAATAATCAATACGGTATACCATTAAAAAACAAAAAAGTTTTAGGTGTTTAAGGATGAGGCAGCTGGCAATATTATTACCAATTTCATAGGATTAAGATCAAAAATGTACACTTATAAAATAGATTGTTTGAATAAATGTATAAAAAAAATTAAAGGGGTTAAATACAACATAGTAAAAAATGAAATAGATTATAATGATTATTATGAATGTTTAATGCTATCTAAAGAAAAAGTTATAAAGCAGCGTTCCATACGTTCTTATAACCATAATTTATTTAGTGTAGAGGAAATTAAACTAGCTCTTAATTCATTTGATGATAAACGTTATTTGATTGAAAACAGTACAGACACGCTTCCTTGGGGTCACTATAAAATTCAATCTAATTAACGACAATAGTAATGATATGTATATAATTTGTATCTCAAATGTATGGTAGTATTACTAAACATTTATAAATTTATTCATTTGTAGTACAATACTTTGAAATAAATAATTATAAATATATTTTAGGAATAGGTATATAATATGTATGTATGGACTTTCTCATTTTTTATGTTTAAAATTACTTTTACTTAAATCTGGTGTGTTTTAAATAAATGAGAATTACGATTTGTCTGTGTCGTTTGTTATACTTAACATCACTATACAATGTACGCTACAAACTAAGCTGAACTATTCAAGTTCAAACAAGTTCAGATCTGTTGATAGACGAAGGTAAGAAAGTAGGTAAAATAACAAATTCCGTAATAAATTGATCATTTTCTATTATAAACTGATATAAATATATAATAAATACAAAAACATTCAAATATATCGATTTAAAATAATTTCTTCACATATGAAACAGTTAATCTGATGTGTATGTAGAGGGCCATCAATTACATCGCAATCATCATCATCTTCATTTGTACGATGTCCCCAACAAGGCTTCGAATATTCTGATACCATTTCTTCTGGTAGTTCTAATTGATTACTCAATATCTTTATAAAATAATCATGGAATTTGCGTGGACACTCAATGCTGTTAATCATATCTTTTAATTCTAAAATTTGATTAGTCGTTACCATGATTTCTTCTTTTGCCAATAAATTTAAAATCACACTTTAAAAATAATGTTGTTGTTACTGCTGCCACACAATAGAGTATCGACAAGATTGAATCGAGTTTCTATATTGATGAAACAGATGAAATAAATATTGGAGCGAGAAATCTGTCTAAACTCTCCCACTCACTATCTCTAAACTCAGAATTTTTGTTTATAATTCGAATTTTATAATTTGTTGAATTATTCGGAATGGTTGTGAACAAAACTGAGTCTGTAGCTTTTTCCATCTTACTCCAATTAGAAGGCCAACTATCATTAGTTGAATTGAAACAAATATAAACTGGTTCTGCATTTTTCGGATTAATTACATATATTACATTATTAAAAATTGTAACTAAAAAAAGGAAAGTAAATCCAATCATGATCATCTGATTTGGATTACTTGCATAAATTGAAAATCAACTGTTTCGTATGCATATATATATATATATATATATATATATTTATTTTTATTGAAGCAAAAACTTATACATCCAACTACTAAGTATAAAACAATTTCTTAAACTACACATATACAACTTATCATTTAGATGTTCCATACTTTTTGGAATATCACGATTAAATTTATGTACACAATTAGAATTACTTAATGTTTCAATATTTATAATTTTAGGTACACAATCAAAATTACTTGAAGTTTCAGTATTTATAATTTTGGGTAGCAGTGATGTTGATGATGATCCGATTCTATTAGATTCTCTGAATAATGTTTGTAAAAAGTCTTTCTTTTGATGGCCTTTAACATACACTATATCAAATCCATATAATTTCTTTATTATTAAATGTATATCATTGTGCCTTATATGTCCTGATTCATACAATAGTCGATGAATATTATGAATTACATAATTTACATCTTTCTTTTCAGAAATGGTTAATATTGAGTAAGGTTTAGGCGTTTGAAATACATAATGACTATACTGCGATCCATGCATAATAGTCATTTCTTTAACATGGAATGCTCCTTCACCTTCATAATTATTTAAGACAAAGCCTTGCATGTCAACAATAGCAATTTTCATGGCTAATTAATTTTTCTAACTATTTAACTGAGAGGTAAATATTCTATCACACAATCGTGAATAATGATACAGTATGCTTCAGTGTCGGAAGCAAAACCTTGCTGTGACTATATTTCGAGCTTAACGTCAACTGTTGAAGATTTTATAGACTCATCTCTTCTTGAACAATCAATTACAGACAACGCTTGTGTAAAAAAATTATCGTAGCTTAAAAAGACTTGTTTGCGTTCTAACAGCGATTGGTTCATATAACTTCGATAAAAATCTGAATAATTGCAGTATATATCTGCATAGTTATTTGAAGCAAAATTTATATTTGGCCTTTCAAATAGATAATAGTCTCCATTTAAAAGCAGCCTAATGCTAGAAATATTAGTATGATGAAATAAATTATTATCACTAGTCATCTGATCTTTTCGGTTTTGCTGAAAAGCAACAATGACATACCGAGGACATTCCACATTAGTGGTAGTTTTCACATTCCATATCTCTTTTGTAGATCCCTTATTCAGAGAAGGTAATTCATGATAACTCCATTTTCTGAATGGAATTAAAATTGGTCGATCATGCTTTATCGATTTTAATAATTCCATTTTTATATAATCATTGGGCGTTATATGTTTTACTTTCAATTCAATATTGTCAATTAGAATTTCTCCTATTGTTGTATTGTCACTTGTTAACATAGCATTGTTATCATTACGAGAACGTACTAAACGTAAAGTATGTTTTCCGCACATCATTGTTTTATAATCGCTGAATACACCAAATAAATGAGATAGTGGTATTCGCATAAAGAATTCCTCTTTGGCACATGTTGATAATCTATTTGGGAACTTCCAACTTCCTATAATTAAATGTTTTGCATCTTCTTCAGTATAACATAAGTATCCACGAATAAGACTAACAATTCCCGGATCTTTAACATGCTCCACTTCTACACCATTCAATTCATACGTTACTGAATCAAGTAAAAATGGTCCTGCATTATTAACTAGGCACACAGTTCCATCTCCCTTTGTCTTTTTCAATTTTCCTTTAATTACCAAAGCAGATTCGGCCATTAATAGCCAAACATCATTTCTATTTATTGTTATTTCAATTACATGACTGTTAGAAAATGACTTAATACAGGGAAGATATGTTCGATATTCTATATGTGTTATAGAATCATCATTCAATGGAGATTTATACAGGTTTAAAATTTGATCTGACGGCATATCCAATCAATTTCAAAAAAGTTGTGTTTAACTTTGACAATTTACGCTCCAACTGTTTAGCTGAACGGCGTTTTTTAACTGAATGTGTTTGCTTGTTAATACTCCTTTTATACGATTTATTAGCATTCTTATTACTAGCACTATTAATTATTAAAACCATCTTTTTTTAATTCTAACCGAACGATAATTTCTTCCCCTCGAAAATTTACAAGATTAAAATTCTGATCTAGTATTTTTAGGGAAATGGTAGATATCTCTTTCCCTACTACTGGTAAATAAACCAAGTTTCGTGGAATTTCGTCTATAGAAAATCCAGGATTGGACGTGATGGGAAATTCGTGTAACATATGTGACGGTTTGTTGTTATAGTATGCACCACATGTTATATTACTATCGACGTGAATCGTTCGGACTTTTACAATATTTACAGGAGGATCAGATGAATGAACTATTCCAGCGTGCAATATCTTTCGTGAGAATCCTAGTAGTTCTGCTAGCGAATTTCCTGTATTAAAATCTATATCAAAATCACGATGAAAACTTTCACACTTTAAAGTATTATTATTTGGTCTTAGGAAAAAAATATCTTCTTCTTTTTCATTTTCATTCAACTTGATAGGTATCAATTGCTTCTTTAGATAATTATTAATATCTGTAATCTCATATACTCCAGCAGGTAGATTAATTGAATTGACTTGTTTATTTTTATCTATATAGTGAAATTTAGTATTTTCTTCAACGTTCGGTATAGTGTTGTAGGAAAAGAAACCAATCAACGCCAATCCGTATTGAAAATTTGTATCTAGCTGTATGGGATTGGGAAAATCTATGGAAAGTGTTGATTTACGATCCTTTAATGTGAATATTATAGACATAACTAACACTAGACTGTACTATGGCTTGTTATTATATAGAAACTCAATACATAAATGACCACAATTATTAGAATAAAATTTTTGGAATCTTGTTTTTGGCTTCTATTGTAGATTATATTACTTGATTCACCGAAATATTTTATAAGTTCTGTTGGTGGTTTCAAATTACCAAAACTATCGAAATAATTGATAGTATTACCTTGCTTTTTATATGCCACCCAATGAGTGCCTATATTGGCCTTCAAATCTAAATTAACAATACCACTTTCATTATAACGTATATATTTGGGTAATGTATCACGCATAAAGATACCTCTAAAATATGGCAATTTCAGTTTATTTATACAATTTAATATTTCATAATCATAAAGAGCTCTGTCAGGTAGATTCAGTGATTTTTTAAAAATTATAATCCATATCCTCTAGAATTCTTACGTATGAACAATCCTGAATCTTTCTTACCAATTTCAACATTGTTGCCATTATTCCCATTTACTTTCTTTTTTCTATCTATTATATTTTTAGCTACAGTGGACGCTCTCCAGCTAGGGCACCCATTGCTCCCAAGGCAGATAAAATAGGTAACATTGGTAAAAATCCTCCAGATTTATGCTCAAATGGAATAACACGTGGCAAACGGATATTTTTTCGGCCCCCTGCTTTTTTAATAGCCAATCGGGTTGCTTTTAATCCTTCTAAGCTTGATTTTCGTAAATTTTTATGATTCTTACATTTTCTTAACGCTTTCGATGTAGTATCGATAACATCTGTTTTGAATGAAAGCCCCATTCCCATTTTTCTTTTAGCTTTCATTGTAATTACAACTAACCAAGATGCAGCTTTTTCACCAAAACTGAAATCTTTTGATTTCACTCGTTCGCAAGCAGGATATTCTAATTCTTTATCCGCTTTATGTCCATCAGATAATGCAGAACTTGAGTTGTATGCGAGGTCGTGCTGCTTGCAAGCTGCATCTAATGGGTTGATTCCAGGATCACCACGTGCCAGGTCCGCACCACTGATACTGAAGGAGGTGGGCCTCAAAGGGGAGCTTATCAATTAACGAATTTACTATACCTGCACCTCTGTAGTGAATAGGTTTCATGTTACTAAACTGTATAAGCAAAATGAATTCATTTATATAGCCAATTCGTTTTCACCTCCATAATAGTTACAAAAATACGTTCAGTAAGACAAGATCTTAAACTTGACATCGAGAATTTGGACTTTGATGATTCGACATCTAAAACATATATACACAGTGAATTGCTACCAAATTATTTTCGCGGAATTTTCTGTGGTCCGAGCGGGTGCGGCAAAACAAATTCACTCTTAGCTTTGTTATTTGACCGAAATGGATTAAAATTTGCTAATATCTATCTTTATTCAAAATCTCTATATCAGCCTAAGTATAAATTATTGGAAAATGTATTGCAGCTAGTTAAAGAAATAAAATATTTCCCATATAAAGATAATGAATTAGTTATTGATCCTGATGCAGCTAAAGAAAACTCTGTATTTATATTCGACGAGGTTTCATGTGATAATCAGGATAAAATTAGGACATATTTTTCAATGGGTCGACACAAATCCATAAACGTAGCATGTTTATGTCAAACTTATTACAAAATCCCTAAACAATAAATAAGAGACAATTGTAATGTAATTGTACTTTTTAAACAAGATGATATTAACTTAAAACATATTTTTGATGAACATGTCACACCAGATATATCGTACAATTATTTTAAAAACATGTGTCAACAGTAGTTAAACAAGGCCGATTCTCCCTCAACTTAGACTCTAGAGGGGGGATTGTAAATTCAGGGGTAAGGGGGTGGTTTTTCAATATGGTGTCAATCAAAGGGGTGTGTACAAGTTTAAGGGGTGGGGGGTAATTCAATATGGCGTCAGAGGGGAGGGTACTAAGGGAAAGGGGTAATGGCGTCGTTGGATTTCATTGGATGGGTGGGGAAAGGGGTAATTCAATATGGCGTCGCTGGATTTCATTGGATGGGTGGGGAAAAAGGTAATTCAATATGGCGTCGTTGGATTTCATTGGATGGGTGGGAAAAGGGGTGATTCAATATGGCACCGTTGGATTTGATTGGTCGGGCGAATGGTGGGTCGTCCGGCGTCCATTAGCGTCACCATGGTTATTGTCCAGTTAATTTTAACGCCATTTTGTCCATTTAATGAGAGTCGCTTAATTACTTTAAAGAAAAAAGGCTGCATGCAGATGTAAAAACCATCGAGGCCAGACGGTCTGACGTTATTTGAAAAGCCAAAAAGTTAAGTGATTTTTAATTGGCAGGTTGATAAGCTACCCTCTATGACGATTATCATTTCTTGTCACAGACGATGAAGAATGTGCTCTTAACAATAATATCATTTGAATGCTATTAAGAATTATCTAGTAAAATTTGTGGTTATCTACACATGAGATTGAGAAGGTCGAAAAGCCACCCTCTACTGCAGACAGATGTAAAAACCATCGAGGCCAGACGGTCTGACGTTATTTGAAAAGCCAAAAAGTTAAGTGATTTTTAATTGGCAGGTTGATAAGCTACCCTGAATATAAAAATAATCTAATCTTCAATAGGGTAGATTTCTATTATCTTGAGAAACCAACTAAGTACACAGACGATGAAGAATGTGCTAAATTCAACTGTATAGAGATTAGTGAAAGGAGGAGCCAATCAGTTTATTTATTTATTTTTTTTTCCAATATAAATATGGGCTCATGTGAGCTATTTGTCAAATGCAGTTTCATCTTCAACAACTACATAAAATATTGAAGTTTAAACAATACATATCGAGTGTTTAAATAATTTGGTTTGATAATTCTAATAGGCTACAGGTAAATATTTGTCAAATACAGTTTCATCTTCAACAACTAAAGGTCTCAAGTTTATGTGTTCAGGTAAATATTAATTTATTAGCAATTATTTTTGAAAAATTTATTATTTACTAAATATAATTTATTATATTTTTATTTGTAGAGAAAAATGGATTTAAAATGTCTAAATGCTGCTGCTGTATCATCATCAAAACCAAAAATTGGTATGGATGAACTGGTTCCCGATGAGAAGTATCAAATTTTAAACGTCACAGTAGTCAAAAGTAAATTCGGGGAAGTGATCAAATTAGAATTAGAGAACAATATATTATTTTTACCACAGAGGATGACGGAACCTTTTAAGAAAAATTTGCATTTATTCATTAACAATAAATATTATATTATTTTTAAATGTATGAAAAAAATATCCAACACCATATCAACACCAGAGTTTGAAATTTCTGAATAAAACGCTTATTACTTGAATAATGGTATTTTTATTTTAAATCAGACAATATTTTGTGTTTATTAATTAACATATATTCTCTTAAACAATTACTATATACATCATTAAAACTATAAACATATTCACAAATTACATTCTTAATATCTTCAGGAGTAACTAGATCCGAAAACAATTCTTTAAAAACATGTATAATATTACTATAATATGCCTTAAAATCAATTAATATTAATTTTTTAACAACATCAGCAATAAAATAAAAATTAGCTATTAACAAGTTATGTATATTAGTCTCTGTTAAAACAATAGTTTTTCCGCATCTTGTAACTTCCACCATCTTCAGTCCATCAATACCGTTGCTGCCTAAGACAATTATATCATTACACATGATAAAACGTAGATAATCCATATCCATATTTCGAAAATATCCACTAAGAAGCCAATGCATATTAGATATGAACTTTTGCCATTCATTTATTTCGAATATTAAAGCATTGCTTACATTAATGCATGGTCTAAATTCTTTGTATGTGTTTAAACCAATATCGATGAAAATTTCGTTATCAGAAAAAAAAAATCTTTTATTTAAAATAAAACACTCATCATTTGTTTCACGTTCAAACTCGTCTAATAATTCAAAACATTCTTTGTCTATTTGATTGGCACTAAAAACACATTGATTTTCAGAGGACATCGTGCTAGTCAAGATTCTATGAAACAACTAATATTCCCTATAATATATTTGTCTCATCAAGCCAACTATTATGAGAATTATCAAAGCCAAACCATTTTACATATACCATGTTGCCTCTTTTCTTTAGAACTTTTTCAACTAAATAAACATCTGGTTGTTTTGTTTTCTGCAGCTCATATAAATAAAAAGCTCCTCTTATGGGTCTCTTATTTATATCTTCCAACAAGTATGTTACAGGATTGGTGTGATTAATTTTAATAATTTTAAATAATTCAGTAGTCCAATTCGGTGTGTAGCCTTTATCGAAAACATGTTTTTCTTTACTAATACGCACTTCATCTCCAATGTTAAGTTTGGATCCAGGAAATATTTTTATGTGATTATACACAGTATCCAATAATTTTCTTTCAATTGTTTCACTAACATCACATGGTCTCATTTTAATTACACTATGTTTTGATTCATTATAATTCTTCACAATAGTGGGTAAAATAGAAATCCATTTGTGTGTGCCATTTAAACTAAAATATTTATATAATCGTTCCTTTATGGTACGAATAGTGCGTTCGGCAATGGCCGCTTTCATTTGTGAATATGTTGAATAATGATTAATATTGTATTGTTGCAACAAACGTTGATAATAATGATTATAGAATTCTTTACCCTGATCGGTATGCAAATTTTTCGGAAAACGCTTAGAAGTGGATAATATTCTAGCAAATGCCGCTGTCACTTCTTCCCCTGTTTTTGATTTTAGTGGTTCAGTCCACACATATTTTGAAAAACAATCGATAACCAACAGAATATATTTAAATTGATTATTTTCTTTAGCATATGTATCCATTTGGGCAAGATCGGCTTGCCATAAATCATCCAGCCCTTTAATAAGCGTTCGTCTCCTAGGGAAATTTTTTCTTATCGATCTATGTAATTCATTAACCACTTGAATTTTTTCGATTGATGCCATTTTATGGCCACAATTTGATTAGCACTAATTCACTATTGAAGTACCTATTTAAGTTTTCTAATATCAAGTTTATTAACTTTATTATTATCAAGAATTGTAATTTGGCTTCCTATATTACTAACAATATTATTAATTTTATTAATTTCGCGTATATTGTTAGTTATATTTATTTGAACTTCATGCAATTTTGAAGCTATTTCCCTACGATCATCAATATGCTTGCTCTTAACATCTTCAATTGCTGTTACTAATTTTTGAATCTTTAGTTCAAGTGCTGTTGATAATTCTTCAATCTTTATTTCAAGTCCTCTATAAAGCAGATTCATTTTATCAGCAAAACCTACTGATTGTTCTCTATGTCTCTCAGACATAACTGCGACATCTTGTTGTACCATCAAATAGAAATTCATGATTGTCTTACATGACTCATCCACATATTTCTTATTAGAAACATCTTCATCTTGGGAGGGCAATTTAACATTACATATTTTTAAACCACCAATATCTAAGTCACCATTTAATGTAAAAGAAAACAATGACGAAGGAGAAGCAACAGGTTGATAATATTTATCAGCTGCACGTCCGAACTTGTCTATACTCATTTCTACTATAGGAAAACGATTAACTAAGAAGAGTTAATATACGATTTTCGCTTCTTTTAATTCTTCAATAATTGATGCAATTTCATTGGTGTGGGAGTTATTTCCAGCATATTTAGATGCAAATAATAATCGTAGTCTATCAACTAACTCATTAACATCATCCCAATAGACATATTCTACTGGTTTTGTATTATATGTCATATAATTATTATCATAGTTACCACCCTTTTTTGATAGTAATGGTCGTATGATATGTTTATATTTGAAGCTTTTTGCACCTATAATTCTACCTTCTGCAGAATAATTTTTTCGATAGAGATTGGTTTTGTCTATAATGTCTTCGAATGCATCAGTATCTTCATCAGTAAAATTTTTAGATTTTTTATAAAATAACAACTCATAAAGCCCCTCAGTGCCTTCATAAGGGACACCGTCTACGATTATCTCACCCATAATATTATCAAATTCTATTTCTTTACTACCTAAGCTCCATGTTCTAGTAGTAGCATTATATCTGGGGGCATGAGTGACGTCAATTTTCGAAGAATGTTGAAAATATTCTTCTATATATTTTTGTGAAACGTTGGGATAATCTTGTAAATTTATTACATTTTTAGCATTCGCCTCTATTATTTCACTATAATCATCGTCAGCTGTCATCATTGTATTATCACTATCAGTATCCGTTTCTTTTAACATAGTTTTTATTTCACTCTCATCTATAGGTTCCTGTTTATTTATTTTCATCACATTTGATTTCACCTCTGCTTTGATAGGTAATTTTACCGCTTTTTGATTATTTTCAATTTCTTTTAAATGGGTGGTGATAGGAGAAAAAATTCTATTTATTGTGGTATCTTCATTTGATCTCCCCAATTTTAATGCCATATATTTTTTTCGGACATCATTAGCTAATTTTATAATTTTCTGTTTACGTTCTGATTCAACCTTATTTAAAAGCTTCATCATAAACAAATGATTATTAATAGAACTATTCATTAACTTTTATATACTCATCGAACCCCATTCGATAACGTCCATTATTTAATTCAAATTCCTTAACAACAACCAATGGCTTAAATTTATTGGAATTCCAACATTGAGAACATAAGGTTTTAAATGTATTATATGATATATCTGGTGTAACATGTTCATCAAACACATGCTTTAAATTAACATCATCCTGTTTGAATAATACAATTACATTACAGTTATCTCTTATTAATTGTTTCGGGATTTTGGAATAAGTTTGACATAAGTATGCCACATCAATAGATTTATGCCGACCCATAGAAAAATATGCCCTAATTTTATCTTGCTTATCACAGGAAACATCATCAAATATAAATACAGAGTTTTCTTTAGCTTCATCAGGATCAGTGATTAATTCATTATCCTTATATGGAAAATATTCAATTTCCTTAACTTGCTGCAAAACATTTTCTAATAATTTATACTTTGGTTGATAAAGAGACTTTGAATATAAATATATATTAGCAAATTTCAGTCCATTAGGATTGAATAACAACGCTAAAAGTGAATTAGTTTTTCCACAACCACTAGGGCCGCAAAATATAGCGCGAAAACAATTTGGTAATAATTTACTATGTACACAGATTTTAGACGTGGAATCATCAAAATCTAAATTTTCAACATCGAGCTTAAGATCTTGTGATACTAAATGCATGATTCTAACTGAAAATTTAAAACATCCATTTATTATTTATATATAAAAGCTGCAAAGTTATAATATGATTTAGTAATATGCAAACTGTTAAACACAAAGGTGCGGGTATTGTAAATTCGTTAATTAATAAATTACCTATTGAATTACATATTCCCGGCTATCAGTGGTGTGGACCTGGTACAAAAGTACTAAAACGATTAGCGCGAGGCGATCCTGGTATTAATCAATTAGACGCCGCCTGTAAGCAGCACGATCTTTTATATAGTTCAAGTTCATCATTGTCTGATAGACATAAAGCAGATAAAGAGTTAGAAAATAGTGCTTGGGAACGCGTTAAATCAAAAGATTCTAGTGTTGGTGAAAAAGCCGCGTCTTGGGTTGTTCTAAATACAATGAAAGTTAAACGAAAAATGGGTATGGGACTGTCATTCAAGACACATGTTGTAAATCCTACATCGAAAAGTTTACGAAAATATGCAGTGAATAATAAAAGTTTACGAAAATCTTCATTAGCTGGATTAAAAGCTGCTCGAATGGCTATTAAAAAAGCAGGTGGTAGAAAAAAGATACGACTACCTCGTATTATTCCATTTGAACATAAATCTGGCGGATTTTTACCACTATTGCCAATTCTATCTGCTTTAGGAGCAATGGGAGCTCTAGCTGGTGGAGCATCTACTGTTGTTAAAAATGTAATGGATATCAAAAGGAAAATAAATGATGGCAACAATGCTTCAAAGATTGAAATTGGCAAGAAAGGTTCGGGATTGTATCTTCGAAAAAATTTCAAAGGTTATGGTTTATTTTTAAAAAAGCCCGAAAATTCGAGACGCTGAATTTACCTAATAGAGCTCTGTATGACTATGAAATAATAAACTGTGCAAATAAATTGAAACTACCATATTTTAGAGGTGTATTTATGCGTGATCAGCTACCCAATCATATACATCGTAATGAAAGTGCTATTGTTAATTTAGATTTGAATGCCAATGCAGGTACTCATTGGGTGGCATATAAAAAACGAGGAAGTGCAATCAATTATTTCGATAGTTTCGGTAATTTAAAACCACCAGTAGAACTAGTAAATTATTTTGGTCCATCAACTAATATAATCTACAATAAAAAGCAATATCAAAGATTCAATTCTAGTAATTGTGGTCATTTATGTATTGAATTTCTATATAATACCAAGTTGTAATTAAGTTGATTATTAGTTATGTCTATAATATTAACGCTGAAGGATCGCAAGTCTACACTCTCCATAGATTTTCCTATTACCATACAATTGGATGCAAATTATCAATACGGATTAGCACTCATTGGTTTCTTTTCCTACAATACTATACCCAACGTAGAAGAAAATACAGAATTTTACTATATAGATAAAAGCAAACAGTTGAATTCAATTCATCTGCCTGGTGGTGTATACGAAATTACAGATATTAATAATTTTTTAAAGAAGAAGTTGCTAAATTTCAATTTGAATGGTAATGAAAAAGAGGAAGATATATTTTTCCTAAGACCAAACAATAATACTTTGAAGTGTGAAATTTTTCATCGTGATTTTGATATAGATTTCACTTATAACAATTCGTTGGCAAAACTCCTAGGATTCTCACGAAAGGTATTACCAGCAGGAATAGTTCATTCATCTGATCGTCCTGTAAACATTGTTAAAGTTCGAACAATTCACGTGGATAGTAACATAACAAGTGGGGCATATTACAACGGGATACCATCTCATACATTATATGAATTTCCTGTTACATCTAACCCAGGGTATTCTATAGACGAAATTCCACGAAACTTAATTTATTTGCCAATAATCAGAAAAGAGATTTCTAACATTTCATTGAAAATAGTAGATCAAGATTTTAATCTGGTGAATTTTCGAGGCGAAGAAATTATCATCCGATTGGAATTGAAAAAGGATGGTTTTAATAATTAAATCGTATAAAAGACATATCCACCCCTCACCATGCTCAGTTAGAAAAAGTTGTTCAAGAAGAAAGTTGGGGGGTAAATTATCACCATTAAACGTCAATTTTCTCAAAACAATTGGATATGTCGTACGATCAAATTTTAAACCTGTATAAGCCGGTGATTACCGATACCTCCATAATTAATATGGAATATCGAACATATTTGCCCTATGTTAAATCATTTGATAATAATGATGTAATCGAAATAACCGTAAATAGAAATGATGTTTGGCTGTTAATGAGCGAGGCTGCATTAGTCATTAAAGGAACACTGAAAAAGACAAGAGGAGAAGGCGATGGTTGTTTACTTAATAATGCAGGAGCCTTTTTGTTTGATTCAGTAACATATGAATTGAATGGAGTTGAAGTGGAGCATGTAAAAGATCCGGGGATTGTGAGCCTTATTCGTGGCTATTTATGTTATACTGAAGATGATACTAAACATTTAACAATGGCCAGTTGGTACTATCCAAATCAAAACCCGACATGTGCTAACAAAGAATTCTTTATGCGAATACCTTTAGCTCACTTATTCGGTGTTTTTAGTGATTATAAGACAATGATGTGTGGAAAACACACATTGCGACTAGTAAGGTCTCGAACAGATAACAATGCTCTATTGAATCCTAATAGTGAAACAATAACTGAAATTAAAATTGATAGTATTGAGTTGAAAGTGAGCCATGTAATGCCAAATGATAATATTAAAATGGAATTATTAAAGTCAATTAAACATGATCGGCCAATCTTGATTCCATTTAGGAAATGGGAATATCACGAATTACCAGCTCTTAATACAGGGTCGACAAAAGAAATTTGGAGTGTGAAAACTACTACAAATGTAGAGTGTCCTCGTTATGCTATTATTGGTTTTCATAATAACCGAAAAGATATAGCAACTGCTGATTCTACATTATTTGATCATATGAACATATCAAATATCCGATTGTCTTTAAATGGAGATTATTATCCATATGAACGAATGAATTTAGATTTTGCATCAGATAATTATACAAATGTATATTATAATTATACAGAGTTTTATAGGAGTTACATGGCTCAATCTCTATTAGAACGCAAACAGGTTCTATTAAGTTATGATAAATTTAAAACACACGCGCTCTTTGTTATTGATTGTTCTAAAAGAGATGAAAGTATAAAATCTTCAACAGTTGACGTTAAGATTGAGATTGATACACATCAAGCTTTTCCTGAAAATACAAAAGCATACTGCATCATTATTCACGATTGTATTATCGAGTATTTGCCTCTCAGTGAAATTGTTCGAAAAATTAATTAAAATGAAAATTGCAATTGTTGATATGCAAGGTTTTGTATTAAATAGTAGTGAACACGAACGGAAGTTTCATGTTAAAGAGATCACTATTATGCATGATTCACAATATAATCATTATGTATTTCAAGAACCAAACCCATATTCGGCATTATCTATTCCCGAAAAGAAAGATGTAAATTATGCAATTTATAACATTCATGGGCTTCCATACCAATCAGGATACATTAGCTACGATCATATACATTTAATAAGAAAAAAATTATATGGATTTGATATTGTGTATGTTAAAGGACACCAGAAGAAGGATTTTCTACTAAATTTATTTGAAGATTTGGATGCTAGCAAACAATCGTTACCGAAAATTGTAAACATTGAAAGTTTAAGTAGTTGGCATTCACCACCTAAATTTAATATTGATGTACCGAAATGTATGGAACATTTAAATGATAAGTTTTATATGTGTAGTTTAAGAAACTGTTTTGTACTTAGTAATTGGATTTATAATTGTTTACCACAATAAATATATATATATGCTAGTTAATTGTTTCTATAAATTAGTTCACCTCACAATGTTGGGAATTCCTTTCCTAATATTAGTCACCATTTTTAATAATGTGCTCTATATGAGTCATCCAAAAAATGTGCAAGAAGTTTATATTTGTTTCACCCCTACAAATGATCATTGGCCTTCCAATTGGAATAAGATGAACAAAGTTACCGAATCAGTTCTATCTACATCTATTCCGAAAGATTCAACAACATATAAAATTAGAATTATTGACCATAAGGCTGTGTTTAAAGATAGTGAGTGGCAGAATTTAAACAGGTTCCCCACCCCTATCTTCATTTCCACATTGGCAGCAGAAAAACTTGATTCAGTCTTAGCAATACGTTATTGTGTTGCACTACTATCTGTCTCATTATTCTTAAAGTGTGTTGTTAAGTTGATTAGAAAATTAAAAGCATGGTGAAACTTGAGCAGGTGTTAGAATTGAAGAAAATTATTAACCACGAAATGGATTCAAATAATGAATATATTACAAAATTAATAAAATATAAGATGGAATTGCCTAAAAATATGTTATTGCTATTATTGAAGCCATGCTGGGGACACTCTACAACAGCTGAAGGTGACGTCATCGATGGACCGTTGTACAATCACAGCATTAATTGCAGTATATGTTTAGAATTTATATTAAAATCATACACTTCATGAATAAAAACATATATTTTTAACAATTGTATTTTTTTTTTTTTTTTTTTTTTTTTTTTTTTACATATAATAAAGTTATATACAACAATACTTATTCTACTACCTATGAATTATACTCAAATATTTGCAAATTCTTTGGGTATTTTATAGTGGCCCCAAGGAAGCGTGTCGGTACTGTTAGGTAATAAATATCTTTTATCATCAAAGGAATTAAGGGCCAACTTGACTTCCTCTATACTAAATATGTTATGATTATATGAACGGATAGACCGTTGGGCAACAATTTTATCCTTTCCTAACATTAAACAATCATAATAATCATTAAAAGTTATTTCATTTTTTACAACATTATTTCTTATACCCTTAATTTTCTTTAAACACTTATTATCTAGCTTATATGTATACATTTTTGACCTTAAACCTATAAAATGGGTTATAATATGCCCACATGCTTCATCTTTCATTAATCCTAGTACTTTTTTGTTCAATTGGGGTATGTTATACTTATTATTTAACGGATAATCGCTAGTATCAAATTTGCTAATATGCTTTTTAATAATTTCGCTATAAACATCATCACACATTATTTCATAAATAAAACTATCAGTATCTGTATACATCAATTTGCATTGATTTAATGGTATATGTTTCAATATAAATTGGTAATGGAAGTCATACATTACGGTCTTTGAAATATCTAAAATGGCCATGCCCACATATACCGGTTTGTTAAATATAATTTGAGCTTTATTTAATTCTACAGCAACTAAATTATCATCAAAAATTTTACGGCTATGGAATAATGGACTTGAAATTAAATTTTTTGCTCCATATCGCCCGCCCCATTTATTCACTAATTTAATATTTCTATGGTTTCTTATGTTTTCCATCGTTTTTCCAAAAACTGCATTATTCATCAATTTGAATAAACTTTTATCAAAATCTGATTGAGCATTGGTTCGTAACATTGTATTTAAATCAATATAAGATTTCAACCATGGAGACTGTTTGAACTTCAATATTTTATGAATTTTAGTTAGAATTAAACCGTTATTTAATGCTTGTTTTAAATTCCTATAATGAATAACATAATTTTTTTTATCTTTTACTGTATTTAACAATTTAGACAGTTTTGAATTTGGAGGTTTCTCGTGATCAGCACAAAAAGGAAAATCTTTATGTTCATCATGTAGACAAGATGGATACTCTAAATCAACTTCTAGAATATATCCTTCGTCTGCATCATCTCTTAATTGGCTAATGTTGAAATCATTAATATTATTGACCCAAACAAAATTATCGTATGGTAAGTACTGACACATAGCCCAACCATATAAATTATTAACGTCAAAATATAATAAATATTTCGATAGTTTAGAAGAATCATAATTAGTCATATATTTATTGTTGGCTTCGGAATAACGATTGGAGCACATAGAAATTCCTCCCCTTAACCCCTTTTCTATGAATAATAATTGATTAATATCTTTAATAAGTTTAAGTCTACATTTAGTAATTCTAAGCATGCAATCCCAAGCATATCCTGGTAAAGTATAGTACCATGCTGGATCTAATTTGTAAATATTCTGACACCTATTTCTAAAGTTTTCAAAAACATCTGCCAACAGAATTACATCAGTTTTTAAATATAAATCACTATACTCTCCTAAATTTAGCATATTAAATTTATTCCAAACATTTAGGGCATGTTCATATTCATCTTCATTAATATTTTGATCGTTTAATTTATTATAGAATAATTCTCTTTTTGGTAATTCGTCATCATTTAATTTATCTAAATTATCAACATAATCATAGGGAAAAACACCTTTACGTGTAAGCAGGTGAAATTTTTCATTATCTAAATAATTAAATTCCTGCTTAAGATTTGTTAGATCATTTATATTTAAAGTAGGTGCTAATTCTGCTAACGATGTACCCAAAAACCTAAATGAATCTATGAACCTATATTTAATACTATTTTCTGTATAATATTGAGTAAATGATATATATTTCTCTTTATTAATGGGTAATAAGCTAACTCTATTGTTTTTACATAATTCTTTAATTAAAAAATGTCCATCGCAATTAGAGAGATTATGGCAAAAATTGGAATAACAAATAACTTTTTAAAATTTAAATTACAATTAGAGTGAGCGAATCCTGTAAATTCACCATTAAAAAGATTATGATCTGCTACAATTACATCATCAATCACAAATAGTTTCTCACAAATATGACATGCTATAGCTGTATTTTTATCAACTCCGGGAGTCGTAAGTATCACAGTTTTTAACTTTTCCTCAAGATTGAATGCTAATATTTCCAATTGATTTGAAAACCATTCTACACAGTTCTCTCCGCGATATGATTTATAGAATGAAATTGAATTATCATATGCACATTTAAAATAAAAACCTACACTAAAAGCTTTATGTTGTTGATAGAAATTTTTATTATGTACTTTTTCTAGAACACATTCGAAATCCAAATAAATTATAAAGGGCGATTTTTGTTTATACGTAAAAGTTTTAAATTCAACATAATCATACTTTGGGAAAGTTATCTTACAAAATTTTTTCTGTTCACATAATTCTAAATGCTCATTTAATTTATTCTCATCATTAAAATAATTCAAGCAGCGATCGCATACAAAAATGGCATGTTGTTTATTATTTATTTGTTTCGAGATAAGCCTAGAAAGATTTGTTATAAGAGAGTAGTGATATGAAATTTCCTCAAATTTATTACTCTCTGCAGGTAGTGGATCATAATCGTTTATATTTGGATAATATGTGTCTTGTATTAATAATAAATTTATATGTTTACTTAATTTCGAGTCCGTTATTCGACATGGTACTACTGAAAAATGCTTACCTTTCTTATTTTCAATAAGTTCAAGTATATAAACATTAACAGAAATATTGTTTAATCTTTCAAATTTTGGAATTTGGTCTATGGTAATAGGTAAAGTTAAGCCTTCGGTTATTAATACATTATTGTAATGAGGATAAGATGATACTCTATCTGAATTATGAGTAGGATAAAGAGCTGCGATGACGCTCCAATAAAAACAAGCATTATCGAAATTCTTAATGTTTATGCAAGCGCGTTTAACACGAATTTCATCCGGTAGTTTAATAAAAGATGAAGCACCGTTTCCAAATGTATGCTTATTAATATTTATTTCCAAACTAATTAACTTATGTAATGCCCAACCACTATCGCGCTCTTGGAATTCACTCATTGCTGTTAATACTTTTTCCACAACATTTGTTTGGAACCAGTCTGATAGATTGCTTCCAATGTCAATAATTATGTTTTTGGTAATAAAATATTTATATTCAAACGTATCTAGATTGTTCTTCTTAATAATATATTCACCGCAAAAACAAGTGTTTATTTTTATTGTTTTAATAGATTTAAATATATTAAGAATTCTACGTTTGACTAATTGGAAAGCGTCTTTAAAAAATTCTAAAATGTCTATATGTTTTAAATTATAAATAATCCCAGTTCTAATCCGACTATTAAATGCAGCGTTAATATCTTCCCACCTAACCCTATCACTACGTTTTACTCCATTGTCACCCCCGCCAATATGTATGTTATTAGTTTGTAATAGAATTCGCAATCGTTTTAAATGAGTGATATTGGTTAAAATCTTTCTGTATTTACCAGTTGATAGTTGCCCTTCTTTTGATATTTTCGTTAACTGTCGGATGCTTGTATTAATTTTTTTAATCCAATTTTTCTTTTCTCTGGAATTTTGTAATAGTTTTGTGGCTTCGGTAACAATTCGGATAACTTCATGGCTTAGGTCAATTGCACAATCCATTACTGGAAAAATAAATATTTCATTGCAAAACCAATATTAAATCCAAAATGTTAATATTTACCTGTAGCCTATTAGAATTATCAAACCAAATTATTTAAACACTCGATATGTATTGTTTAAACTTCAATATTTTATGTAGTTGTTGAAGATGAAACTGCATTTGACAAATAGCTCACATGAGCCCATATTTATATTGGAAAAAAAGAAATGATAATCGTCTTAGAGGGTGGCTTTTCAACCTTCTCAATCTCATGTGTAGATAACCACAAATTTTACTAGATAATTCTTAATAGCATTCAAATGATATTATTGTTAAGAGCACATTCTTCATCGTCTGTGTACTTAGTTGGTTTCTCAAGATAATAGAAATCTACCCTATTGAAGATTAGATTATTTTTATATTCAGGGTAGCTTATCAACCTGCCAATTAAAAATCACTTAACTTTTTGGCTTTTCAAATAACGTCAGACCGTCTGGCCTCGATGGTTTTTACATCTGTCTGCAGTAGAGGGTGGCTTTTCGACCTTCTCAATCTCATGTGTAGATAACCACAAATTTTACTAGATAATTCTTAATAGCATTCAAATGATATTATTGTTAAGAGCACATTCTTCATCGTCTGTGACAAGAAATGATAATCGTCATAGAGGGTAGCTTATCAACCTGCCAATTAAAAATCACTTAACTTTTTGGCTTTTCAAATAACGTCAGACCGTCTGGCCTCGATGGTTTTTACATCTGCATGCAGCCTTTTTTCTTTAAAGTAATTAAGCGACTCTCATTAAATGGACAAAATGGCGTTAAAATTAACTGGACAATAACCATGGTGACGCTAATGGACGCCGGACGACCCACCATTCGCCCGACCAATCAAATCCAACGGTGCCATATTGAATCACCCCTTTTCCCACCCATCCAATGAAATCCAACGACGCCATATTGAATTACCTTTTTCCCCACCCATCCAATGAAATCCAGCGACGCCATATTGAATTACCCCTTTCCCCACCCATCCAATGAAATCCAACGACGCCATTACCCCTTTCCCTTAGTACCCTCCCCTCTGACGCCATATTGAATTACCCCCCACCCCTTAAACTTGTACACACCCCTTTGATTGACACCATATTGAAAAACCACCCCCTTACCCCTGAATTTACAATCCCCCCTCTAGAGTCTAAGTTGAGGGAGAATCGGCCTTGTTTAACTACTGTCAACAATGCTGAAATAGTAATAAACCATTAGTAATTGTAAAAGAATTCAAATTAAGTAATGGTCGTTATCGATGTGGTTTTGATGTATATATAAAGGTTTATGAATAGTTTTATTTTCAAAAAAAAAAACAGTTCTTTTTATAATCATGAAGCTTCTAGATAAGTTGGAAAGTGCCCGCAAAAGAAAAATTTTAGAATTAGTTAATGATGTCCGAAAAAAATATTTAGCCTTAAAATTGGGACGTTCTAATGATGATGGTACATTGAACCGAATTTTTACACCTGTTACTGATCAGTTAAAAAAATTAGCAGCCGACAATGTGGTTGTTAAAAATAAAATGTCTGAAATAAATGGAAACGAAATGAAAAATGTAAAGAAAATTGAAAAAAAAAAGAGATATCTGAAGTAGATCAAATTGACAAGATAGATGAAGAAGTAGAAGAGGAGGAGGAGGAGGACGACGAGGAGGAAGAAATGGAACAAGAAGACGAGCTGGATGAGGAGGATGACGAAGTAGATGAAAGCGACGATACAATTACTAATGTGGATATACCGCAATTAGATAAATATCCACAAGTTTCTCAAGAACCTATAAAGGAGTATTTTCAGCATTTTCCTAATATTGACATTACTCATTCTCCAAGATATAACGCTATCACTAATACATGGGCCTTGGGTCTTAATAAAATTGAATTTGATAAAACTACTGGCCATATAATAATAGGTAGAAAACTATATACAGGTAGCAAGGGACTTTATAATTTATTATTTTATAAAGATCCTAAAAATTATACTAGTAAAGACCTCGAGGAATTTGACCGCATATTAGATGACACTAATCTATACAGAAAGGGTTACTCTTCTCAAGGCAGAATAGTTGGAGTTAGGAATCAGAAATATCGACGTATTATTCGTCCATTGTTGATAAGGCATGGTGGAAACTATATATGGTCTATAATTCCAAGCCATCATCCCAATGTTTATTGGAATGATGTTAATGAACTAGTTGATAGATTACGATTGCTATTCGCATCACAACAAGCAGGTAATTCTTCTCATAGTAATGAGATTGCGTCAATTATTGAAGAATTAAAAGAAGCAAAAGTTATATATTAATATATTACCAGTCATGAGTATTATTATTTAATTAAACAACGGTGATGAGTATAGATAAGTTTGGACGTTCGTCCGATAAATATTCACATTATCAGATTTCTTCCTCGCCTACTTCCTCGTCATTATTTTCATTCACATATAATGGTGATTTAGATATTGGACGTTTAAAAATATGTAACGTTAATTTACCCACTCAAGATGATGACGTTGCTAATAAAAAATATGTGGATGGTTCATCTGGACCAATAATGAATTTGTATTTAATGCTACAGCAAGATGTGGCTAAAAGTGAAGAAAATAATAGACAGCGATTAACAGATATATCTAATAGAATTAATGATTTAATCAATACTTTTGAGACAAAAATTATAGAATTATCGGCATTATTTAATAGCAGTAGAGTTGAATCTAATAACACTATTGAAGATATAATTAAAACATTAGATAAAGTTCAGATGAATGTATTTAATAATCGCGACAAGAGAGAAAATCTTAATTATTCCAAAGCTGATAACCAGGAACAACACGTCTAGACTGACGGTAGTTCGCAAAGATTCTAGACACCTGTTATTTAATATTTAAAGTGATAAAGCACTAAATGGCATCAAATGAAAAAAATCAAGTAGTTAATGAACTACATAAACCAATAAGATGGAACTTTCAGAGGAGACATACAATTATTAAAGGGTTGGACGATTTATGGCAAGCAGATCTTGCTCAAATGGATATATATGCAAAAGAAAATAACCAGTTTAAATATTTTCTGCTTGTTCTTGATTGTTTTTCTAAATATATATGGGCCGAACCGCTAAAAAATAAATCCGGTAATTCGGTGGTGGAACCGTTTTTTAAAATATTAACTACCTCAAAGCGTAGCCCTAAAAATTTACAAACTGATCGAGGGAAAGAATTCTACAATCATCATTTTCAAGATTTGCTTAAACTATACAAAATTAATCACTATTCAACATATTCGCGAATGAAAGCAGCCATTGCTGAACGAACAATTCGTGCTATAAAAGAACGACTGTATAAATATTTCAGTTTAAATGGAACGTACAAGTGGATTTCAATTTTACCAATTATTGTCAAAAATTATAATGAAGCAAAACATAGTACAATTAAAATGAAGCCATGTGATGTTGTTGGTGAGACAATTGAGAAAAAGTTGTTGGATACAATCTATAACCATATGAAAATCTTTCCAGGATCGAAATTAAATGTTGGCGATATGGTACGCATCAGTAAAGAAAAGCATGTTTTCGATAAAGGGTACAAATCTAACTGGACCACCGAACTATTTAAAATTATCAAAATCAATTACACCAATCCTGTGACGTATTTGTTGGGAGATTTAAATAAACAGCCAATAAAGGGATCTTTCTATAGTTATGAATTGCAGAAGACAAAGCAACCAGATATCTATTTAGTTGAGAAAGTGTTAAAGGAAAAGGCAACATGGTATATGTAAAATGGCTTGGTTATGATAATTCTCATGATTCATAAGACAAATATACTATGAAAAAAAAATTAGTTGTGGTACAAAAACTGTATAAACATGACGCCTTCTGAAAATAAATGCGTTTTAAGTGCTAATCAATTAATAACGATTAGACAAGTTTGAACATGAAATTAGTGAAAAAAATGAAGCAAAACCTTTATTATTAAATACAAGATTTTCTACAATAAGTGATAATATATTAATTGATGTTGGATTAAATATGGCCATGGACTTTAGGCCTTTTATAAAGTTAAATAATACCCTCGAATTGGAAGAATTTGAATGGCAAACACTGATTTTAAATATGTATCGGATTCGTCATATATATTTTAGTACAATGGAATTAGACTATTTACGTTTTATTTGTTGTAAGAATATAATCATAGCAGGTAATAATAAAGAGGAATTAAAAATGATTCAAATTACAAGACAGGAAAAGACTATATATGCTTAACAGTATCTGATTTGGTAAACATAATATTCATCAATACATATCATGTGGTTCCCTTAATTAATAAGCTAAATTTAATTGACTTTATCACATTTTATAATAATTTTATAAAAGGTGATTTTATAGCCATTTGCATATGGCTAAATATGTTAATTTAGATTTAATACAGATTATAACATTTATAGAAAAAAATTTCACCCTTATAATCTTTTCATATAACATCCTGTTAAAGATCTCTTTATATTAAAAATGCAGATTATTGTTCGGCGCAACCCAAAATTCAATTTATATACTCAACCCAACATAGTGGATGTCGGTTGGCTTTGTGGTTCAGTGGTAAGGTCCTTATACCCCCATAAAAATTTATAGGTTCGATTCCTATTCACATCTAAAAATTTTATTTTAAAGATCTTCTCTATCATCTCTCTCTCTCTCTCCTTTTCCTTTACTCCTCTACTTTACTGCTGCAATCACGAGGTGTGCTTTACCACATTAAGGATAGGTGTAAGGACGCCTATTATGACTGCGCCCCGACGGCATCTTTATACTTATCCATGTGGTAAGCACGCCTCACAAGCCTTCACCTTTTTTCAAATTCTTGGCAATATCCGATGCTACCGACATCTATCCACACAACATCAAATTTCAAACATTACATCAAAAGATACCTTGGAAAACACATTGAAACTTGGCGCCACATTTCAAAAATAAATATGATACTGATAATTGACACAGAAAATTCAAAAATAGAACAGTGACAATTGACACATAAAGCGCCATCTAACATAAACATTGAAAAATGAAAAATTACACACAGCGCCACCTAGCGGACAACACTGAAACTTAATGACATACAAAAGGGGGCGATTGTGGTGCCCTCTCGTGGCGAAATTTTGAACCAGTGGTCTAGTTCTGCTGTTGTATATCTACTTATGACCTATATGGGTTCCTAGAAAACTAACATTGCATTTTGAAATGTTAATTACAACTTTCATTAGTCCAGGACAAAATCCGTTAATTTTATTAGAGCCTTGCACTTTTAAATGCCGTACAGATTTACGTCTTGAAATAAAGTTACCAAATCTATGACAAATATATTTTATTGTTGTGTGATTTTTTGGAGGAGAAAAGTTGCCTGGCAACATTGTCAAATACTTTAAAACAAAAAATCACTTGGTAGGACCAAATTTAGCTTGGCTAAACGAAATGGCGAAGGAACAAAAAATAGAATCTAGTTATGACATTTATGTCTATTATCATAACTATCTAGCTGCAATTCTTTCATTTCTTAAAAAACTTATAAATTTTAGTAAATTCATAAATCATTAAATAAGTTAAAAAAAGCGTAATCCATTCTTTAGTCAATATATTTATTTAATACATAAACTAGATACATACATCATTTCAAACTTCCAAAACTAAAAAAATGAAGAAATATAAATCAGAAATTAATTCATCAATTAATCTCTCAATTAAGAATATAAATCATGTCAAATTATACAGATGTAATTGAGAAATAAAATCTATTTTTTCAAAAATTAACAATTTCACCAAAAATTCTTAAAAAGTTTTTATTTATAAATCTAAATTGCACTTTAGTGAAGTGTCGCGAAATTATAGATTTATATCGGTACTAGTCTGAAGGAACTGATGAAAGTTTTATTAGAACAAGCAGATACAATGCTTATAATATTATTATAGGCCGTTTTTGTGACTTAAACAAACATATAATAAGTAATGAAATTAACCATCGTAGCAGTACTACTGCTTAACATTAATTGTCGCAATCAAAGGTAAGTTTGCTCGATTTCTCAACTAATTTCGGTTACAAATTTTATTTATTTTACCCTCCCAGCACTTATTTACTCCATGATCCCGTAAGATTCTATATATGGTGTCGGTGTTGCCATACTTACCCAAATTTAGGAACTTTAACTGAATTTTGTAATTTCCCAGATTTTAGGAAAAGTATTCATTTGCACAAACTTTGAGAAGTCAAAATGACTTTCTGAAGTTGCTCTAACTACGTCTAGTACTTAGAGCAATTAAGTACTAGTACTTAATCGTCGCTCAACTCCATTTGTCTCTAAAGTAAAAAATGACCGAAATAGGTCCATTAAAGTAATCTAAGAGTTAATATCATAGAAAAAGAATATTATAGATAAACAACTGTGTCAAATTTTATGTTGTTGTCGCAGACATGCGATTGGAACACGAACTAACTGGGTATAAGCGCGATTAGAATTATATCAAATTTTCTATAAGCAGAGGGGGCGCATCATTTGATTTGACACTATATTAATAAAGTTATATTAAAAGTTAGCAGTTATTTACTTGTTTATTTCAATTATATATATTATATATTACCGTACTATATCGTACTATACATTAATTTGAATATTTATATACATATTGTGGTAGTAGTTTTTTGTTTTTTTCAGCTACGCCTTCTAACCAATAGGAAATTAGCAGAATCCCACTCTATCCACAAACGTATTTTTCAGGTAATATGGGAAAATTAAGAGAAAATTGAAAGAAATTAAAAAACACATTAGGATAATAAATCATTTATAACCATATCCAAGTTAATATGCATTCAGTTCAGACACACAGCATTTTGCCATTTTGTAGTTAGAAATCTTAAAAATTAAAAACCAAAAAATTACATCAAACGTAATAGTAACAATACACCTTTCCCATATTAGCTGAAAAATACGTTGGCGCATAGAGTGGGATTCTGCTAATTTCCTATTGGTTAGACGGCGCAGGTGAAAAAAAAACAAAAAACTACTGCCACAATATATATATAAATATCCAAATTAATATGTAATACGATATAGTACGGTAATATATAATATATATATTTGAAATAAACAAGTAAATAACTTTTAATTTTTAATATAACTTTATTAATATATTGTCAAATCAAATGATGCGCGCCGTCTGCTTATAGAAAATTCACCTGCAACTAACTTCATGGGCTACCCACCGGTTGCCCAGACAGTTGTTGCAACCGTTCTTACTAATTAAAAATTGTATTTCTTTCTTCCTCTAAAGTTAATGGGATAGGTCTATTAAATGGCTTCTAAATCTAATTAAAAATTAAAATTTAAGAATTCTTCAATTTTAACACTAAATGAATTTACTGCATACGTAAAATTACAAATCGCGTCACAAAACAAACAAAATGTCAAATTGTCAATTCTAACAAATATAAAAAATTAAACTTATGAAATTATCAATAAAAATATTAAAAATGACAGGAAATGTTAAAACAGAAACACAAGTCATTAATACTGGCGACCACAATGACTACAGCCATCTAGTCAATGGACCATTAATCACTTTTCAGAACTGCTCTCCTACAAGTATAAGTTTCCAACCCATGGTAAGTATAAAATAATATTCACATGTTTATACAACCAGTGACATCTACAACGTGTTAAATATAGATTATCCAAAATGAATTTTCAGGAATGTGAAATTTAAATATTCCGCCAAAGAGAAGATCATGAGGTTTGGTTATTGTTGATCTATTAAGTGTATGTTGCACTTCTGCCCACCGTAATTTGCATTTCCCCCGCCATCCTCCTATTCCCTACTAAAATTACAAGGCCCGACTTTTCCGGCGCTACCTTAAGTCCCATGTTCTGCGATTTTCCGTAGACCCGCTCCACAGCATGCTGCTCTAGGCTCTAAGATTTTCTAGGTCCCTTCTCACTACAATCAGCGCTACATCGTCTGCGAAAGCCACTCGCGTTATGTTTTCATCCATCGGCTCCTCTAAAACAGCGTTGTAGAGCAAATTCCACAAAGTTGGGCCCAACACCGATCCCTGTGGAACCCCCGCAACACACACTCAGGTATGACATGACCATCTCCCTCAAGCCTACACTCACACCCATTCTTTGCACCGCTTGTCCAATTCCCCCCCAAGGAGCCGGAGTTAAATGCGTTCACCACATCGAAATTAATCATAGCACAGAAACCGCGTCTGTTGCTATACTTCGACTTGACCTTCTCCACCATCCGCAACACCTTTTTAATCGCGCCAATAACTAACCTACCCTTCCTAAACCCATACTGTTCATCATTCAAGAGACTCTTACTTCTGAATTCTGCCTCCAGCATATTTTTTACAATACCTTCCCACACCTTGGTCGTCGTATCAAGTAGACACAAAGATCTGTATCCCACTTCTCCATGTGCCCCCCTTACACACTTCAGTACTAAGACTAACTGTGTCTTTTTCTAGTGTGTCTATTTGCTACACCAATCCTAAACCACTTCCTAACATGCTGCTCTACGCCCCTTTAATCCAACCCAACCCCCTTGCTTAACCCTAACCTACCCATTACTATTTATACTATAAACCTTACCCCAGATATTCCTATCCAAATCTTTCAGTAGCTCATTCCACTTCCCTCTTTTACTCTTATTTATTTTCCGCTTCAGGGCTCTTTTTCTCTTTATATTGCACCTTCAGTCTAGTAAACTGATCCATGCCACAGTCAATTGTGCAATATGTTAGCACACACAGAAATAAGTTCTGCTAGCCAGACGAAAAACCCTAGCCTGATATTATAATAATATGTTGTAGTTCTTATCAGCTGCTATATATTTTTTCATAAAAATTATGAGAGTTTAAGAAAATTGAAATTGTTTGTGCGAAAATACATTGAAGTAGAAGCTGCATGCTGCATACCATTTTACGCAGAGCGTTAACTTGAGGTAGGCGATACATGTTATAGAAATTGACAAAATCAGAATAATTTCCTAATAGCAACACCGAAACACCAAGCATTTATTTTATAACTTACAATATGCTGAAAAAAATTTGGGCCCCATTCCAAACTGGACTGCTTGTGTGCTTTAAAATTGACTTAATTTTAATAAAAATAATAATTTTTTGGCCTGGCTCTCAGTAAAATGGCAAAAGCAGAAGATATGTATATATAAACGATACAATTTTTTTTGTTTATTATGATTCCAATTTATTATTTTATGCTCGTAATAGGCAAAATATGAAAACAAATATATTCTCTTGTAATGCAGAAGGGGAAACTAAGGAAAAGTACGCAGATAAATTATAAAAAAAAATATTTTTTTTACAGAGCGCGTAATTATTCGCGCTCGTATTAATACATTTTAGTATTTTTACTTTTTACTGCTTTGCAAGCTACAATAATCTATGCGAACTGAATACAAGACTCATATAAATATGACCGATATAAGTAATATGATAAGACGAATATGCAACCACTGTGCTAACAACTGTATACACTATACAGGTATTTCTGCGAGGTACGTGTGCACCACATGGCCAAATTGTGAAAATGTTGTCTCTTAGGCTGCGTGAGGCATACGTGCTTCACACTTCAAAAACCTATTTAAGAATTCAAAAGTATTAAAATATTCAAATTTACTGCTTATTTATATTATTTTGATCTATTTGGCATAAAAACAGTGTTTCCCCAGATATGACAATAGTTTTCATTATTACGGCGTTCAACGTGTTAAACACAATCAACCTTGTGTTTTCCTTTATTTAATAATTTCGATGCAGCTTAATAGTTTGCCTCTGTTATCTGAAAATGTTGTATTACTCTGCTTGCTTCGTCACTCAAATTCATCTTCAGATACTGCATTTTCTCTATGGATGACGCTCTTCTGTTCTCGTTCACTACCTTCATGAATAATTCTTTAAAAGTGGGCCATTGCTCATAAGTACCATCGAATACCGGAAGTGTTATATTCGGTAATTGTATACTATTACCAGGCACTCCTCGTATTTCAATGACAGCACATTCAATTCTTGCTTGCAGTTCAGCTTGTATCGAATCATATTCTTCTTCTACTTCTCTATACTGTCTTTCTCTCTTATACGCTTCTGCCTCTACATTCTTTTCTACTAGGATGTTTTCTTATTTCCTCCCACTGTATGTCTAATTTTTTCACGCAGTGTTTGTAATAATCTGTAATATATTGATTGTAATAATATCTGCCGTTGACATTAACGTTTTCTTTGGTTGGGACTCTGAGCCATCGTCATTCAGAATTTCTGCCACGATCTTTTTTACCCTTTCTCTAAGGTTTGCTTCGGTTTAGAGGTTACTTTCTTCTTGTGGAATTAGCTTTTAATTTTGCTGAAATTTTTTCCAATTTTTCTCGACCAATGCTCTTCTATCTTCCACATATTGTCTAGTGCTTCTTCCGGGACCATCTTTTTTTTCTATTGATATATAATTTACCTAATTCTTCAGCAATCTGTTGTTGTTATCAATCATGTGTTAAATTAGTTTTGTACGACATTATGTCAATTAATCTTTAAGTGGTTGTTTATTTAATTATTAATGTACCAATAAGCAGAAAAAAGTTAGTGTCTTCATATTTCGGCACCAATTAACACCATACAACAAGTTACTCACCCCCATCGTCAGTTCACTTAACAGTACCTATTATTTGATAAGAGCTACGCCTTGTCAAGTGCTTGCTAGCGATTTTATTATAAAACCCGGTCGTTATTCCTGGTCCTTCGAGAAAACAAATTGTGTAAGGTTGTTAAGGAAGAAGCAACCACCAGTAGCCAATGAAAAAAGTCCAGATAACAGTGCCAAAAGATTAAAAGTAGCCAGCAGCCCTTCAGACAAGTGCATCATCACAGAACGCAGCAGAAGCAGCACCAACCAAAGAAGACCTAACTAAGGGTGAGTACGTAGGGTGTTAATTTGAGAATAACTTCAGTACAGCCTAATACGTCACAATTGCCGCTTGCAGGCGCACCATGATGAGACGAAGACGTTTCGAAAATTGGTTTGAAGAATTTTTACCAGAATATCATCACTGCGCATGTCCGATCCGCTTTGAACCGGTCAGCCGAAAACGCCATTATAGAAAGAAAAGTTCTCGTTCCTTTCTTCTCTTTCTTGTGTAGGATTGGTTAGAATATACAGGATGTATATTTTGACTTGTAGGAAAATCACACCACGTATAGGTCATTAAAAAACAAGCCGAAAATTGTTAAGGCAGGGTGGATCTATTTTCTATAGTTTCCGAGATAATCAGCGTTTTCGGATTTCTTCAACAACGTTCGTGAACCGCAGTGTAACTAACCTACGCAATACTGGGTCTTTAAAAGTAGAACAAACATTGAACTCATTAACGAGTTCAATTTCATAAGTAGTATAAAATTTCTCCATTCCCTTTGAGACAGTGGCGGCGTTTTAATAATTTAGACGAATTTAAAGTCTAAATTGTTACGTATTTTCAATCTTTTAATATTAGAATTCAGTCATAAATAAATATTTATCTGTGGAACCAAATGCCCTATTAAATGCAGTCGTTGATCTAGAAAATTTTTGCACGATTGAACGATGAATTTTAAGTAATTCAACTAATTTTTTAATGTGTTAGATTAAGCATTGAAAACGAGTAGTAACTATTAATACCAAACATTTAATTTAACATTCCATAAAACAAAATATCGATTTAATAATGTAATTTAATTTCGGTTTTTATCGAAGGAAAGGAATAATTGCGACGACGCTGGTGTCTCGCTTGGAATTAAATATGTTAATGTTATAGTGATAGCTGAAAATAATAAAGAAAGAGAAAAAAGATAATTAGAAAGAAACGATCTACCAGCAGAAGCAATGTAATGGTAGTAGTGGTGCAAACCATTTATTTCGACAGCGAAAGAGAGTGAGACATGAAATACTATTTACATGAGCAAGACAAAGATACGGAAATCTCTTTGGGAAATATTTTTTTGAGTTGTGTGTGTGAGTGTGCATACCTAACTACGGAATGGCTAATCAGCCGTCTGTCAGTAACCGGGAAGTTACGCGACATGTCGAAGTTTCTAATTACACAGTGTTACGTGTAGTAAGGAAAAATTGCCACTATCCACAGACAATGTATCTATTCTTCGATATTACGGAAAAATGGGCATTATCCGTATCACATACACCGTGTCCATTCTTTGAAACCGCAAGATTATTTAAATCGACTACAATTTTGTCAATGGGTGACTAGTCAGAATTTAAGGCAATCTGGATTTGCGTCACAAGTTTTATTTACAGACGAAACACGCTTTACACGATTTGGAGTTTTGAATAGCAAAAATAGGCACATCTGCAGCGAAGAAAACCCGTATGCTTATCATTATAGTAGTTTCCACAGACAGTTAATAATTAATGTATGGACTGGCATTGTAGGAAATTATTTGATCGGTCCCTTCGTTTTACCTTCCCGTAAAACAATTTAGGGGAACTATTGGATGATGCCCCATCCCAATTACGTCATGATATTTGGTTTATGCATGCCGGAGCTCCACCTCAGTTTTATTTTAATGTTAGATCTTTTTTTAATGAAAAATTTCTAAATATGTGGATAGGCCTTGAAAGACCTATTGCGCAGCCAGCTAGATCTCCTGATTTAAATCCCTTAGATTTTTATTTATGAATAAAAATCTACATGAAATTTCTATTGTACAAAGAGCCCTTTGACAATGAAGATCAATTTCATGTCCGAATTTTTTAAGTTGCTAGAATAATTCGTGAAAAAGCTGCAGAACAATTCCCAAGAGTTCACGAATCTTTTATAAATTGGGCTCAGCATGCCATTGAAGAAAATGGTGGTCATATTGAACAGAATCTGTGAATAACTAATAAATTTCTAGTGAATTGATAGTGATGTTTTAGTGAATCATTAATGTGGATATTGTACTTTTAGTGTAAAGTTGAATGTAATTTGTATTGTCTGACATAGTATTCATCGTCTAGTGTTGTGGACATTTGTTTATGTAATGGTAGCTGATTAATTGCAGGCAGTAGCGGGGTGGTAAGCCATACCACCTCGCCTGGTTAGTTGAAATTCACTACTAATTTGTTGCAGTAATTACACCAAACAATTAGTGGTATGCAGGTATTGCCTTAATCTGCATTACCCTAATAAACGTAACATTAAAGTACTGTTTGTGTAATTGATAACTTGCTATCTAATTTGGTAGCATGGAGATTGCACAAAAAGGCCTAAACAGAAATTAGATTATAGAAGTGAATGTGGTCATCATATTATTTTTTGTTTATAATTGATGTAGTATAAATATGGATATGGTTTATTGTGAACAGTGCAATAAACCATTTGGGTTTATTGCACCATGGGAATTTGAATAGACATGACAAACAAGCTCATCGTTTAATAACTAAAAATGAAAACAAATTTCAATGTTTAGAAATGAAGTGTATCCAAGCTTCATTTCATGCTGTCGATTCTCTAAGATCACACTTGAAGGAGAAACATATTATTAATAAAGAGTTACAATTAGAATTGAACTCTTTTGAAGGTAGGCATTAGATCTACTGTTACAGTAACAGTGTTATTACTATAGAATTCCTATTATGCATTTAATGATAGCTACTAATTAAAGCTTAGATCATATAAAATTTATATAAAACATGAGAATTACTACACGATTAATGAATTCGGATGTCTACATATACATATAGACATTAAAATGGGAATTGCATGCAATATTTTTTTTCTAATTTGGTGTTCTAAAGTAGACTTTATAGCACTCTTCTGGGGGCTCTTAGTAACGACTTTCGGAAACCCGTATATGGGAATTTAAAGTGAAAAATAAATAATATATAGTAAATAAATAATTTAGTTAATATATTTTAAATAGTACGTCACTTGGAAAAATATTATATTATTTGTATACTCATCCACACACCCAAAACCAAATCAAAATTTATTATAAAATTTTAGAGTTCACACCATAGCTATCCGTTGAAGAACAAGAAAATAATACAGAGTATTGTAGATCAACCGGAAAAAAAAGAAATGGAGATGGTACAACTAGGAGCTATTTTCACTGTATTAGGTCAGGTAATATCGTAATTACGATGAGTAATATTATACATATTATATTATATATTACATAGATTTTTAAATAATTCAAATATTTGCTATTTCCATGATAATGAAGTTCAGCATTTGCACATTAACCAAACCAATAAAAAGGATATAGCTAGGAATATCATCATCAAAGTATGTAAAGTAGTGTTCACGATAATTGATAATTTATTACTCCTATTACAAATGATTTAGTTGGTTTTTACTGGGAGTTGATTTGAAACTGAAGTTGTTATAATTTTCAACAGATAATAAACACGTCAAGAAATTATCAATTATCGTGAACACTACTATAAAACGATTTTTTTTCATAAATTATTTAATATATACACATTACATAGGTATAGTAATATTACCATATACTATACTAATATAGTATATAATTATATTACGCATCGCCAATTTTTTCCAGAATTTTGTCCGGTATCAAACAAAACACAAATTGTAATTTAAATAAAACTGCCCTTATTACGAAAAAGGGTATAAATAATATTAGCCGTTCTTATGGGTTGGATGCAAAAGATAGATGTAAGCACCCTAATGATTCTACCAGTGTAGATCTTCGGGTCCAAGAATATCATTCTTGGACAAGAGGACACCAAATCCTCTCATTTTTTACAAAAGCCATGGAGACGTGTGCCAAGAATTTAATTTAACATCATTAGTTTTTTGCCTCATTATTATTAACTTTCACATTTCACTAGAACTATTTAAAAAATTTGGCAGTAAATTTATTGCAATAGATAGCACACATGCCTCAGTGCCTATGATTTTGAAACGATCACCCTATTATCCGTCGATAAATTCCATGAGGGTATACCATTAGCTTTAATGTTTTCAAACCAAAAAGATTCATATATCAATAAGATATTTTTCCGAAAAATTAAGGAAAAGGTCAGTTTGATTGAAACAGATGTATTTATGTCTGATATAACAAACGTGTTTACAACTTGCAGCAGAATCTACCACAAATTTTCGGATGCATTTTATAAACTATTGTTTACCCTGCACAGAAGTGGGCGTACTGTTTCAGATCCGATACCACCTCTAATACAAACATGGATGTAGAAAGTATGCATAAGACATTAAAGTATTATTACCTTCAAGCGAAGAAAATTAAACGTTTAGATAAATCCTTGCAAGTGCTAATGGACTTTTTAAGAGATAAGTAAACAGAGCGGACTGTTAAAGTGGTTAAAGGTCACCAATCTTACTTAATTAAGAATATACGACATAGGCATCGGACCGCAATTTCTATAACATTTCATGTAGATGAAATTTAAGAAAATGTGCATGCATTTTAGTAGCTTTTGTCGAACAAATGTTTCTTGTTCGGTACTTTGGCAACCAATAAAAAAATCAGTTGCTTTCGAAATCTCTTTTTGCATAGCTGCATTTAAAATCACTTGATTATATGCATCTACTGAATTATTAATTAGAAACAGTCGTATTCCATGTCGACAGAGTCTCAGGTTCTTCTTTTGAAAAAAAAGTGATACCACTAATTGTAATTCGTGCTCTGCTAATTGAATACCATTTCCAATTTTTGTTAATAATTGCGAGAACATTTGGTTTGATTGTCTCATGACTTCATCGAGTTCGATAAAATTAAATCCATGAAATGTCCGTTGAGCCATAGTTTTTGGTTTATTCTTCAATATCTTATTAGCACGTTTACGTTGACGATATGCTCTTACACGATCACTACTTGTTTTCGCCATTGATGCGAATTTAATCAAAATTAATAATTCAATATTGTAAATCTTATTATTCTTAATTATTAATTAATTAACTATTATATAGACTAATAATTTATTAACACTAAATATAATTTGCACTCACTATCACCATCACATATATTTCTTTGTATTCCCGTATGTAATGAGACTAATCACAACACGCCTTCTGCGACATCTTTTAGAACAAATTCAAAACATCTAGAAATTCCAGCAACTCTAGAAACGTTAACGACGAATAAACAAAAAATGTCACGTAGTTTTTGTTAGCTGATATTTGATGCCAATGAAGTACTTAGTACTTATAAGACGAGGTGCAATCTGATTTCGAAATTAAGTGTTTAACCAAAAGCAAAAACATTGTTATATTCATAGAGACGTTTTCTTCACGGCATTCAAATAAACATGATTAAAAATAAAATTAACCTTAACATTCAAAACAAAAATCAGGGTAATAAAAATAATTACCTGATTTATTGCTAAAAGGAAGTCACAATTTCTCGAAGGAGAAGCGAAGCTTTTTTTCTCTGAATAACTATAACATTTCATATTGGAAATTAGTATTATTATTTGTATCACACATGGCTAGCGAGCAACCAGCGTCGTCGCAATTATTTATTACTTTCGATAAAAAGCGAAATTAAATTACATTATTAAATCGAAATTTTATTTTATGGAATGTTAAATGTCTAGTATTAATATTTACTACTCGTTTTCAATGCTTAATCTAACACATTAAAAAAGTAGTTGAATGACTTAAAATTAATCGTTCAATCGTCGCAAAAATTTTCTAGATAAACGGTTGCATTTAATGATCTATTTAATTATAAAGATAAGAGTTTATTAATGACCAAATTTTAATATTAAAAGATTGAAAATTTGTAAAAATGTAGACTTTAAAATTTACCTAAATTATTATAACGCCGCCACTGTTTGCAAGGAAATTGAGAAATTTTATACTACGTATGACATTGGACTCGTTAATGAGATCAATTTTTGTTCTACTTTTTGAGACCCACTATTGCGTAGGTCACTTACACTGCGGTTCACGAACATGTTTTGACAGAATCAGAAAATGTTGATTATCTTGGAAACTATTGAAGATACGTGGTGTGATTTCCCTACAAGTCAAGGTAAACACCCTGTATACTATCAAATACAAATAATTGATCTTTATCAAGCCTCCATCCAGTTTTTTTTTTTTATAAAAGTCACTCTAATATTTAAATGCTTTACTCTTCTCATATTTTCTGGAGTATAAGCAATCTTTATGGCTGATTGGTCATCTTCATATAGAGGTGCTTCATCATTTAAATCTACTCTACCGAAATTTAATAACAATTTTCGCTCGTTGCGGTTTATAAAGCAACAAATTCTGTCTCAGTAGAAGATAACGAAACTGAGATCTGCTTTTTGCTTGCCCATAATATGTCGCAGCTATACATCATAAAAGCATAGCCACTGGTTGACGTACGATTAATCACTTCTCCACCAAAATCGGAATCCACATATCCGCATAATATGCTTTCATCATTAAAGTCAAAACTCAATTTCAAATCAATCGTACCTTTTATGTACCTTAATAATATTTAATTTATAAAATAGATATCCTGCTCATATATGAGCATATCACGTTGACCCTCTGGGGAACAACGAAGTTGTTCATTTTTTTTCTTGCAGTGTTTTTCAGTATTCCCATATTTTTTTTTAATTGATTTATTTTGGCGTCTTTATTTAGAAGTTCATTGTGAAGTTCCATTTCATTTCCGTTTAGTTTTATCGTATTTTCTTTTTCCGTTTCGAAAAATTTTGTAATTTTCCTTTCCGAATCGCTTATTTTCATTCTGTATTCTTGTTCTTAACTTTGTGACACAATACTTTTCGCTTTTAACTCTTGCATTGTACCATTAAGTATTTGAATTTCATTTATTGCTTCGTTTAAATGAACTGTTAAATCATCCATTTCATTTGTTTCAGCATTGTTGTCCGAATCCTGAATATTTAGTTGTTGTAATAAATCGACTTTCGTTTGGAGTGCTTCAATTTTCAATTGTTTCTCATCTAAATCATCATGCAAAGAACTTTGTAAATGAGCTTTAACCCTTTGTTCTAATGTGCATTGCTCTGTTAATTCGGTTTGTCGTCTAAATGCTTTATCTTGGGCTACTAAACTTTTTACTTTTAATATTGTCGTTCCTAACTTTCGTATTTCCGGATAATATCCACCCCAGTTCCGTATGCTGTCCTAGTAGTTCAGTTTGTTTTTCTTATACCATCCAAAAGTATTTGGCTGTATTCATGTGCTCCTAGAATCATGTCAATTGGCCCTACTTGCGGCAGTGTACCAGTGAATTTTAATAATATCAGCATCTCTACTGGCAAAGTGTAGGTGCTGGGAAATTCCAGCTTCAGACTAGCAAGTGAGTTCTCCGGCAGTTCGATTATAACCTTTCCTTACTACTAATTAGCATGCGAGTTCTCCGGCAACCAGATTATTCCTTCTCCAGCTTCTGGCTAGCATGCGACTTCTCCGGCAGTCCGATTCGAACCTTTCCTCCCCGTTAGTATTGGGTAATTATGCTCAGGCCAGTGGTAGAGAGTAAGTTTTTAAGTTTATGTTTTTCTATTTACTTCGCCTTGTTTATTTTCGCTTTTTTTACTGGACCTAGCTACTAGGTATGTTTATGTTTAGTTTATTATTTATCAGAGTTGTATTTTATTTTATTTTAATTTTATAACATGATGTTTTTAGTATTTCTTCTGGCTTTTCTTTCACTCTTTCCTGAACCCTACACTATTTTCTCCACTGTCTAAAAGCTGCTCGTACAGGTTTTACCCCAAACTTTCCCTTTGGAGTAGTGAGGCAGCCGCAAGGCATCCGAAATCAAAGGGTGGCGCCCGAGCAAGAAGCCGAATTATTCGAAAAACGGTTTAACCGACAGATGGGCGTTACAAGTTTGAAGTGCATATGGCAACTCTGAAAAATTTGGTTATTATATGCCTCTTAAACCACCACTAGAAACCTGAAAAAATTGGAATGAGTAATTGATTAAGGTTAAAGTAGTTATGTATCATCAGTATAGCTATAAATATAAGTTTGAGTTAAACAAAAGCCAAAAATCGTGTTCGGAACATGGGGAAAAACAGACAAACCCAGGACAAATCCCGGAAATCGGGACGACTTGACACCCTATATGGAAACAATTTAATGTTTATGTTAAAATGAAATATATCCCAATCACCTAATAATAGCATAATAATTATTAATTAGAATTTTCAAATGAAGTACACACCAGTACTTCTTTTCAACAGGTAAACAAACTAATAAATATGAAAACTACAAGACCATATATGTAATTGTATTTCAGTTCTAAATCATCTGTCGTTGATTGTTTATGAATATTGAATATAATATTTAATTTAATGAAAATACATAAGAGTAGAACAAAATATCCTACAAGTATTATGTATATGATTATATGACATACAAGGGTCGATGTAACGCATCCACCATTTCACAGCCTGCACAAGTGCACAGTGCAAAATATAAGGTCGGATATTATAATGAATTAATATTATAATTATATATTATAATTAATTATATTAATATTATATATATATTATATTATAATATATTGAATTGAAACTTTAGACAAGTTTCAATATATAAGAGATATATTAGATAAGGTATATAAACCTCTCTTGAATAAAATCATGAAGTGTTTTCTGCAACAATACAGATGCTAGAAAGAAATGGGTGCGCAGCGAAACGACGGTAGTCGAAGTAAACTTGAATGAACCGCTTCAACCAACATTCACGGGAAAAATTTATGAAAATAACACGAAAAAAAAAGCAAAAATTTTGCTTTAGCCGAACCGCTGCGTACGGAGTGGCTCCAATCAAAACAAAATATTATCAATATAGTAGCTCAATATAAGCTGTTTTCTTTTGACAGTTTCGAGTTTTTTTTTTTATATTTAATTTATGTATATTTTTTATATAATATATTTTTTTGTTTCTACATTTGACAGTTAACGAAATGTAAACTAACGAATTATGATTTCCAAAATCATTTTTCAATTCGTTCGCGAAAGCAAATAGGTATAATATAAGTTTTGTTTTGTTTTGAATAAAAAGTTTATTATTTTATTATAAAATATTAAATTAAATTAATTAATAATATTGTTGTTTTAATGAAAACACCAGAAGTTCAAGCAGAAGATTTATTGAACAGAACATAAGAAATTAACATTTATATATAAAGAAAGGAAACAGAATTAATTGATTGACCATGAATAATTTTATATTGTACGACATCGGTTGACTTCTATATTCTATATTTTTAACACACCAGACAACTGGCAGTTATAGTCATGTTCTGTTAACATCGACAGTTAACCATCACCATAGACTATACTATAATAACCAGACTACCAAATTGCTTTTCAACAAATATAATAAAATAAAATTAATAGAGAAGAGGAAAATGAATAAATAAAACAGAAGTTTATTTATAGTAAATAATTAATAATATATACATATAAAATAATAGAAACTAAAAAGAAGTACAATTACTAAATTGTAAGTTTCTACACTTTTAACAGTATGTATTACTTACATATATTACATATACATATTAGGAGTTCATAAATTCTAATTAACATAATTAATGCAAGCAACTTGTTTAATTTTCATTAGTGATTGAAATAGATGAAGTGCATACATATACAGAACAATTATCAAACACTTGTACTAGTCTTATCATATTATATTATATGTATATATAGAAATATATACATATAATAGCTATGTATATTTAATATTATATATATATTATAGATAAATACAATACGTTAAATGTTTTAGATAAAAATATTCGAATGTGATGTGGTTGATAATCAATTAACTTGTTTAAAATTACACTTTAATTTAGTTTAGTTAGACTAACCGCCAGTTTCTGAAAAACGGATTATGAATAATCCATGGATAATATTATCATAATAGTTGTTATGGACGAAATACGAAATACATTAAAAATAACAAATTGAATATTTTATCCAAGCAATAGGGATAATTCGCTTTTCTGCAACCGGCGGTAAGTTTCCTAATTTGTAATCTGACGAAAGTTTGAATCACTCTGTATAAAATATTATGCGGCAATTCCGGTTCATTTTTGCTGCGGCACTTCGAAAAAGCGTTTGGGCTCGAAAACATTTGTATTTCCCATGCTTTACTTTCGACGAATCACATAGAAATTTAAACCGTTTTTGTAAACTGAAAGAGAAAGCACTTCAAGCCGAACTGAAACGAAAAGCAAACGAATATGATTTGCCTCACGTCAAACCGATACAAGTCTCCGTCCTTTAAAGGTGGTGCAGACCGTTTCGTTGATCGATCTTTTCGGCAAGAAAAATATTAAACGGTTCAATACGAATAGCTTATAGTAAGGTTCAAAGACTTTCATATATACAATAAACCGAAGTGTTTTTAAAGCGGTTTTTTGAATCGGTTCCCAAACCTGGCCTGCACCACTTTTAAAGGACGGAGTTTTATCGGTTTGACGTGAAGCAAATCATATTCGTTAGATTTCGTTTCACTTCGGCTTGAAGTGATTCCTCCTCTTGTTTACAAAAACGGTTTAAATTTCTATATGGTTCGTCGAAAGTAAAGCATGGGATGCATAGTGAAATACAAATGTTTTCGAGCCGAAGCGATTTTTCGAAGTGCTGCAGCAAAAATGAACCGGAATTGCCGCAAAATGTTTTATACAGACTGATTCAAACTTTCGTCAGATTACAAATTAGGAAACTTACCGCCGGTTGCAGAAAAGCGAATTATCCCTGTTGCTAGGATAAAATATTTAATCTGTTACATTTTTAATGTATTTCGTCTCTGTTTGATAATCGTTGTGAATATGTATGCACTTCATCTATTTCAATCACTAATGAAAATTAAACAAATTGCTTGCATTAATTATGTTAATTAAAATTTAGTAACTCCTAAGTACATAACCATATGTAAGTAGTATAACATATTAAACATACTGTTAAAAGTGTAGAAACTTGCAATTTAGTAATTGTACTTCTTTTTGGTTTCTATTATTTTATATGTATATATTATTAATTATTTATTATAAACAAACTTCTGTTTTATTTATCCATTTTCCATTTCTCTATTAATTTTATTTTATTATATTATTAATTAATTTAATTTAATATTTTATAATAAAATAATAAACATTTTATTCAAAGCAAAACAAAACTTATACCTATTTTCTTTCGCGAACGAATTGAAAAATGATTCTGGAAATCATAATTCGTTAGTTTACATTTCGTTAGTCGTTACTGTCAAATATAAAAACAAAAAAATATGTTATACAAAAAATATACATAAATTATAAATTAATAATTGGCTAAAAGTGCTAAATATAGCACCAGCACCAGTGAGTTTTAATGTAGAATCTGCCGCTTTTTTTAAAGAAAAGGATGACCATATGAAAATATAAGCATTATTATGTTTAATTTCGTAAATTGGTACAATTCAAATTTTCTCTTAAAAATAAGAAATTACCCAAATCTTTATATATACTAATATTTGGTTGGTCTCTAACTAAAAATTAAAAACTTTAAAAATCATTCTATAACACTACCAATACATAAATAGTACATTCATCTGTCGGTGTACGCCTATAATAACTACCAATATGTATCGGAGATACTATTTGAAAATAAAAGTTTGGAAAGCGTTTTGCTGCTGAGTCGATTTCTTTTTTGAGAAACTGTGGAGCCTGCTTTTGAAAATAGCCTCTCAGCCGGAACTGACGTAGCTAAGATATCCTAAGATATGTTTGTCCTTTCATTTTTTTATATTTTAATACTTTGTTAAGACTTTCTATTGCCATGTTTGTATTAATACCCATGTTAATTCTATAATGATGTGCCCACATCGTGGGCAAAAATGTCTTTCGACATTTTGAAAATAATGCTTAAAAGTAATAAATGAATAAAGTAATTAAAATAATGGTAAAAATTTGTCTCACTTTTGTAAATAATTTAAAAAGTCATATTCACCATCTTTTTCCAAGCGTTTAAAATAAATATCTTTTAATTTCATGAATTTTTCAGTGCTAGTTTCCCTCAGAATTTTTGCCATTTCTTTCTTCATTTCTTGCATATTTTCAATCTTCTTTATTTTTGGTCTTCCTTGTATGTTCCAATTTTGTACAATATGCCAAGTACATAATAATCTTCTGGGGTTCTTGTCAGTCATAATTTTGAACCAAGCAATATAATATTTAGGATCATCATCGCTCATAATAAATGCTGTGTCAATCGTTTCTCTTAATTTCAATTACAGCGCCATCAAGAAAACCTATTGAATTTTCTGACCTAATCTATTAGAAAGCAAAAAGGTTATTGGAAATCCAAAATTTTTTTCATCTTTAATTAAGACTATTGGAAGATCCCAATTTTTTTTGTTGAATAATCAAATAAAATAATTTAAATAAACTCTGACACAAGATACAAAAAATAAATTATTCTTTTTATATATTAAAAATTTTCCTTTTCCGTTAGGTCAAAAATAAAATATAAAGCTCCAAATTACAAATTATTCTAGTGAAAACCCTCAATTTTTCTTCCATGATGCCATTCATAAACCCTACAGCAAAACTATCATCCTTTAAACCAGGGTAATTTTCACCTAAAAATTGATATTAAACTACCATCACTACAACCTCCACCACATGACAAAAATATACTTTTTGATCCAGTGTTCCATACACTCAAATCTCTTCTAATATTTTAAAGCAAATAAGTACAACTAATTAAAAAAGAATCATCAAAAAACCATCAAAATGAACCAACCAATTTTTTTAAATAGAAAAGCATTATTTTTTCCTTCTGCATTCCACCCTTCAATTTTTAATGCAGTTGCAATCATATCATCCATATGTCGTCCATTATTAATATTAAATTTTTGAATTAAACAGTTTAAATATCCTCTTGTTATTATGTTAATTGTTGTTAATTTCTCTCCTTGAATTTCTCTGGTATTTTTAATAATCTTCTCTTTACTGACCCCTGCATTTAATTGATCAACAATAACTTCTTGTTCTTTTTTTGACAATCTCTTCGTTCTTAATTCATTCATATGCCCAAAATAGGTTTCTAAATATGTCACTGTAACCGAGTTAAAAAAAAGTGTCCAAGTAAATCTAATCTAATACTACTAATATACTATGATATGACCTGATTTGAAATGTATAGATATACTTTTCTAATATCGAATAATTCAGCTAATACGCAACCATCGAATTATAATAGTTTTTATTCAACAATTCCCATCACTAAATTTAACCTATATTTTATACAAATCATCCCAAAAAAACAGGCAATAAATGTTTTGCCCTATTTATTAATATAAAATAATTATGAGACTAAGAATAATGTATATGTGTTAATAATAAACGTTCTGCAACCACATATATATAAAAGATAACAACTTGGAAATTCAATTGTGGGTTATAAATATTGCGGCGACTTAATCTTTATTAAATAATGATGGAGCTTTAATTAAATAGTACAACAAACTCATGTTATTAGTATTATTAGATTAAACTTGTCCATTAATGCATTATCTGTATTTATTGCTAATCGAATTAATTACCAAGTTATCCAAAAACTTGTGGTCTTTACCACAGCTGATACGAAATAAAAAAAATCTAACTTGACTGCTCGCATGTTACAGTTAACTTTGATATTCGAATGTAAAAGAAAAATAAAACTATACTCACTACATTTTTCTACTTCCCTAATTTTTAATTTCTTTTTTGTTCCATTGACCTATCAAATCGAACAACTCATTTTCTGAAATTTCTTTAACTAGTTTAGTGTAGGAAACCTCAAAACAGCAGCTGATTCACCATAAAATAAATCAAAAGTAAACATTCCATCGAAATTACGTTGGTCGCTACATTTATTTGATTTTGAAAGTAATAGTTCAACTATGGAGAACTTAAAAGACTCTTATAGTCTTTCATAAGTTCAACGTAAAAAGTCGAGCCAACGAGCTTCTCATCACCGAAAAATTTTGAAAAATAGTATTGACAACACCGTCTGCAGTACTCGTTTCCCTTTCCTAAAAATTAAGATACCACCTGCGCAATACCTCTTTTTGAGATTTAAGATTTAAAAAGTAAGACAAGTGTGTCCTCGCCGTAAGATTTAAAAATTAAGACAACCAGTATCCTCGCTGATACTCAATTTAAAATTAACATCACAAGCATATGGTCTTTTTAATTGGCTGGCGCTTTCTGAGTTTTCATTGGCTCGGCATGTGCGGAAACTAGTGTATGCTGACATTCTTTACGTTTCAATCGATGATTTTTTTTTTGACTCACAAAACTCACAGCAAATTGAGCACAACTACTGTAAATCTCTTGTAAACTATAAAGGAAAAATTAGAACACTTAAAAGGATGTTAAAAAATACGCAGCGAATGTAGGACTTATAAAAAAGGCTAGAGCGTAAGAGCGGGATTATCCAGCTTCGTAAACAACTTTAACCATTAAAAATTAAAAACAGGGTTATGCAATTTCTTAATTGGTAATCAGAATTTGAAAGAACTGACATTGAAATGAAATTGATGAGAAGAATCAAAAGATTGATCAGTTATACTAAAAAAAAGCTAAAAATAACTAATAAATAATAATAAAATTATAAATAAACGATTTACATATGCTCAAAAATTATCATCAAAAATAGTGCCAGAATAGTTTGGTTAAGATTACGTCCATCGCTCATCTGATCGAAAATATTGTGGCGAAAGCGCAAGCGCGAGTTGGGGAGTTTAAAATTACGTGTTTCTAATTCGGTGCCGAAAAGTGCACTTTTCGGCACCCGTTTTAGTCGATTTGAGTGCCGAAAAGTAGAAGTTTTTCGCACGCAATTTAATGACGTATAATAACGTAATTTCGTAGTTTTATTTATTAGATTATATTAAAATTCATCTTCTAAATTCCGTTATTACCACAAAACCTACTTTCAGCAAAAACAAAGCAATTTCTGGATTAAATGGCAGACATAATTAATTTTTAAAATTAATTATTTGTTGATTAAAATTACCTCATTAGAAAAAATAGCGTTGAATACGCGTATGAAAACCCGATTTTTCGTGCTCACTAATGAAACACTCACTGCTTCGCAGCTCGTGTTTCAAACTCGTTCGCACCAAAAAACAAGCGGTTTTTCACACTTGTATTCAAATATACTATTTTCTAATTTGAAGTCGTTTGAATCGATTTGAGTGCCGAAAAGTAGAAGTTTTTCGCACGCAATTTAATGACGTATAATAACGTAATTTCGTAGTTTTATTTATTAGATTATATTAAAATTCATCTTCTAAATTCCCTTATTACCACAAAACCTACTTTCAGCAAAAACAAAGCAATTTTTGGATTAAATGGCAGACATAGTTAATTTTTTGAATTATTTGTTGATTAAAATTACCTCATTAGAAAAAATAGCGTTGAATACGCGTATGAAAAACCGATTTTTCGTGCTCACTAATGAAACACTCATTGCTTCGCAGCTCGTGTTTCTAACTCGTTCGCACCAAAAAACAAGCGGTTTTTCACACTTGTATTCAAATATACTATTATGCATTAAGAAATTGGGTAACCACTACGATAAGAAACGCATATGTTTATATCAAAATTTACGTACTAAAATTACGACTATGTTTATGCATTAAGTTTACGAAGCTGGATAACTCCGGCCCAAAAATGCAACGTTTGAGAAAGTATTCTTCGAGGATCAGCTTGAATATTAGAAAATAGGAATAAAAAGAGGTAACAGAGGGTCAGGAATGAATATATCAAAAACACTAAAATTGTATAAAACGGGTGGTTCAAAAGGGTATCAGACATTGGTAAATCAGCATTTACCGTAGCCTAGCATACAAACACTTTTTGTTAAACCATTTCGGACTTTTTCGTTTAGGTAATTTTTTTTTGGTGCATGCACAAAAAACAATGAGATTGTTAAAAACCTGAAAAAAACTTTAATCTCCTAATAAATCAAGAAAATTAATTAAATCCTGATTCAGAATACCCCATTTTCGGTATATTTCAATCATTTTTATTTGATATGCAATGTTAAAAATTGAAATATTATTCATAACTTAAAGAAATAGGAACTAAAGTATCTCTAGGGTGGACTAAATTCATGATTTTTTTTATAAAGAACAAACTTAGAAGGAATCCCATTTGGAAATATGCTAACCTGTGTTCTAGGAATGGTAGTAAGGAGAAATTACGTTAAATTTAACATTATTTTTCGCTTTTTCACATTATTCAGAAATTAGAAACAAATTAGGCAGTGAAAAAGCTGCAAAGTTGGTATTTCTTTTTAAGAATTTCAACACCTAAATAAATAACATGAAAAAGTCAACACATTTTAGTTTAAATGCTAAATATTTTATGATTAAAATATTTCTCTCGTTAATATGAGACTTGCTGTTTATTTTTAATCATGATTTTAAAAAAGGGAAAATCACTTGATTTAAGTCATCTCAGCGCTGAATATCTCCATTCAGAATCTTAATGAGACTATCAAGTATGAAGATATTTAATTATGTAAAAACAGCAATCTATTTACTTAAATTAATTTAATTTAAGTGATAAAAAAGTTGAAAGCAAATTTTTTCATCTGAATTTACAGTACTTTGTGTAACATTAAATTAAGAATTAGAACAAAATAAAATAAGCTTTTAATTATGTGTATTTTATTATATATATTCCTCCACGTAATGCTAAAACTAAATGTAAAACAGAACCCCCTTGAACTTTATAATCTTGAGCAGTCTTTTCATCATTCCTAAAAACGCAGACAATATAAATGTAAAAGTAATTGAAAAATTATTCGCTAATGTTATAATATATAGATTACATTTGCTTTCCAGAAAAAATTAATCTTTGCTGTTGTGGCGGTATGCCTTCCTTTTCTTCCACCCTTTCTTTGATCCTTTCTACTTTATCTGTGGGTTCTATATCTATTTCAATTTCCTTGCCGGTTAGAGTCTATAAAATACATAAAAGATTTTTATTGTTTTTATTGCCACTATATCACTTTAGAAACGGTTATTTTTAAATGATGCCAACATTTTAAAGTTTTAACTACTTAATAGTTTATATCAAATTATAATGTTCTGTTTTATCAATCAAAAATCGATGCAATATGAAAATATTAATTATCTAGCGGTTGCTAAAATACTTTCACAGTTATAATTTATGAAGAAAATTTTATAACCTCATACAAATTTTAGAGAAAATTCCAACTAATTCTTAATAAAACAATAAAAATAAAGTAAAAATAAAATAGATAATTTACCAACCTTAACTTTAATCAACATATTTCTTCAATTTTATTTTATTTTTTTTTTAACTACTTATACTGTGTTTAGAATTTTCAGTGTTAATATTGTATTTTTTATAAATTACGGGATATTTAGAATTTAACCTATAAGATATTGACATCTGACATGGGTCAGATGTCAGATTATACACACATGGGTATGTGTGTATAACACACATGGATGTGTACAATCGGCGGTGAATTTGGACATTTTGGACATTCAATAGGGTTAATAAAAAAATTAAAATTATAAGCAATTATTATTATCATCATTGATACCATAAAACATAAAACCATCATAGATAAACAACCATGCCTGTCCATCTGTAATTGTTTTATCACTTTTATCGGACCCTCTCAGTTTTACTTGGTAATCCGTATAACAGAGAGCAGCACAAGTACTACATTTCCAATTTGTAGCACAACGGTAACATATTTTTAATGTGTTATCGAACAACGAAAATACCGGCAATATAACAATATACTATTGTATATTGTCTATGAATGCCGCAAAGAAATATTGACGCCATTTTAGACGCTGCTATATGTTTCTTAAATTTCTCCACTTATCCGAATTTAATTAACTGCATTTTAATTGTTTTTCAATTAAATATTGTTGAATCTTTTTTTGGAGTGAAAGTGCATAAATAAAACAACTAGTGAAAAGACACTTTAGTCAAATAAAACAACTACATAGAAATTACTTTAATTAAATATTTTCAAGATTTTGTAATTGATAGATAATAAGAAAACTCTTTGGAGATCAGCCTAGTTTTCAACGTTACATAATTAGAACAATTTTAGTTTTAGAATTCTGTCTTTGCTTTTCCTTTTGATGCATGTTACTTTATTACATATTCATAAGTTCAAGTAGAAATTGATTAGTTTAGATTTTTGTAAATAGCATATAATAGCCAATAGTGTACACTAAAACAGACAAAACAACATTTCACAGGGTTTAGATTAGGTTATAATTTTTCGCTGTTGCATTCCAAACTGCAGTAATTTTAGTAACCTAGGACACTTGCATAGGTTTCCTAAAGATAGCAAGGTAAACATTTTATTGTATTAACAAAATGCACTGTCTAATAAATTTTATTCATAAATTCAGCTTTGGCGACATATGAATTGACCAAATTGGATTTATAGATCCAAGCTGCCCGTTTTCGACCCTTTTGGAACGGCGCGTGAGTGAATCGATGATGATAGATGAAAGTTTTTTAATGATGGGGAGAATAACTACAACCACCAAAGTAACAAGTCGAATTTTTTTTTTGGTCGCGTTTAGCGAGTTTTTTTCGAGAAAAATCGGGAAGTCTTCTTGACTTTTGGTCCAGATAAAGGTCCTGGAAGCGGTTACATCGTTGCGAAGACTCCCAGTACCCTAACAGGGATTTGGTAATTCGCTCCCAGTCATTGTCGACAACAATTGTTGCCAAAACAGTGCCCAAATTGGGGATTTTGTGCCTAATTCTGGTTCCGGAATTCTTGAGGAGGATTGGAAGCTGTCCACTGGATGCTCGTTGGCGACATCGTCAGCCGCCACCACCAAGTCTCAACACCAAACAGCCAAAAAGTATTTGCCAACCTTTTCTTTTTTTACATACAATATTTTATAACTTATTGTCACCTTACCTGGCTATCATCATATAGCCTGCTAACAACAACGAGTTTTTTTTTTAATTATATATACTATGTTTTTTTTATTTTTAATAATAATTGATTTTTATTATTTCGGGAACCTGGATTGTAGCAGAGTTTCTGCGCTTAGAACAGTAGAGTCCCTCCAGCCGGACTTGGTATTTGTAAAGGCTGGATGGCGTCCTAATACCATCATTTGTAAAGACTGTTCTTTGAACCCACGAGACACCCAGTCGATCACGATCCAGCTCTGCTGCAATTCATTGTTTCCCAAAGTAGTTAACGGCTACCTTTTTTTGGTTTGAATTCATTTTTTTTTATCATTTGTAAATTAAATGTACAAAATTTAACTTTTTTGAACTTCTGTATTCTTTTTATTTGTATTAATTTTGCGCCTTTGCTACTGGTGCTCCAACATCAGTAGCGTAACCTTTTAACACCATTTGGATTGTGATAACAGTAATCTTAAACACTGAAAAAAATACATACAAAAGAGAAATAGTAGAAATGATACAAATCAAAAATCATGATAACACTGTTAATTATAAAACAGAAAAAATATTCTTAAGCAAATCATACTAAAGTGTAAGTGCATCTAAAGGCCCCGCGTTACTAATAACGTTGCACGTCATAATAGCATCGTGACATAACCATAAAAGAAGCTTCACACTTACTATTTTATTGAAAATTTACTAAAATTGTCGTAAAATCAATGGAAAGTGGCAAATCCCGATTTTATTTACTTTTTCAACTATTCCAGATTAATTCTGATATTTATAATAAAGTATCTGGATTTACTAAAGTATGTGAAAAAATTAACCTGACGCGCGTTAACGGACGTCAGGTACGTTACCGACGTATATTCAGACCAATCGTTTTGATATAGGGAATACAAGAAATGGATATTAAAATATGCAAAAATAACTTCTTTTATATCTGCATGCTGTAACACCTAAATGTAATAACTAAATAATGAATTTAAAATAATATTTGCTGATGTCCGTTTCTAGATTCATTTCAATTTCTGAATTTTATTTAAATTTTAACAGTTCGAGGTAAAAAACAATTATTTTAATAATATCTCGGTATCAAATAGATGGAATATATATTTATATTAATATAATTATAAATATATTTTTATAAATATAATATGAATATGTTTATATTAATCAACACTTACAAACATTTCTGGTTTATTTTATTCTTACTTTACAATAAATAGATATTGGTTTAATCTTCTAACTAAATAACAGAATTAAGATAATACAAGCCTATTTGTGTTTCAGATATATTTATAATATTCTTCTTCTCTTTTTCTTCCATTCAGACTTTTAACTGGCAGTAATAACAAAAAACTTTTGCATAATTCTTAAACTGCTACAGGCGGATTTCATAAGAAATTTTCTGTTCATCATATCCTAAAAATAATATAAAAATTATACAACATTAAATATTTTCAAATAAAAAATATACTCTTTAACTGAATTAATCAACCAAACTAAATTAACTTAGCTAAAATTACTTCAAATTTGTGATATTTTTAAAACTACTTTTATTTAAAAATAAATACCCATCACCTCTGACAAAAAATTATCATACTTCTTCAGAATCACTTTCATCTAAGTGAATAATTAGAGGAGTGATTTCTTCTCGATTATGTTGTATTTCTCGGTCCCACGATTCCTTGATCAGTTCGTCGGTATGTCTTACCGTATTGAACTATATTTCTGGCGTAATATGGTCAAGTGCTTCTTTCTACATTCGTAGGGCACAATCCACGGAATCGCCATCTCGCCCTACATGTCAATTGTAATACGTTTAGCTATGCCCATATATGTTCGGTTGGATTAAATTGGCAAATAAGGTGAAGGTAGACGCAAAACTTTATGCCCACGGGTCTTAGCCAATTCATCGGTTTTGAATTTTTTTGGTGGCTGTTTTATTTCTAAAACAGAAACATATACTACATATGGGAACTGTATTTTGTAGTTATTCATAATTTACTTTCTTGCAATATCAAGTAATTCCACTTTTAGTAGATTGGCAGAATATTCTATTTTGTTTTTGTTGAGCCAATCCAAAATTTCCGATTTGCGCCAGTTACTATTTGGATGTTTCGCTTCTAAATTGGAATGGTAGCTGGCATTGTCCATTACAATGATTGAAGGTTCTTCCAATTTTTGCAACATATCATCGAGCCATCTGAGAAACACTACTTCATTCGTGTCTCCATGATAGTCTGAACTGACGGTGGACGTTTTTGAAGCGAATATTAAATCACTACCAGGAACAAAACCATTTTTTGTTCTTGCATGTACTACTATAAGCCTAAAAGTAAAAATTTTGATGTGAGAAGTGAACTAGTTTAAGTGACTAATGCAGCAATTTTATCTTTTACCATCAGATTTAATTTTCCGTACGCTGCTGGGGTCTTTGTCCTGTCAAGATGCGGCTGCAGTTCCGTGCTGGAATATCCAGGTTTCATCCAGAGACACAAATTGCGAAGAATTGGAACTGTTAACATTTGCCACGTAGTTTTTCAAAAAAGTTGTTCTTTGCAAGACTATTCTGTGCAGCTCGCATAATCCTCGACGTGGATCATCTTTTTTGTATTGGAAGCCGATTTTCTTCAAAACAATTCTTAAAGTTGCTTCGCTTCCATTAAACATTCTTTTCTCTTGTAGTTTTACAAGCAATGTTTTTGTTGCTCTTTAGAAACTCTTTGAATTAATCGTATACATTCAAATAACTATATCTGTTCTCTTATTATCTTAAACAAATTTCTTAATAACACATCTAAAAAATAACTTAAATAATAACATTAAGTTTGATACGTATCATAAATTTCTTATCATTTCTTCTTTGTTTATCATATTCTTGAGTCTATGTTAAATTTGTTAATTTGGGTTTCTTGTAGATTCCGCTAGTTTTTGGTGACTTAATTGGTACATCTTTTTTAGAGTCAGAAGAAATTTTCCTCACTGTGACGATGGAAACTTTTAGAGCGTTAGCTACTCTCTGAAAAGTAAATGTGTTACATAAATTATTATTTGCATACTAACAGCAGTGCAAGTACTTACTTCTCGTACTGCGTTCAAAGGTAAAAGAGGTGCATCATTGTCCCGTTCCTGCTCGAAATAGCTAATTAAATTAGCTATTAAACACTTACAGTCTGCGCTTAGTCTTGTGTTATTATGTTTTTATAAAAACACAATGATACAATAGCAGACAATGCAAAATACACTCACTACCACACACACTGCACTAACCTACACAACACTGACAACAAGATAATTCGATCGATTAATCAATATCGATTTTTAAATTGATTTTCTATTATACTCATCTTATTTTACTTATAAAATTGAATAAAATAATATTTTTCAAATAAGATAATAAAATCGGTGAAAATAGTTTGTTTACTATAAAATTTTAACAGTAAGAAAGTTGGGTTAAGACTTTAATTAGCTTCAACGCCGCTTGGAAAATATTGTGTGAAACGCGTTTTATACGTTGCCAACATATTTTCAGGCAAAAATATCATTTTTTGTGCTGAAATCGAAAAGTCGATACACAGATAAGCAGAGTATTGATTGTTTGTGTATAGTGGTTTAGGGTGAAAATAACAATAAATAATTATTGAGGATAAAAATCCATTTAAAGTGGCGACGAAAGTCAAAAGAACTCAACCAGTGGGAAAGTTGGAGTATAGGAAAAGGAAAACCTCAACGGAGGAGGATAAGGAACAAGAGGAAGAAAATATAAACATACCATATAGAGGAATAGTGATGAGCCAGGTAGAGGACAACATGGAAAAAAGAATTAAACTAAGAGAGAAAGATACGTGGAAAGAAGAAAGAGAAGATAAGTAAAAGAAAGTGAAGTGGAGTATCAGATGAGATAATACATCAAATCAAAATGATACAAAGGGAAATTAGGGTATTTAAAGAGGGGAATAAAAGAACAAATAGAGAATCAATTTAAAAACAGAATGGATGAATTAGAAACGAAAATATTGGAATTGACAGCGGGAGGTACAAAAAATCAAGAAAGAAGCAAAACGACATATGCGGCTATCACAGAAAAGAAAAAAGAGAACGATACAAAAAAGATAAAGGGATGGAAAACACCAGAAAAAATAAGAGAAATCACAGTGAAAGCGGCAGAAAGAGAGAATGTAATGGAAAAAATAAGAGAAAACCTTACGATAGAAGAAGTAGGTGAAGAAGGTATAAAGGAAATAAAAAAATTTAAAAGTGGATTGGTAATGATGAAGTGCAGAAACGAGCTACAACAGGAGCAAATAGGGAAGAAACTGGAGGAAGTAAAAGGAATGACAGTGAGGAAAATGAAAGAAACAAAGCCGTTGTTTATAATAAAAAAAATTGAGCAAGGATATACTGAAGAAGTATATCCTTACTTACGTAAGTTACTATTACGTAATAGTAAACGAAATAGTAAGAGAAAATGAAGAAATAAGGAAAATGGTGGGGATTAGAGAGGTGAAGACAGTAATGAGAGCAGTTAAAAAAAATGCCTTTAGGAACAGTAAAAAATATGTGGAGGACTGGGTAGTAGAAGCTGACAAGGAGATATTCAAGTACGTGGTAAAAAAAGGAAAATTATTGATAGATTTTACTGTAAAACAGGTAGAGGAATATGTAAAGATCGCGATCTGCTATAAATGCTGCTGCTATGGGCATGTGGCCAAGTACTGTACAAGAATGGAGGTATGCTACAGATGTTGACAGGAAGGACATGAAAGGAAAGATTGTGAGAAAAATGGGATAAAATTCGCCAATTGCACAAGAATTAAAGGTAAAGATATAGAACACATGGCCACCAGCAAAAAGTGCCAAATATACAAACGAAACGAGGAACAATATCGAAATAGGTTAAGTTTGGAAGATAGTTGGGAGGAATTCAAAAAGATGATACTAGAAATAAGCTCGGAAGTGTGTGGAAAAATAAAAAGAAATAAGAAAATAAAACAAACGGCATGGTGGACAGAAAAGATCAAGAGAAGAGTGAGATTAAAAAAGAAAAAATGGAAGGAATATTTACAAAAAAAAAAATAGAGAAACGTACCAGTGTTACAAGGAGGAAGGGAAAATAGTGAAGCAATTAGTATTACAGGCGAAAAGAAATGAATGGGCAAAATTCGACAATAAATTAGAAAACGAAGCTGCAGAGGGAAAAAAAATATTCTATAGTATACTAAGAACAATAAGAAAAGGAAAGTCCAACAGTGCTACATATATAAATAACAAAGAAGGAAAAATATTAAAGCAGGAAGATGAAATAATGGAAAGATGGAAGCAATACTTTGAAGAGCTGCTGTCAGACAATATAGAGAAAAACGATACAAGAGAAGCAGACAATACAGAGAGAAAGGAATGCAAAGACGAGGAAGTTGAATTTGATATGGAGGAATTGGAAAAGACCTTAAAACAACTGAAGAATGGAAAAGCACCAGGAAGTGACACAATAACGACTGAAATGATAAAATATATGGTTGAAGAGGGAAGGCAGGTAATGCGGGACGTATATAACAAAATATGGAAAGAGCAAATAGTACCTAAACAATGGCAGCATGCACTGATAGTGCTAATCTTTAAGAAAGGAGATAAGAAAGATTGTAATAATTACAGAGCAATTACTCTATTAAATACAAGCATGAAAGTGTTGGAAATGATGATAAACGAGAGAATAAAAATTAATATAGAGAAAAGCCTGGACGAATCACAGTCAGGATTTAGGGAAGGCAGAAGCATTCAAGACCATATATTTACGATTAAGCAGATAGTTGAAAAAACAAGTAATAGGAAAAAAAAGTATACATGGGTTTTTTAGATTTAAAAAAAGCATTTGATAGAGTAAGAAGAGATAGATTGTTGAAGATGATGGCAGAGAAAGAGATAAGCAGGAAAATTATTAACTTAATAAAAAAAATATATGAAGAAAACTCAAATAGCGTGATAGTCAAAAACAGACAAACAAAAAAATTTAAAACTAAAGACGGACTAAGACAGGGAGGAGGACTAAGTCCAACATTATTTAATATTTACATGGACAAAATAATAAGGAAAGTGAAAGAAAGAACTAGAGGACTTGACGTGAGATGGAATTATATGGAGAGAGTTGAAGTAAAGATTGGAGCATTTGCGGACGATATAATGGTGATAGCATCTAACGAAAAAGAGTTGCAGACAAGCATAAATAAATTGAATGAAACACTTAGAGAGAACGGAATGGAGATGTGTAAAGAGAAAACAAATGTAATGGTGATTGGGGAGCAACATGAGATAAAAATCATGGTAGATAAGGTAAAATTGGAGCAAGTGACGAAATGGAAATATTTGGGAGTAGAAATAACTAGTTCAGGAAAGCAAGAAGAAGAAATTAACAGTCGAATAGGAAAAGCAATGAAAGTGTTTTACAGTATCAGCAATACGATTGTGGGGAAAAAAGAAATAACAAGGAAAACAAAAATAAACGTCTATAAAACAATAATAAGACCAATACTGACATTTGGATGTGAGACATGGTTAACAGATAAAAAGGAAATAAGTAAAGTCTAAGCGGTAGAAATAAAATACATGAGGAGAGTAAAGGGAGTGACAAAGAGAGAAAGAATCAAGAAAGAAGAAACAAGAAAAGAACTAGGAATAGAGGCGATACACGAATACATAGAGAAGAGGCAGTTGGGATGGTGGGGCCATCTGAAAAGAATGGGACAGGAAAGACAAGTGAGAAGGGTATGAGAAGCTAGACCTGGGCAGAAAAGAAAAAGGTGAAGACCTGAAACTACCTGGGATGACATAATAGAAAAGATATTACAAAGAAGAAGAATAACGATGAGGGAAGCTAGTAGGATGGCAAACAACAGGAAAGAATGGAGAAAGTTTTGCGACGCAGTGACGTGAAGCAAAAACGTATAAGCCTAGAGAAAGAAAAAAAAAAAAAAAAGTAAAAAGGAAAAAAAGATAAAGACTAACAAACCTACACCAGAAATGGTAGACAGGATTTACAATATATATAGATAACATATGAAAATGTAACCTTAGCAACAATGAAACAACAAAATTAAGAAATCAAAATTTGACATTCAAAGCGAAATCACCCCAAGAAAAGAGCAACTTGTTGAAAAAGATATAAATATCGAACCGGCCGTCAGAGTGAAGAAAACAAAAAGAAATTATAACAGGATAGAAAATCCAAAAAAAGCTAAGTAAAATCAGATTACTTAAATGTTGAATTTGGGCCGAGTAACCTTGATTTGATTTTAACTTTTTTTAAATTGTTTAGAAAAATTTTCTAAACAATTATGGCAAATTATACTACAGCAGAATGGTGCGATATGCTGATGATTTATGGAGAAACCCGTCGAAGTGCAGCTGCTGCAAAAAGATTATATCGAGAACGATTTCCAGAGAGACAAAATCCTTCTGAACGGACATTTGGTAATTTAGTGCCAAGGGCAAGAGATACTGGTTCATTAATTCCCCAATCCAGATAACCAGGAAGACAAATGTGTTCAAAAGGCAAGTGTTCAAGCAATAGAAAACATTTTAAGCATAATTGAAAATGAGCCGCCGGCCAGTACTCGTGAAATTGCGCGACATGTCGAAATTTCCAATTCCACAGTGTGGCGTGTATTACGGGAAAATGGGCACTATCTGTATCACACACATCGTGTCCATGCTTTGGAACCGCACGATTATTTAAATCGACGACAATTTTGTTAATGGGTGATTAGTCAGAATTTAAGGCAATCTGGATTTGCGACACAAGTCTTATTTACGAACGAAGTATGCTTTACACGATTTGGAGTTTTTAATAGCATAAATAGCCACATCTGGAGAGAAGGAAACCCGCATGCTTATCGTCCTAGTAGTTTCCAAAGACAGTTACGAATTAATGTATGGGCTGGCATTATAGGAAATTATTTGATCGGTCTTTTCGTTTTACCTTCCCGTTCAACTGGAAAAAGGTATGTGGATTTTTTTTAGGTACAATTTATAGGAACTATTGGATGATGTCCCATAACAATTACGTCATGATATGTGGTTTATGCATGATGGAGCTCCACCTCATTTTTATTCTAATGTTAGATCTTTTTTGAATGAAAAATGTCCAAATAGGTGGATAAGCCGTGGAAGAGCTGTGGCTAGATCTCCTGATCTAGCTGGTCATGAAAATTGGAACATTTTCAACATCGCTAATTTTTATTTTGTTAAATTCATAATTTCTTATCTAACTACCAACTAATACGTGAATTTACGGATTTAGCGTAAAATAAAAATAAAAGAAAATTGGCAATGTCGCCAATTTCATTTTCTTTAAATTATCAATCTTAGTAAGGCTTTGTAAAATAATAAAATCTGTGTAAACTTACGATCAAACCAAACAATTATAATTTTAAATCTTTTATAATACAGAACTCATCATCGAACCAAACACAACCCGTTATGACTCAAAATTTTCTCTAAGGTAGAACTCTTAATCAAACGAAATTTACAACTGCCTAAATTCTGATTTATAACGGGGTTTTTTGGTTTGACTGTTAGTACCTATTTGTTTGATTTTTTCTTAACATTTAAACATGACACATTTAATAAGGTTAATTCGGTAATACTTCTACCATGAATAAATAATTCAATAATTTATTGTATATGAAGGAAAGGTAATGTACATGATAAATAAGGGAAATGCTATGCTATGCTATGCTATGCATAGCATTTATCTGCAATAAATTTACTGCCAAATTTTTTGAATAGTTCTAGTGAAATGTGAAAGTCGATAATATTAAGACAAAAATCGAATGATATTTTATTAAATTCTTGGCACACCCCTTTTCTAAAAAATGACAGGATTTGGTGTCCTCTTCTCCAAGTATGACATTCTTGGACCCGAAGGTCTACACTACATCTGACAATGTCTTTATCTGTGGGTAGAATCATTAGGGTGCCTACATCCTAGGAATGCTCGCGATATATCGATTGCTGACAAATATTGATATTTTGCTTTCGATAATCGATATAAAAATCGATGTTTTTGCTCAATAATATCTTTTGATATCGATAATTATTTCCGATATATCATTTCATTAAATCTCAAATGGCCCCTAGACATGTTTTTTTAAAATTTTTGTTAATTTACTAATCAATACTTTACTCTAGTCTACACATACACTTTTCAAAGATTACTTTTGTTTCAATTTTTTTATGTGATATGAATTAAGCTCAGCTATAATAGATGGCAACTTTTTCAATACAGAAGTAAACAAAGAAAAATGATATAAAAATACAGAGTTTTCTCGTATCCATGGCAAATATTTAAATATGTTTATTAATTTCAACAACTTATATGGTGTACAAAAGATTATGATATCATTTAAAAATGATTAATGGCCACGCAAGTGTTGACTTGTGACATACAAGAATACTGATTGTTACAACTATTTTTCCTTCAGAATTGATAATCACATATTTTTTGAAATGTGAGATGGAAAATTGTATTAATAAACATATATATTATATATGCTTAATGACAGAAAATTAATATAATTAATTTCAGTAATTTTTTCAGATTATCGATATTCTTTCGATATATCGAAACAATAGTTTGATAACAATAACGATATTTTCCAAATTTTGAGCATCCCTACTACAGCAATCTTTTGAATCCAACCGATAAGAACGGCTAATATTATTTATATCCTTTCTCATAGTAAGGGCAGTTTTATTCAAATTACGATTTGTGTTTTGTTTGATACCGGAAAAAATTGGCGAAGCGTCACAGAATTATGTACTATATAGTTTACAGTATGTAATATATAAAATATGATTAGATATGTAATGTGTACATATTAAATAATTTATTAAAAAAATTGTTGTATAGTAGTGTTTATGATAATAGATAATTTACTGTTGTTGTCATTAAATGAGGAAAATTGTAACACCTTCAATTTCAACTCAATACCCAGTAAAAACCAATTAAAGCATTTGTAATAGGAGTAATAAATTATCAATTATCGGGAACACTATTTTACATATTTTGACGATGGTATGCCTAGCATTAATTTGGAAACTAAATCCTCTTTATCGGTTTGGTTGATATGAACTTCATTATCATGGCCATAGTGAACTTTGAAATATCTTAAACGACATAAGTTTTTATTTGAATACCCATCAAGAATAATAGAACGAGTACACTTAATGTTAGTTTTACAAGAACTCTGATTTCTTGGGAGACGTGGTCGGTTTCCATTATATAAAGTTGTAGAACCTAAAATAGAATAGTAAATATTTTTATTATTTAAAAATGTATGTAATATATAATATAATATTACTCATCGTAATTACGATATTACATGATCTAATACAGTAAAAATAGCTCCTAGTTGCATCATCATTATTTTTTTTTCCGGTTTATTTACAATATTCTGTATTATTTTCTCGTTCTTCAACGGATAGCTATGGTGTGAACTCTAAAATTTTATAATAAATTTTGATTTGGTTTTGGGTGTGTGGATGAGTATACAAATAATATAATATTTTTCCAAGTGACGTACTATTTAAAATATATTAACTAAAATATTATTTATTTTTCATTTAAAATTCTATCTACGGATTTCATAAAGTAGTTACTAAGAGCCCCCAAAAGAGTGCTATAAAGTCCACTTTAGAACACCGAATTAGAAAAAAAATGTTGTATTGTATGCAATTCCAATTTTAATGTCTATATGTATATGTTGACATCCAAATTCATGAATCGTGCAGCAATTCTCATGCTTTATATAAATTTTATATGATCTAAGCCTTAATTAGTAGCTATCATTAAATGCATAATAGGAATTCTCTAGTAGTAACACTGTTAATGTAACAGTAGATCTGATGTCTACCTTCAAAAGAATTCTCCTTCAAATGTGATCGTAGAGAATCGACAGCATGAAATGAAGCTTGACTACACTTCATTTCTAAACATTGAAATTTGTTTTCATTTTCTTTAGTTACCAAACGATGGGCTTCCTTTTTAGATCTATTCAAATTTTTATGATTTACACATGTTTTATTGCACTGTTCACAATAAATCATATCCATATTTATATTACCTCAATTATAATCAAAAAAATAATATGATGACCACATTCACTTCTATAATCTAATTTCTGTTTAAGCCTTTTCTCGCGTTATTTCTCCCTTGCTCGATCTCGGTGATTATTATCACGAGTGATATTGGCGCAAACTGAAGAGATCATCTGATACATTATAAAATGTATATTTTACACCTGTAAAATATGTGGCCTAATTTGGTGTACCTAGATATTTCCTCTTCATTAGTAACGATATTTATGATCAAGTTAGTAAACACTATATTTGGTAGATATTGATTAGTATTGAAATAATAAGATGACGCCGTTTTATTTTAACCTAGATTATTGTGATTTTCTGAATTGACAGAGTGAAAATATTTTTCTATTCGAAATAATTCTAATAGTTTATTCAAATTAGTTTTCTTTATTTAATGGTAAGTAATATCAGCTATTTTATGTATATAAGTTATATAAATTGTACATTTTCTTACGGATGTTTTATTTTGTCAAAATAACTAATGTTTTTCTGCCACCAATCCTTTATTTATATAGTTCCTTTATCTTAATTTGGGGCACCCTGGAATATCCAGTATGGGGTATCCCAATTTAGGAAAGTAACGTCTGAAAATTTTTACGAAGGAAAATGTAAAAAATTTTTTTGATTGGTACGAACTAGTCCTTGAAAAAGTTCATCATAATCCTATGAAAATATTTAATTGCGACGAGACTGGTATATCAGTGGTGTAGCACAAGCACATCAAAATTGTAGCCAGAAAAGGAACCAAACAAATCGGTGCTTTAACATCTGCAGAGAGAAGCTCTCTTCTGACTGTCGTCCTATGTGTTAGTGCTCCAGGGTAATATATACTCATTGTATTTCCTAGGAAAAATATGAAGATCGAGCTGATGAATGGAACTCCTCCAGGTTCTCAATACGCATGCCACGCGTCCGGTTGGATTCAACAAGACATTTTTCTTCAATGGTTCAAGCATTTTGTTCAACAGAGAAAACCAACTGTAGAAAAACCGGCGACTCTTATTTTGCATGGGCACTATTCGCACACTAAAAATTTGGCAGTCATCAACTTAGCTAGAGAAAATAATGTTCATATAATGTGCCTATCTCCACATTCAAGTCATAAGATGCAGCCATTGGACGTGGCATTTAGGTCACCTTTCAAAACATATTACTGCCAAGTAGTCAGATCTTGGTTGAAAGCACATGCTGGTAGAGTGGTGACAGCTATTCAGATAGGTGAACTATTTGGAATGGCATATATGAGGTCAGTTACCATTGAAACCGCTATTAATGGATTCCGTAAAACCGGAATGTTTCCAGAAAATAGACATGTCTTTACGGATTTCGATTTTCAAAACGAAGAGGTTGGAGTAGGTAATAACATTACAGAAATTAGTCAAACGGATACCACCATGAATAATGATGATATAGAATTAATAGAATCTTTACAAATTACCACAGAGGTCTACGCAGCTGCATCAACTAATACAACAGCGAATTCTACAAGAAATTTGTCGAATGAATCAACTTCATCTAACTTAATTGTCACACGTAGTGAAATTATGCCTTTATGTGAAACAACCAATCAAATTTTAAATAAATAGAGTCAGCAAACTGGTAAAGTTGCGGTAGTTACTTCTTCACCATATAAAGAAGAATCAGAAGCCAGAATTTTAAAAAGAATTCCCTCCACTTCCGGCATAAAACGAAAGCTTGATACTTTACCCTCTACATCTAGAAACCAGAAGAAGTGGCAATCGAGTGAAGCAAGAAAAAATAAATCAAAATATACAGAACCAGATTCGTCATCTGATCCTGACATCGAACTTCGGTACAATGATTCTGATGATTCGGTAACCTCAAAAACAGACACAGTATACATTTATTGCAATGGAAACTTCTTCGAAGATAGAGCAGGTGCGGAATGGATACTGTGCCAAAAATGTAAACATGATTTTTGATTATTAAGTAACTTGCTGCATTACTGATTTATTTTCTACTAAAAATTTGCATTAATAGCGTTATTTCCTGGTTTCATAGCATTCTACTTTATTCTATCAATGTACCCTAATTTGGGAATAAAGGAGTTCCTAATTTAGGGTACCCAACGTTGTTTTAAAACATCTAAAACTCATTTACATTGTATTTTTGCAATATATTATCCTCAACAATTGAATGTGCTTTAAATTTAGTATTCAATTCATTAGAAAACATACATTTTTTATTATTAATAAGTTGATTCCAGTAAGAAAAAAAAAGTACCCCAAATTAGGCGTATTTCCTCTACTTTACAATGAATATTGTTTTAATTTTCTAACTAAATAACAGAATTAAGATAATACAAGCCTGTTCGTGTTTCAGATTTATTTATAATATTCCTCTTCTCTTTTTCTTCCATTCGAACTTTTAACTGGCAGAAATAACAAAAAACTTTTGCATAATTCTTAAACTGCTACAGGCGGATTTTATAAGAAATTTTCTATTCAGTATATCCTAAAAATAATACGAAAATTATACAACATTTAAATAATTTCAAATAAAAAATATACTCTTTAACTGAATTAATTAATCAAACTAAACTAACTTAGCTAAAATTACTTTAAATTTATGATATTTTTAAAACTACTTTTATTTAAAAATAAATACCCATCACCATATACCTCTAGTAAAAATCACTTTCATCTAATTGAATAATTGAAAGAGTGATTTCTTCTCGATCATATTGTGTTTCTCGGTCCCACGATTCCTTCATTAGCTCCTCAGTATGTATCACCGCATTAAACCACATCTTTGGCGTAATATAGTCAAGTGTTTCTTTCCATATTCGTAGGGCACAATCCACAGAATCGCTATCTCGCCCTACATGTCTATTGTAATACGTTTTAGCTATGCCCCATGTATGTTCTATTGGATTAAATTGTCAGTGATATGGAGGTAAACGCAAAACTTAATGCCCACGGGTCTTAGCCAATTCATCGGTTTTGAATTTTTTTGGTGGCATATGTCTAAAATAGAAATATATACTACATATGGGAACTGTATTTTGTAGTTATTCATAATTTACCTTCTTGCAATATCAAGTAATTCCACTTTTAGGAGATTGGCAGAATATTCTATTTTGTTTTTGTTGAGCCAATCCAAATTTTCCGATTTGCGCCAGTTACCATTTGGATGTTTCGTTTCTAAATTGGAATGGTAGCTGGCATTGTCCATTACAATGATTGAAGGTTCTTCCAATTATTGCAGCATATCATCGAACCATCTGAGGAACACTACTTCATTCATGTCTCCATGATAGTCTGAATTGATGCTGGACGTTTTCGAAGCTAATATTAAATCACTACCAGGGACAATACCATTTTTTGTTCCTGCATGTAGACTAAACGCAGAGTAAAAGAACATAATAGATAATCTATTTCCTATACCCCCCCATACAAATTTCATAATTTATTATGTTCCTTTTTATACTGCATTCAGTCTACTACTATAAGTCTAAAAGTAAAAAATTTTGATGTGAGAAGTGAACTAGTTTAAGTGACTAATTCAGTAATTTTACATTTTGCTATCAGATTTAATTTTCCGTACGCTTCTGGGGTCTTTATCCTGTCAAGATGAGCTGCAGTTCCGTTCTGGAATATCCAGGTTTCATCCAGAAACACAAATTGCGAAGGATTACAACTGTTAAAATTTGCCACGTAGTTTTTCAAAAAAGTTTTTTTACAAGACTATTCTAGGCAGCTGGCATAATTCTCGACGTGAATCATATTTTTTGTATTTGAAGCCGATTTTCTTCAAAACAATTCTTAAAATTGTGTCGCTTCCATTAAACATTCTTTTCTCTTGTAGCCTTACAAGTATTGTTTTTGCTGTTTCATGTTGCTGTAAAATAAACATTTTCTTAGAAACTCTTTGAATTAATCGTATACATTCAAATAATTACATCTGTTCTCTTATTATATTAAACGAATTTCTTAATAACACATCTAAAAAATAACTTAAATGATAACATTAAGCACTTATTTCTTTGATATCTATCATAAATTTCATTTCTTATATCATATCCTTGGGCCTCTGTTAAATCTGTTAATTTGGGTTTCTTGTAGATTCTGCTGGTTTTTGGTGGCTTAATTGGTACATCTTTTTTACAGTCAGAAGAAATTTTCGTCACTGTATCGATGGAAACTTTTAGAGCGTTAGCTACTCTCTGAAAAGTAAATGTGTTACATAAATTATTATTTGCATACTAACGGCAAAATACATTATTCAAAGTGCAAGTACTTACTTCTCGTACTGCGTTCAAAGGTAAAAGAGGTCCATCCTTGTCCCGTTCCTGCTCGAAATAGCTAAATAAATTAGCTATTAATTTATTAAATTAATAGTTAATCTATTAAACACTTAGAATACAATAATAGTTCTATTATTATATTCTAGTTTAATCACATAAGTATCGGAATTGTATCTACGTAAACTTATTCTATTCGCTATCTTAGAACCCACAAGAAAGAGAATAAATGAATGAGAAATTTTTTGTCTATAATGGCGTTTTCCGCTGACTGGTTCAAAGCGGATCAGACATGCGCACTGATGATATTCTGGTAAAAATTCTTCAAAGCAATTTTCGAAACGTCTTCGTCTCATCATGGTGCGCCTGCAAGCGGCAATGGTGGCGTATTAGGCTGTACTGAAGTTATTCTCAAATTAACACCCTACGTACTCACCCTTAGTTAGGTCTTCTTTGGTTGGTGCTGCTTCTGCTGCGTTCTGTGATGATGCACTTGTCTGAAGGGCTGCTGGCTACTTTTAATCTTTTGGCACTGTTATCTGGACTTTTTTCATTGGCTACTGGTGGTTGCTTCTTCCTTAACAACCTTACACAATTTGTTTTCTCGAAGGACCAGGAATAACGACCGGGTTTTACAATAAAATCGCTAGCAAGCACTTGACAAGGCGTAACTCTTATCAAATAATAGTTAATGCTAAGCGAACTGACGATGGGGGTGAGTAACTTGTTGTAGGGGGTCAATTGGTGTTGAAATATGCAGACACTAGCTTGTTTCTGCTTATTGGTATTTTAATAATTAAATAAACAAGCACTTAAATATTAATTGGCACAATGTCGTACAAAACTAATTTAACACATGATCGATAACAACAACAGATTGCTTAAGAATTAGGTAAATTGTATACCAATATAAAAAGAGATGGCCCGGAAGAAGAACTAGACAATATGTGGAAGATAGAAGGGCATTGATCGTGGAAAATTGGAAAAAATTTCAGCAAAATGATAAGCTAAGTCCTCAAGAAGAAAGTAACCTCTAAACCGAAGCAAACCTTAGAGAAAGGGTAAAAAAGATCGTGGCAGAAATTATGGAAATTCTGAATGATGATGGCACAGAGCCCCAGCCAAAGAAAAGGTCAATGGCAATCGCAGATGCTCGAGAAAGTGCCTGATAATAGTATACAATTACCGAAAATAACAATTCCGGTATTTGAAGATACTTGAGCTTTTAAGATACTTAAAAGTGAGCAATGGCCCACTTTTAAAGAATTATTGACGAAGGTAGTACACGAGAACAAAAGAGCGTCATCCATAGACAAAAGGCAGTATGTGAAGATGAATTTAAGGGGCGAAGCAAGCAGAGTAATACAACATTTTCAGATAAAAGAGGCAAACTACCAAGGAAATAATTAAATAAGAGGTTTGAAAACACAAAATTGATTGTGTTTAAATATATTGATAAAATGTTAGACCTGCCAAATTTAGTTGGAGAATCAGGAAATGGAATGAAGGAACTCCATGACACTACAAGAGAGTGTATGAAGGCAATTAACAATTGCGGTGTGGATACACAGGATGGGGACCGATGATAATAAAAATAGTGTCAAAGAAATGGGATATGGAATCGAAAAAGATAGACGAGCAAAAGCGAAACGACTCGACAGAGATAGAAGAGCTAGAAACAATGCTAGAATATACGGAGTCCAGATTTAAAACGTTAGATGCTTTAACGGATACGACACGCCGAGAAAATGGTTGGAATAAGAATATGTCGAGATATAAAGATCGACAAGCAACATATTACAATTGTAACTTGTCGCACAAGCTAAGCAGCTCCAGAGAATTTTTAAGAGTAGAACCCTCACAAAGAAGTAATATAGTAAGAGATAAGAATATCTGTGCCATGTGTCTTAAACACAAAATGGACAAAATGCACAGAATCAAGGTGATGCAGCATATGCAAAGGTGCTCATCACAGCTTATTACATCGAAACAGGCTCCAACAACAACGACAGCAAACAAGAGTAGGTTCAGCAACTATAGACAAACAAGAGAATCAAACACTGTTAGCAACCGCATTAGTACATTTAATAAATGTTGCAGGTAAGAAAATAATGTTGAGAGCGTTCATAGACTCTGGCTCCCAAGCATCACTAATAACGGAAGATGCGGCTCCACTGCTAATGGCTCCCAAGTAAAGAATACAATCAGAAATATTAGGACTAGGTCAAGGTACACCGAAAATATCGACGTCAAAATCAAATATTGTAATTACGCCACGATTTCTCAGCACATACGCTTAGCCATGTGTAGAGGTGCTGATAATATTGAAATTAACTGGACCACTGCCGCAAGTAGGTTTTGATTGAAATGTATCTGATTGGCATAGTTACATACTAGTAGACCCAACGTGCAATAGATCAGGGCCGATTGACATGATTCTAGGAGCCCATGAATACGGCCAAATACTTTTAGATAGTAGAAGAACAAGAACTGCTAAGACAGTATGCTGAACTGTGGTGGATATTATCCGGAAATACGAAAGTTAAGAACGACAAAATTGAAGTACAAAGTTTAGTAGCTCAAGATAAAGCATTTAGAAGAGGAACCGAATTAACAGAGCTGTTCATGGCAGGGGGCAGCAGAACATAGGGTACAAACAAGGAACTGAGGGTAGACAGGCAACCGGCGCTAATATGCTTTTTGTTTTGAAAGCATAACTTAAATTGTTTAATTAATTATAGTAATCATAATTATTAAACAACACTATTATAATTAGAATGCGTAAATAGATTAAATGTAAACATAATCTGAGTTCCAAAACAATTACGAAAAAGCACGAAATTAGAACAACTGTACTGGCATATCCGAGTTACGGTACATGCGTTACCGAGGTAAAGTAGGATGGCACGTACGCTGTACTAAGATTAGGAGATGTAAGAATTGTATAAATAGTATAAGTCTTTAGTTTTAAGTGTTGTTGTTATCAATCATGTGTTAAATTAGTTTTGTACGACATTGTGTCAATTAATAATTAAGCGGTTGGTTAGTTACTTATTAAAGTACCAATAAGCAGAAACAAGTTAGTATCTTCATATTTCATCACCAATTACCATCCTACAACAGGTTACTCATCCTCATCATCAATTCGCTTAGCAGTACGTATTATTCGATAAGAGTTACGCCTTGTCAAACGCCTGCTAGCGATTTTATTATAAAACCCGGTCGTTGTTCAACTATATAAGATAACTAATATATTCAATATTAGTTTATTTACTTTATAGTGATTTATTAGCTGTCTGCATATACCATTATCTAAACTGGACCAGCTGGGTCCGGTCCAGCCACCGACCGGAGCAGCCTCACGGAAATGCTGCGCCCACTGTTAACAGGAGAACAGGCCACCATACCGTCTTGCGAGACGGGCCTACTGGATACGCCACTTTGAGAAGACCTCGACTTGACAACGGTGTAAAGTTCAGAACAAAGTAATATAGCTTAGGTTAGTAATAGTATATAGTTAAATATATTAGCTAGAGGTAAACGTTGCCCTGCGCACGTTTAATTTTAAATGATGTCTCCATTACAGATATATTAATGTCAGCGAAGATTAAATGAAGTTATGAACACAGAGAATAAATATACATGACTTGTAACTATCTTAACTAGAAATAATTTTAAATAATAAATAAATAAATAAGAAGAAATTCGTTTCATAATTTTTTGTCTACTTTCTCACTATGGTGCTGCTATCTTTTGAAGGAACCGCGAACACAACAAAATTGGTGTGGATACTTGATATAGTTGCCCCGCTGCATAGCTGGTAAGCAAATAAGCAGAATTGCAGTGCTTTCACTACCACCACTATCAATGTCAGCAGAAAACGCCATAAGGTTACACAGTTTCCGTATAGGTTTTCCATTTTTAATAATCGGTATTAAAACCTGAATATCAAAGAACGCATGCTTATCAGAAATTACGTGTTAGTGAATTTGCACTCGAGTGATCCCCCGGTTATTGAAATCACCCGGTTTATCCCATCATTAGTCTTGACAATAAGCATGTTTATTGGCAGGTCTACCACTTACCTATAGCCACCAGTCTCAACTTGATAATCGATAATGTAACTCGATCAGAGCAATCGATGTTAAATTTAGTTTCTTTTCATTATTCTAGCATGTTCCATGTAAAAATCAGAAAAAGAAGTGATCAGTAGTCACCGGTAGCCTTTACTACATCAATTTTTCTAAAGTTAAAATCTTACGTCGCGTTCATTTTTTTATTTTCAACTTTCCAATCCATAATTTTTCATAGTTAATTATTCTAATTAACTCCATTTTTTTAATAATTCATTTCAAGATGAATTATTGCCAATTTACTCCGTTTGTCTAATCAATATACACGTTCATCAAAATTTTGCTGTTCAATTTGCGTTATATTTCACGTTGACGCCATATTGAAAATTTTGTACTTTTCGAGAATTTCACAGTAAATTCCCATCTTTTCACTATTACCCAACGAAGAACAACGTTTTACATTCGTTTTTCATTCTTATCTGCACGTTTTCTTATCAATTATTCGAATTTTCGAATATACTTGGTTCTTCAACTTCGCCGATAATCCATCGTCGCGAGATAGCTACATTTATTTGCTTCCTACAATCAACTGGTGCCATAATTCTGACCACTGGTTCTCGTCGCCCCTGTAACTGAAGTTGCTATCAGCACCCCGACGACGTCATCATCGCCACGACAAAAAATTGTTTTATTCATTGAGACGTTTTCTTCACACCATTTAAATAAAAAATATTAGAAATAAAATTAAGTTTCATATTCAAAACAAAAATCAGGGTAATAAAAATAATTACTACTAATTTATTTCTTAAATTATTAAATTAAATTGAATTGTATATAAAAGTATAATTTAAGTAATATCATTAAGTCCATACAAATATAATATAAGTGTCTTCATTTTCCCGAAAAGTTTAGATAAACTTTTATAGTCTCTCTCTCTTTCTCTACAGCTTTCTAAAGTATATTATAATTACAAGCTTGGATTGTTTCAAATCACATTCTGATTTATAAGATCTATTATTCCAGTTACAAAAAAATAGAAGGTTTAAACAAATATTTTGTGAAATTAATTACTACGAATCGAATCGAATGTTCGATTGATATTTAAAAAAATCACTCGAGATTAATTCTTTACATAGAATATTTTTATGCATAAAAAATAATTAGATTTTTTTTTTCGCTTTAATTTTTGGTACCGAAGAAGTCGTTTGTATGGCGACAATGCTTAAATTTCATTCATCTCCCCAACGTGCCAGCAATGCGTGTAGAACAAGTGGGAAGGTGGGGTCAGTATTCATAACGATTGTCGGAAATAACTAACTAATAACACACAATCATGAAATTTTTAAAAACTTGTATTTATCGTAGCCAAGCCAACGCAAATTAAATATAGAAAAGCAAAAAGACGTAAAGTACTTATTACAACTGAAATGTAAAAAAGAACTTGTTAAGGCACATGTAAAAACCACATATGAGAAAGTTATTACTTTCAGAGACTTAACCAATTGTAAGCACTGCTTAAATTCAAATCAAACAAATGAACCTGTTGAGGAGATTGAATATCTCCAAACTCAATATTCGGTTGCTGTTGAATTATTAATTAATAATAAACAGCATTTACTTGGAATATTTTATCAAGATTCATATAAGAAATCTGTATTAAATCTAAATTAACATATTTAGCCATATGCAAAGTATAAAATCAGCTTTTATAAAATTATTATAAAATGTGTTAAAGTCAATTAAATTTAGCCTATTAATTATGGGAACGACATGATAGGTATTGATGAGTATCAGGTTAGTAGATATACAACAGCAGAACTAGACCACGGGTTCAAAATTTCGCCACCGGAGGGCGTCACAATCGCGGGGACCCGATTTCTATGTCATTGAGTTTCATGTGTTGTCCGCTAGGTGGCGCTGCGTGTAAATTTTCAATTTTTAAGTTAGATGGCGCTTTATGTGTCAATTGTCCGCTAGGTGGCGCTCTGTGTAAATTTTAATTTTTCAATTTTTAAGTTAGATGGCGCTTTATGTGTCAATTGTCACCGTCATATTTTTGCATTTTGTGTGTCATATTTTTTTGTCAATGAAATGTCATATTTATTTTTGGAATGTGGCGCAAAGTTTCAATGTGGTTTCCAAGGTATCTTTTGATGTAATGTTTGAAGTTTGATGTGTGTTAGATGTCGGTAGCATCGGATATTGTCAAGAATTTGAAAAAAGGTGAAGACTTTTTCGTACTTACCACATGGATAAGTATGAAGATGCCGTCGGGGCGCAGTCATAATAGGCGTCTTTACACCTATCCTCAATGTGGTAAGCACACATTAATTCGTGATTGCAGCAGTAAAGCAGAGGAGTAAAGGAAAAGGAGAGAGTGAGAGAGAGAGACTCTCTCTCACTCTATTTTAAAGATCAGATGATCTTTAAAATAAAATTTTTAGATGTGAATAGGAATCGAACCTATAAACTTTTATGGGGGTATAAGGACCTTACCACTGCACCACAAAGCCAACCGACATCCATTATGTTGGGTTGAGTATATAAATTGAATTTTGGGCTGTGCCGAACAATAATCTGTATTTTTAATATAAAATATAAAATCGCCCGAGATCTTTAACAGGGTGTTATTTGAAAGGATTATAAGGGTGAAAATTTTTTTTATAAATGTTATAATCTGCATTAAATCTAAATTAACATATTTAGCCATATGCAAACGTCTATAAAATCAGCTTTTATAAAATTATTATAAAATGTGATAAAGTCAATTAAATTTAGCCTATTAATTAAGGGAACGACATGATATGTAGTGATGAATATTATGTTTACCAAATCAGATTCTGTTAAGCATATAGTCTTTTCCTGTCTAGTAATTTGAATCATTTTTAATTCCTCATTATTATTACCCGTTATGAATATATTCTTACAACAAATAATACGTAAATAATCTAATTCCATTGTACTAAAATATATATGACGAATCCACTACATATTTAAAATCAGTGTTTCCAATTCAAATTCTTCCAATTGGAGGACATTATTTAATTTTATAAAAAGTCTAATAATATCGTCTTGTTTAAAAAGTATAATTACATTACAATTGTCTCTTATTAATTGTTTAGGGATTTTGGAATAAGTTTGACATAATTATGCTACGTTTATAGATTTGTCTCGTTCCATTGAAAAATATGCCCTAAATTTATCCTGCTTATCACATGAAACATCGTCGAATATAAATACAGAGTTTTCTTTAGCTTCATCAGGATCAATAACTAATTCATTATCTTTATATGGGAAATATTTTATTTCTTTAACTTGCTGCAATACATTTTCCAATAATTTATACTTAGGCTGATAAAGAGATTTTGAATAAAGATAGATATTAGCAAATTTTAATCCATTTCGATTAAATAGCAAAGCTAAGAGTGAATTTGCTTTGCCCCACCCGCTCGGACCACAGAAAATTCCGCGAAAATAATTAGGTAGTAATTCACTGTGTATATATGTTTAGATGTCGAATCATCAAAGTCCAAATTCTTGATGGCAATTTTAAGATCTTGTCTTGCTAAACGCATTTTTGTAACTATTATGGAGATGAAAACGAATTGGCTATATAAATTAATTCATTTATACAGTTTAGTAATATGTAACCTATTCACTACAGAGGTGCGGGTATCCCTGTCATTACCACTGATGAGGGAGATGGGCCTCATTATCAGTGGTGCGGACCTGGCACACGAATCCAGAAGCGCCTGGCGCGTGGTGATCCTGGAATCAACCCATTAGATGCAGCTTGCAAGCAGCACGACCTCGCATACAACTCAAGTTCTGCATTATCTGATGGACATAAGGCGGACAAATAATTAGAAGATCATGCTTGAGAACGAGTGAAATCAAAAGATTACAGTTTTGGTGAAAAAGCTGCATCTTGTTTAGTTGTAAATACAATGAAAGCTAAAAGAAAAATGGGAATGGGGGAAATTTTGAATTTCATTCAAAACACACGTTATCGATCCTACATCGAAAGCGTTAAGAAAATATATGAATCATAAAAATTTACGAAAATCAAGCTTAGAAGGATTAAATGCAGCCCGATTGGCAATTAAAAAAGCAGGGGGCCGAAAAAATATCCGTTTGCCACACGTTATTCCATGTGAGCATAAATCTGGAGGATTTTTACAAATGTTGCCTATTTTATCTGCCTTGGGAGCAATAGGTGCCCTAGCCGGTGGAGCGTCTGCTGTAGCTAAATATATATATATATCGCAAAAGCCTGTCTACCATTTCTGGTGTAGGCTTGTTAGTCTTTTTTTTTTTCCTCTTTCTTCTTTTTTTTTCTTTCTTTCTCTAGGCTAATACGTTCTTGCTGCGCTTCACTGCGTCGCAAAACTCCATTCTTTCCTGTTGTTTGCCATCCTACCAGCTTCACTCATCGTTATTCTTCTTCTTTGTAATATCTTTTCTATTATGTCATCCCAGGTAGTTTCAGCTCTTCCCCTTTTTCTTTTCCGCCCAAGCCTAGCTTCCCATACCCTTCTCACTTGTCTTTCCTGTCCCATTATTTTCAGATGACCCCACCATCCCAATTGTCTCTTCTCTATGTATTCGTGTATCGCCTCCATTCCTAGTTCTTTTCTTATTTCTTCATTCTTGATTCTTTCTCTCTTTGTCACTCCCTTTACTCTCCTCATGTATTTCATTTCTACCGCTTGGACTTTACTTATTTCCTTTTTATCTGTTATCCATGTCTCACATCCAAATGTCAGTATTGGTCTTATTATTGTTTTATAGACGTTTAATTTTGTTTTCCTTGTTATTTCTTTTTTCCCACAATCGTATTGCTGATACTGTAAAACACTTTCATTGCTTTTTCTACCCGACTGTTAATTTCTTCTTCTTGCTTTCCTGAACTGGATATTTCTACTCCCAGATATTTCCATTTCGTTACTTGCTCCAATTTTACCTCATCTACCATGATTTTTATCTCATGTTGCTCCCCGATCACCATTACATTTGTTTTCTCTTTACACATCTCCATTCCGTTCTCTCTAAGTGTTTGATTCAATTTATTTATGCTTGTCTGCAACTCTTTTTTGTTAGATGCTATCACCATTATATCGTCCGCAAATGCTCCAATCTTTACTTCAACTCTCTCCATATAATTCCATACCACGTCAAGTCTTCTAGCTCTTTCTTTCGCTTTCCTTATTATTTTTTCCAAGTAAATATTAAATAATGTTGGACTTAGTCCTCCTCCCTGTCCGTCTTTCGTTTTTTTTTCATTTTTTTGATTGTCTGTTTTTGACTATCACGCTATTTGAGTTTTCTTCATATATTTTTGTTATTGAGCTAATAATTTTCCTGCTTATCTCTTTCTCTGCCATCATCTTCCACAATCTATCTCTTCTTACTTTATCAAATGCTTTTTTGAAATCTAAAAAACCCATGTATACATTTTTTTTTTTTACTTGTTTTTCCACTATCTGCTTAATCGTAAATATATGGTCTTGAATGCTTCTGCCTTCCCTAAATCCTGATTGTGATTCGCCCAGTGTTTTCTCTATTTTAATTTTTATTCTCTCGTTTATCATCATTTCCAGCACTTTCATGTTCGTCTTTAATAGAGTAATTCCTCTGTAATTATTACAATCTTTCTTATCTCCTTTCAACTTCCTCGTCTTTGCTTTCCTTTCTCTCTGTATTGTACAGTTCTCCTGTCTCGTTCCTCTCTATATTATCTGACAGCAGCTCTTCAAAGTATTGCTTCCATTTTCCATTATTTCATCTTCCTGCTTTAATATTTCTCCTTCTTTGTTGTTTATATTTGTAGCACTGTTGGTCTTTCCTTTTCTTATTGTTCTTAGTCTACTATAGAATATTTTTTTTCCCTCTGCAGCTTCGTTTTCTAATTTATTTCCGAATTCTGCCCATTCATTTCTTTTCGCCTCTAATACTAATTGCTTCACTATTTTCCTTTCCTTCTTGTAACACTGATACGTTTCTCTAGTTTTTTTTTGTAGATATTCCTTCCATTTTCTCTTTTTTAGTCTCACTCTTCTCTTGATCTCTTCTTCCCACCATGCCGTTTGTTTTATTTTACTATTTCTTTTTATTTTTCCACACACTTCCGAACTTGTTTGTAGTATCATCTTTTTGAATTCCTCCCAACTCTCTTCCAACCTTAATGTCTTCCATTTCTCATTTCTGCTCTCGATCATCCTCTTCATTTTTTCTCTATATTGCTTTGCCACCTCTCCGTCTTTTAGTCTATACGCTTTTATTTTCTCATATTCTATCTTATCTTCTTTTCTCTCTCTCTGTTGTCTGCTTTTAATGGTTTCTTTATCTTTGCTATAACCATATAGTGATCACTTCCCACTTCCGGTCCTCTTGACACTTTTACATCTACTATGCTCTTTCTACTTTCATTTCCTGCTACTATGTAGTCTATTATTGATTTTTCATTTTTGCTGCTCATCTCTCTAGTATACTTGTGTATATCCTTGTGTTTATAATAAGTATTTGCTATAAACATATTGTTGATTCGACAAAACTCTATCAATCTTTTTCCGTTGTCATTTAGCATTGTCTCCCCATTCTGGCCCAATATTCTACTCTCTACTGTTTGTCCCTTTGTTCTCCTTTTTGTCGTCTTCATTTGGCCCATACACACTTATTATCGTTTTAATGCTCTCATTATCGTCCTTCATATTTATTGTCAATATCCTCTGAACACGCCTCCAATTCTTCTATATTGTGTGCCCATTCCTTTTTTATCATACATGCGACTCCCTCAGCTGCTCTTTTCTCTGTTTCCACTCCGCTATATATAAATACACATCATTTTTCATCATTTTTTGTAATCCTCGCCCTTTTTTTTCGTTTCCGTTATTGTAAGTATGTCTATCTTATTTTCCAGAAACTCATCTTCTAGTTCTATTTCTTTTCCCTTTATGCTTCGTATATTCCATGTTGCTAACCTCCATATTTCTTCATTATTTCTTCTCATTGTTTTCTGCTCCTTTCCCCACTTCTTTTTCAGTTTTTTGTTTGTTTCTTCTCTTCTTCCCAGCTTCCATAATCTATCCTATTTCTATATTGTTCCTCCTTTCGCTTGTATATTTGGCACTTTTTGCTGGTGGCCATGTGTTCTATATCTTTACCTTTAATTCTTGTGCAGTTGGCGCATTTTATCTCATTTTTCTCACAATCTTTCCCTTCATGTCCTTCCTGTCCACATCTGTAGCATACCTCCGTTCTTGTACAGTACTTGGCTACATGCCCATAGCAGCAGCATTTATAGCAGATCGCGATCTTTACATATTCCTGTACCTGTTTTACAGTAAAATCTATCAATCATTTTCCTTTTTTTATCATGTACTTGAATATCTCCTTGTCAGCTTTTACTACCCAGTCCTCCACATATTGTTTACTGTTCCTAAAGGCGTTTTTTTACCTGCTCTCATTACTGTCTTCACCTCTCTAATCCCCACCATTTTCCTCATTTCTTCATTTTCTCTTAATATTTCGTTTACTATTTTTCTTCAGTACATCCTTGCTCAATTTTTTTTATTACAAACAACGGCTTTGTTTCTTTCATTTTCCTCACTGTCATTCCTTGTACTTCCTCCAGTTTCTTCCCTATTTGCTCCTGTTGTAGCTCGTTTCTGCACTTCATCACTACCACCACTTTAAAAATTTTTTATTTCTTTTATACCTTCTTCACCTACTTCATCTATCGTAAGGTTTTCTCTTATTTTTTCCATTACATTCTCCCCTTCGGCCGCTTTCACTGTGATTTCGCTTAGTTTTTCTGGTGTTTTCCATCCCTGTATCTTTTTGTACCATTTTCTTTTTTCCTTTCAGTGATCGCCGCATATGTCGTTTTGCTCCTTTCTTGGTTTATTGTGCCTCCCACTGTCAATTCCAATATTTTCGTTTCTAATTCATCCATTCTGTTTTTAAATTGTTTCTCTATTTGTTCCAGTCTTTGTTCTGCTTTATCTTTTTTTTCTGGATTTTGTTTTTTCTCTTCATTCACTATTTTTTCATACACTGTGGCGGTAATTTTATCTACTATTTTTTCTATATTTTCGATGCTTTTTTCCATTTCTTCCCGAGTTTGTCTTTCTTCTCTTTTTTCCCTTCTTTAAATACCCTAATTTCCTAGCCAAAAATATAATAGATATAAACAAGAAAATAAATGGGAATAATGGCAACAATGTTGCAATTAGCAAGAAAGGTTCAGGATTGTTTTTATGTAAAAATTCTAGAGCATATGGATTGTACTTATAAAAGAAATCACTGAATCTATCTGACAGAACTCTTTATGATTATGAAATATTAAATTGTATAAATAAACTGAAATTGCCATATTTTAGAGGTATCTTTATGCGTGATACATTACCCAAATATATACGTTATAATGAAAGTGGTATTGTTAATTTAGATTTGAAGGCCAATACAGGCACTCATTGGGTGGCGTATAAAGAGCAAGATAATACTATCAATTATTTCGATAGTTTCAGTAATTTGAAACGACCAATAGAACTTGTAAAATATTTCGGTGAATCAAGTAATATAATCTACAATAGAAGTCGATTCCAAAAATTTAATTCTAATAATTGTGGTCATTTATGTATTGAGTTTCTATATAATAGCAAGCCATAGTACAGTTTAGTATTAGTGATGTCAATAATCTTCACATTAAAGGATCGTAAATCAACTTTCCATAGATTTTCCAAATCCCATAGAGCTAGATACAAATTTTCAATACGGATTGGCGTTGATTGGTTTCTTTTCGTACAACACTATACCGAACGTTGAAGAAAATACTAAATTTCACTATATAGATAAAAATAAACAAGTCAATTCAATTAATCTACCTGCTGGAGTATATGAGATTACAGATATTAATAATTATCTAAAGAAGCAATTGATACCTTTCAAGTTGAATGGAAATGAAAAAGAAGAAGATATTTTTTTCCTAAGACCAAATAATAATACTTTAAAGTGTGAAAGTTTTCATCGTGATTTTGATATAGACTTTAATACAGAAAATTCGCGAGCAGAACTACTAGGATTCTCACGAAAGATATTGCAAGCTGGAATAGTTCATTCATCTGATCATCCTGTAAATATTGTAAAAGTCCGAACGATTCACGTGGATAGTAATATAACAAGTGGTGCATACTATAACAACAAACCGTCACATACGTTATACGAATTTCCCATCACGTCCAATCCGGGATTTTCTATAGACGAAATTCCACGAAACTTGGTTTATTTACCAGTAGCAAGGAAAGAGATATTTACCATTTCCCTAAAAATACTAGATCAGAATTTTAATTTTGTAAATTTTCAAGGGGAAGAAATTATCGTTCGGTTAGAATTAAAAAAAGATGGTTTTAATAATTAATAGTGATAGTAATAAGAATGTTAATACATCGTATAAAAGGAGTATTAACAAGCAAACACATTCAGTTAAAAAATGCCGTTTAGCTAGAAAGTTGGAGGGTAAATTGTCAAAGTTAAACACAATTTTTTCGAAATCGATTGGATATGCCGTCAGATCAAATTTTAAACCTGTTTAAATGTCCATTGAATGATGATTCTATAACACATATAGAATATCGAACATATCTTCCCTGTATTAAGCCATTTTCTAACAGTCATGTAATTGAAATAACAATAAATAGAAATGATGTTTGGCTATTAATGGTCGAATCCGGTTTGGTAATTAAAGGAAAATTGAAAAAGACAAAAGGAGATGAAACTGTGTGCCTAGTTAATAATACAGGACCATTTTTATTTGATTAAGTAACGTATGAATTGAATGGTGTGGAAGTGGAACATGTTAAAGATCTGGGAATTGTTGGTCTTATTCGTGGATACTTATGTTATACCGAAGAAGATGCAAAACATTTAATTATAGGAAGTTGGAGCTTCCCTGATAGATTATCAACATGTGCCAAAGAGGAATTCTTTATGCGAATACCACTATCTCATTTATTTGGTGTATTCAGCGATTGTAAAACAATGATGTGTGGGAAACATACGTTACGTTTAACTCGTTCTCGTAATGATATCAATGCTATGTTAACTAGTGACAATACAAGAATAGGAGAAATTCTAATTGACAATATTGAATTGAAAGTAAAGCATATAACTCCCAATGATTATAGGCTCAAAGAGATGAGCCTATAAAATCTTCAACAGTTGACGTTAAGCTCGAAATAGAGTCACATCAAGGTTTTGCTTCCGACACTAAAGAAAGATGTAAATTATGCAATTCATAATATTCATGGACTATTATATGAATCAGGACATATAAGATACATTGATATACATTTAATAATAAAGAAATTATATGGATTTGATATAGTGTATGTTAAAGGACATCAAAAGAAAGACTTTTTACGAACATTATTCAGAGAATCTAATAGAATCGGATCATCATCAACATCACTGCTACCCAAAATTATAAATACTGAAACTTCAAGTAATTTTAATTGTGTTCCTAAAATTATAAATATTGAAACATTAAGTAATTCTAATTGTGTATATAAATTTAATCGTGATATTCCAAAATGTATGGAACATCTAAATGATAAGTTGTATATGTGTAGTTTAAGAAATTGTTTTATACTTAGTAGTTGGATGTATAAGTTTTTTCCTCAATAAAAATAAATATATATATATAAATATGCATACGAAACAGTTGATTTGCGATTTATTCAAGCAGTCTAAATCAGATGATCATGATTGGATTTACTTTCCTTTTTTTAGTTACAATTTTTATGGACAAAATAATAAGGAAAGCGAAAGAAAGAACTAGAGGACTTGAAGTGGGATGGAATTATATGGAGAGAGTTGAAGTAAAGAGTGGAGCATTCGCAGACGATATAATGGTGGTAGCATCTAACGAAAAAGAGCTGCAGACAAGCATAAATATATGGAATGAAACACTTAGAGAGAATGGAATGGAAATGTGTAAAGAGAAAACAAAAGTAATGGTAATTGGGGAACAACAGGAGATAAAAATCATGGTAGATGAGGTAAAATTGGAGCAAGTAACGAAATGGAAATATCTGGGAGTAGAAATATCTAGTTCAGGAAAGCAAGAAGAAGAAATTAACAGTCGGGTAGAAAAAGCAATGAAAGTGTTTTACAGTATCAGCAATACGATTGTGGGGAAAAAAGAAATAACAAGGAAAACAAAAATAAACGTATATAAAACAATAATAAGACCAATACTGACATTTGGATGTGAGACATGGATAACAGAGAAAAAGGAAATAAGTAAAGTTCAAGCGGTAGAAATGAAATACATGAGGAGAGTAGAGGGAGTGACAAAAAGAGAAAGAATCAGGAATGAAGAAATAAGAAAAGAACTGGGAATGGAGGCGATACACGAATACATAGAGAAAAGACAGTGGGGATGGTGGGGTCACCTGAAAAGAATAGGACAAGAAAGACAAGTGAGAAGAGTATGGGAAGCTAGACCTGGACAGAAAAGAAAAAGGGAAAGACCTGAAACTACCTGGAATGACATGATAGTAAAGATATTGCAAAGAAAGAACGGTGAGTGAAGCTAGTAGGATGACAAACAACAGGAGAGAATGGAGAAAGTTTTGCGACGCAGTGACGCGAAGCGAAAACGTATTAACCTAGAGAAAGAAAGAAAAAGAAGAAAATGGAAAAAAAGATAAAGACTAACAAGCCTACACCAGAAATGGTAGACAGGCTTTAAGATATATATATATATAGTTACAATTTTTAATAATGTAATATATGTAATTAATCCGAAAAATGCAGAACAAGTTTATATTTGTTTCAATTCAACTAATAATAGTTGGCCTTCTAATTGGAGTAAGATGGAAAAAGCTACAGACTCAGTTTTGTTTACAATCATTCCAAATAATTCTACAAAATACAAAATTCGAATTATAAGCAAAAATGCTGAGTTTAAAGATAGTGAGTGGGAGAGTTTAAACAGATTCCTCGCCCCAATATTTATTTCATCTTTTTCATCAATACAGAAACTCGATTCAATCTTGTCGATACTCTATTGTGTGGCAGCAGTAACAACAACATTATTTTTAAAGTGTGCTTTTAAATTTATTGGTAAAAGAAGAAATCATGGTAATGACTAATCAAATTTTAGAATTAAAATATATGATTAACCGCATTGAGCATCCACTCAAATTCCACGATTATTATATTGAGTAATCAATTAGAGATACCAGAAGAAATGGTATCAGAATATTTGAAGCCTTGTTGGGGACATCGTATAAATGAAGATGATGATGATTGCGATGTAATTGATGGCTATCTACGTACACATAAGATTAACTGTTTCATATGTGAAGAAATTATTTTAAATCGATATATTTGAATGTTTTTGTATTTATTATATTTTCATGTCAGTTTATAATACAAAAAAAAAATTTATTACGGAATTAGTTACTTTAATGTATTACTTGTCTATTAATAACTATAAGTTATTTATTTTACCTACTTTCTTACCTTCGTCTATCAACAGATCTGAACTTGTTTTAACTTGAAAAGTGTCAGCTTAGTTAGTAGCGTACATTGTATAGTGATGTTAAGTATAACAAACGACACAGATAAATCGTAATTCTCATTTATTTAGAACACACAAGGTTTAAGTAAAAGTAATTTTACACATAAGTAATTTTAAACATAAAAAATGAGAAAGTTCATACATATATATTGTATATCTATTTCTAATTATCCATTTCAAAGTATTGTACTACAAATGAATAAATTTATAGATGTTTAGTAATACCACACACAATACTACCATACATTTGAGATACAAATTATATACATATCGTTACTATTGTCGTTAATTGGATTGAATTTTATAGTGACCCCAAGGAAGCGTATCTGTACTGTTTTCAATCAAATAACGTTTATCATTAAATGAATTAAGAGCTAGTTTAATTTCCTCTACACCAAATTAATTATGGTTATAAGACCGTATAGAACGCTGCTTTATAACTTTTTCTTTAGATAGCATTAAACATTCGTAATAATCATTATAATCTATTTCATTTTTTACTATGTTGTATTTCACCCCCTACATTTTTTTGTACGCGTTTATTCAAGCAATCTATTTTATAAGTGTACATTTTCCACCTTAATCCTATAAAATTGGTAATAATATTGCCAGCTGCCTCATCCTTAAACAGATCTAAAACTTTTTTGTTTTTTAATGGTATACCGTATTGATTATCTACAGCATAGTTACTTCTATCGAATTTTTGTATATGCGTTTTAATAATATCTAAATATGCATCATCAGATATGATTTCATATATGAAGCTATCTGTATCCATGTACATTAATTTGTAATTTTCAGTTGGTGAAATCTCTTTTAATATAAAATTATAATGAAAATCATACATAAGAGTCTTAGATATATCTAGAATACACATTCCTATATAAACCGGTTTGTTAAACACTATATGTGATTTGTTTAGCTCTATAGCGACTAAACTTTCATCAAATATTTTATGACTATGGAATAATGGGCTCGATATTAAATTTTTAGCACCATAACGCCCTTCCCATTTACGAACCATCTTGATATTTCTGTTTCCTAATGTTTTCCATTGTTTTTCCGAATACGGCAGTATTCATTAATTTAAACATATTTTTCTCAAAATCTGTTTTAGCTTGTTCTCGGTATTTAGTATTTAAATCTATATATGGTTGGAGCCATGGTGCTTGGCTAAATTGTAATATTTTATTAATTTTAGTCAAGACCAGACCGTTCTGCAAGGCTTGTTTTAAATTTCGGTAATGTATAATATAATTTTTTTTATTAGTAACTGTATTCAGTAATTTAACAGATTTAGAACCTGGTGGTCGTTCATGATCTGCATGGAACGGCAGATCTTTATGTTTGTCATGCAGTGACATTGGATATTCTAAGTCTACCTCGAGAATATAACCACTATCGGAATCATCAGCAACATTCATAATATCTACCTCATTTACATTATTTAGTCAAGCAAAATTATCGTAAGGTAGATACTGAGACATGACCCAACCATATAGGTTATTGGCATCTAAATACAATAAATATTTAGATGGCTTTTTAATGTCAAAATTCTTCATATACTTGTTGTTTGCCGCGGAGTATCTATTAGAGCATATAGAAATACCTCCTCTTATACCTTTTTCTATAAATAAAAATGATCTATGTCTTTGAGAAGCCTACGTTTACACTTTGTTATTTTCAACATGCAATCCCAAGCATACCCAGGTAGCGTATGGTAGAAAGCCGGCTCTAAACCATAAATATTTACTTACTTCTTACTTCTAAAGTTTTCAAATACATCAGCCAGCAAGAGAACATCTGTTTTCAAGTATAAGTCGCTATATTCGCCTAAATTAGTAATATTGAATCTTTTCCAAATTACTTTTGCATGATCAAAATCGGCCTCACTTATATGTGATTTAGTCAGCTTATTATAAAATAATTCTTTAGCTGGTAGTTCCGTTTCATTTAGTTTACTTAAATTACCTACATAATCATAGCAAAAAACACCTTTCCTAGGTAGCAGTTTAAAAGACTTCGCACCTAAATTACGGAATTCATGTTTTAGAATATTTAATTCATTTATTTGTAGGGTGGATACTAATTCAGACAGTGAAGTGTTTAAAAACCTGTAAGAATTTATGAAACTATATCGAACAGAACTATTAGGATAATGCTGAGTAAATGAAATGTATTTTTCTTTATTTATTGGTAATAAAGAAATGGTTCCCATTTTACATATTTTTTTAACTAGGAAATGACTATCATAATGCGAAAGGTTATGGCAAATTATTGGTACTACAAATAATTTTAATTATTTTAGTACCAAATATACAGTATACAGCATAAAGTCTACAGTACATTATTGTATACTTTAATTTTTCAAATTTAAGTTACAGGCTGCATGAGCTAAATCACGTATATGGTCATTATAATGATTGTGATCTTTGGCAATTTGATCATTAATTAAAAACGGTTTCTCACAAATGTGACAATCTTTTACCGCTTCGATATCTAGTCCACTAGACATAGACACAGATGATTTAATCTGTTGTTCAATCTTATTTGTTAATAGCTCTAACTGATTTACTATCCATCCTACACAATTTTCTCCGCAATAAAAGTCGTAGTAGCAAAGTGATTGATCATAAGCATATTTTACATAATACCCTACACTAAATGTCGTATACTATTGATAAAAAATTTGACTTTTATTGCGTGAAATATCTATTTTCTCTAGAACACATTCAAAATCTAAATAAATTACGAAAGGTGCTTTTTGTTTATATACAATATTTTTGAACTCTACGTAATCATAACTTCGCATAAAATGAGATGATTGTTTAGTTTTTCCTGAATTAGAAAATAATTAAGGAACCTATCGGAAACAAAAATTTTATGTTTATTAATCTGTTTTGATATGAGCCTAGACATATTTTTATAACGCAATAGTGATACTTAATATTCTCATCTTCCGTGTTATCATCGGGTAACGGAGATAATCACTTATTTTAGGATAATAGTTATTTTGTATGTACAGTAAATTCACATGTTTTTCTAATTTGGTGCCCGTTATTCTGCAAGGTACTCTTATATAATTTTTTTGTTTTTCAGTGCTTTCATGTAACTCTAACGCATAAACATTCACTGAAATGTTATTAAGTTTTTCAAATATACTTATTTGACCTATTGAAATTGGTAATTGTAAACCATCTGTTTTTAATACATTTAAATAATGTGGATACGATGATATTCTATCTGAATGATTAGTAGCAGGATAAAGTCCTGCAATAACGCTCCAATAAAAACATGAATTATCATAATTTTTTATATTAAGACACGCCTTTTTATTAGAAATTTCTTTAGGTAATTTAATATAGGATGAAGCAGCAAGACCGAATTCATATTTATTTATATTAATTTGTAAATTAACTATTGCCTTTAGAGCCCAACCACTATCACGTTCTTGAAATTCACCCCTTTTATGTAATATTTGGCCAATGACGTTATTTTTAAACCAGTTTACTAAATCCGCGCCACTATCAATTTTTTCGTTTCTGGTATGAAAGTACTTAAATTCCAAAATTTCTATATTTTCTTTGATGGTGATATATTGAGTGCATAAACCGGTGTTTACTTTAAGTGCATTCATTGACTTTAATATATTATTTACACGTCTCTTAAAAAGTTCAAATGAATCTTTTAAAAATTCAGTGGCATCTGTGTGTCTTATGTTGTAAATGATGCCTGTTCTGATACGGTTGTTGAATGCAGATTTTAGATCGTCCCAAATTATTGTATCACTTCTCTTAGAAGCTCGCAAATTACCACCAGTGTGAGTCTGGTAATTGTAATTTTTTAGTATAAGACGAAATCTTCTTAAGTGACTTAAATTGATTGAAAGGTTATTACAAACACTTACTGGTTTCTTCTTGTGCATGATTTCCATGATGTCTCGGATACTTTTGTTGATTTTCCTGATCCATGTGCTCCTGTCTAGACTGGAACTTTCTTGTAACAATGGTACAGCTTTTGAAAGCATATTCACTGTATCACTGCTTAAATGAATTGCACTTTCCATGATCACTATATGCACACTTATACAATTGAAAACAATACTAGGAACTTCATAATATTACAAGCAACCAGAAATTTAATTCTTTGTGGTAGAATACTATAACATTACTATGAGCATACGGCTTAAATATCCGATGCAGGTGCCACCACCACTAGCAAAAATCATTGTCCCTTTAATAAGAAATCCTTTAAATCTTTAAAAGAAAATCGGCCTGATTTTATATTTTGCTAAATATACAATACAGATTATAACATTTCTAGAAATATTTTTCATCCTTATAACCCTTTAATACAACTAACATCCTGTTAAAGAGTTGGGGTGATTTTATATTAAAAATACAAATTACTATTCCACGCATTCTAAAATTCTTTAAGAGAAATGTGTTTTAAGTACTGATCAAATTGATTAACATCTGCTTTGTAGGTTTGTCATGAAGCAAAACCTTCATTATTATTAAATACAATAAAGAATGATTGATGTTCGGCTAAACATTAGGCCTTTTGTAAAATTAAATAATGACCTCTTATTTTGAAGCATTTGAATAGGAAACACTAATACGTATTGGATATACGATATTTTCTACAATAACTGAATGATTGATGATCGACTAAACATTAGACCTTTTATAAAATTAAATAATGTCCTCCAATTGGAAGAATTTGAATTGGAAACACTGATTTTAAATACATAGTGGATTCGTCATATATATTTTAGTACAATAAGACTATATGCTTAACAGAATCTGATTTGGTAAACATAATATTCATCAATACATATCATGTCTCTCCCTTAATTAATTGGCTAAATTTAATTGACTTTATCACATTTTATATATATATACTTCTATATGCCTTATACCATCAACTGGTGTCGGCTTGAGCTCTTCTCGTTATCCTCCTATTCCTCACTTCCTATGCATCTCTCCCACTCCTTCCTGTTGCAAGCAATTCTTCTTGCGTCATTCAGCCTCATTCCTCTTCCTCTTATTGCTTTTTCAATTCCCTCATCCCATGTAATTTCTGGTCTTCCCCGTTTCGCTCTTCTTCCCTCCCTTGCCTGCCGGACTCTCTTTACTTGCCTCTCTTCACTCATTCTTACCAGATGTCCCCACCATCCCAACTGCCTTCTGTGGATGAACTCCACCACTGGTTCTATCTCCAACTCTTCTCTTATTGCGCTACTCCTTATTTTATCTCTTTTTGTTACCCCTTTTACTCTTCTCAAGACTTTCATTTCCACAGCTTGTACCCTACTTATGTCTTTTTGCTCCATTTTCCACGTTTCAAATCCGAATGTTAAAATCGGTCTTATTATGGTCTCGTATAAATTTATTTTTGTTTTCCTTGTGATTTCCTTGTTCTCCACTATTACTTTATTTATTCTATAATATGCATTCATTGCTTTATTCACCCGCTCCGTAATTTCATTTTCCTGTTTACCCCCGCTACTGATCTGCACTCCTAGGTACTTACAACAATCGACCTGTTCTATTCTCGTCTCTTCTATCTTAATTTCTAACTTCTGTTTCTCTCCTATTACCATTACCTTTGTCTTTTCCTTGCACATCTCCATCTCGTATTTTTTAAGCACTTCGTTCCATTTGCTCAATTTTTTCTGCAAACTCTTTTCATTCTCCGCAACTAACATCAGATCATCTGCAAACGCTCCAGTCGTTATAACCACCCTTTGCATGTTTTTATATCCAACGACTACTCCTCTTTCCTCTTTATCACTTTCTCTCATTATCTCATCTATATATATGTTAAATAATGTTGGACTCAGTCTTCCTCCCTGTCTTAGTCCGTCCATTGTTTTAAATGTTTCAGATTCTTTATTATTTACTATTATACTATTTACATTCTCCTCATATATCTTCCTTATTAACTTAATCATTTTCTTTTCTATACCCCTCTCTCTCATTATATTCCATAATCTGCTTCTATTTATTTTATCGAATGCCTTCTTTAGATCTAGAAAACCTACATATATATTTTTTTTACTATTTCCTGCCTTTTCCACCATTTGCTTTATAGTAAATATATGGTCCTGTATGCTTCTACCTTTTCTAAATCCGCATTGTGGCTCTTCCAGGGTCTGTTCCACTTTATAGTTTATCTTGTTTTTAATTATTTTCTCTAGTATCTTCATCCCTGTATTTATTATGTTTATTCCTCTGTAGTTCGTACAGTCAGCTCTGTCTCTTTTTTATAAATTGGTACTATCTGTGCTCTTTTCCATTCCTCTGGGATGCGTTCTTCTCTCCATATTTTGTTATATATATTTACCAGTTTTTCCATTCCCTGGAATGGAAAACTCCTTCCTCTTCGTTATCCACTTCTTGAGATTTATCTTCACCTAATCTCTTTTTTTCGTTATTTTTATTGGGTTTCCCACTTACACTTCCCGCCAATAGCTCTTCGAAATATTCTTTCCATCTGTTTATCACCTTTTCCTCATCTTTTATTACATTTCCATTCTTGTCTTTCATGAGCACTCTGTTTCCTTTTTCATCTTTTCTGCACCCTCTTAGGACACTGTAAAAAACTTTCTTATTTTCATTGCTATTTCTTTCCATTTTCTCACCAAATTCTTGCCATTGTTCCCCTTTTTCGTCTCTCACTAATTTCTTCACTATTTTCCTTTCTTCCTTGTAGCACTGATACGTTTCTCTAGTTTTTTTTTGTAGATATTCTTTCCATTTTTCCTTTTTTACTCTCACTCTTCTCTGACAGAAGAGATCACTGATCTCTTCTGTCCACCATGCCGTTTGTTTTATTTTCTTATTTCTTTTTATTCTTCCACACACTTCCGAGCTTGCTTGTAGTATTATCTTTTTGAGTTCCTCCCAACTCTCTTCCAAACTTAATGTCTTCCATTTCTCATTTCTACTCTTAATCATCCTCTTCATTGTTTCTCTATATTGCTTTGCCACCTCTCCGTCTTTTAGTCTATACGCTTTTATTTTCTCATATTCTATCTTATCTTCTTTCCTCTCTCTGTTGTCTGCTTTTAATGGTTTCTTTATCTTTGATATGACCATATAATGATCACTTCCCACTTCCGGTCCTTTTGACACTTTTACATCTACTATGTTCTTTCTATTTTCATTTCTTGCTACTATGTAGTCTATTATCGATTTTTCCTTTTTGCTGCTCATCTCTCTAGTATATTTATGTATATCTTTGTGCTTATAGTAAGTATTTGCTATAAACATATTATTGATTCGGCAAAACTCTATTAATCTTTTCCCATTATCATTTAGTGTTGTCTCCCCATTCTGGCCCAATATTCTACTCTCTCCTGATTTTCCCTTTCCCACTCTACTATTGAAATCTCCTGCAATGTATATTTCGCCTTTCGCTCTTTCTACCGTCTCTGTTAACATTTCCCAGAATTTCTCTTTGTTCTCCTTTTTGTCGTCTTCATTTGGACCATACACACTTATTATTGTTATAATGCTCTCGTTATCGTCCTTCATATTTATTGTCAATATCTTCTCTGAACATGCCTCCCATTTTTCTATATTGTGTGCCCATTCTGTTTCTATCATACATGCGACTCCTTCAGCTGCTCTTTTCTCTGTTTCCACTCCGCTATATATAAATACACTTCCTTTCATCATTTTTTGCAGTCCTCTTCCTTTTTTTTCGATTCCGTTATTGTAAGTATGTCTATCTTATTTTCCAGAAACTCATCTTCTAGTTCTATTTCTTTTACCTTTATGCTTCGTATATTCCATGTTGCCAATCTCCATATTTCTACCTCTTTCCTTCTCATTGTTTTATGCTCCTTTCCCCACTTCTTCTTCAGTTTTTTGTTTGTTTCTGCTTTTCTTCCCAGCTTCCATAATCTATCCTATTTCTATATTGTTCCTCCTTTCTTTTGTATATTTGGCACTTTTTGCTAGTTGCCATGTGCTCTAGATCTTTATCTTTAATTCTTGTACAGTTGGCGCATTTTATCTCATTTTTTCCACAATCTTTCCCTTCGTGTCCTTCTTGTCCACATCTGTAGCATACCTCCGTTCTTGCACAGTACTTAGCTACATGTCCATAGCAGCAGCATTTGTAGCAGATCGCGATCCTTATATATTCCTCTACCTGTTTTACAGTAAAATCTATCAGTAATTTTCCCTTTTTTACCACGTACTTGAATGTCTCCACAAGTAGAAGCTGACAACAGCTTCTACTACCCAGTCCTCTACATATTGTTTACTGTTCCCGAAGGCATTTTTTTTAACTGCTCTTATTACTGTCTTCACCTCTCTAGTCCCCACCATTTTTCTTATTTCTTCATTTTCCCTTAATATTTCATTTACTATTTCTTCGTCAGTATACCCTTGCTCAACTTTTTTTATTATAAACAACGACTTTGTTTCTTTCATTTTCCTCACTGTTATTCCTTGTACTTCCTCCAGTTTCTTCCCTATTTGCTCCTGTTGTAACTCGTTTATGCACTTCATCACTACCAATCCACTTTTGTATTTTTTTATTTCCTTTATACCTTCTTCACCTACTTCTTCTATGGTAAGTTTTTCTCGAATTTTTTCCATTACCTTCTCGCCTTCTACCGCTTTCACTGTTATTTCTCTTATTTTTTCAGGTGTTTTCCATCCCTTTATATTTTTTGTATCGTTCTCTTTTTTCTTTTCTGTGATAGCCGCATATGTCTTTTTGCTCATATTTTGTGTTATTGTACCTCCCCCTATCAATTCCGTTATTTTTGCTTCCAATTTGTCCATTCTGTTTTCGAATTGTTTCTCTATTTGTTCCAGCCTTTGCTCTACCTTATCTGTTTTTTCTGGTTTTTGTTTTTTCTCTGCATTCTCCATGCTTTCATATACAGTAGCGGTCATTTTAACTAATATTTTTTCTATGGTTTGTATTCCTTTTTCGATTTCTTTCCGTGTTATCCCTTCTTGTCTTTTATACCCCTCTTTAAATACCCAAATTTCTCTTTGTATCAATGTGATCTGTTTCATTATTTCTTCAGACACTCCGCCTGTCTTTTCTCCAGTATCTTCTCTTTCCTCTCTCTCCCTATTTTCATTCTTTTTTCCCTTTTATCCTCCACCTCACTCATCACCATTCCTCTGTACGATGTATTTACACCCTCCTCATCCTCCCTCTCCGTTGAGGTTCTCCTTTTCCTGTCCTCCACCTTTCCCACTGGTGGCGTTCTTTTCACTTTCGACGCCGGTTTAAAAGGATTTTTATCCTCCATAATAGAATATTATTCCTTTTTCCTTTTCTTTAAAAGAAATAAAAAAAAACTGTAAAAAATAAAAAAAATAAAATTTTGTTGTTCTCAAATCACTGTACACAAACAATCAATATTTTGCTTATCTATGTATCGTCTTTCATTTTAAAACTAAACAAGCGTCCGACCACTTTCACTGTCCGAACTAGACTCTATCACATTTTATAATAATTTTAAAAAAACTGATTTTATAGCCATTTGCATATGGCTAAATATGTTAATTTAGATTTAATGCAGATTATAACATTTATAGAAAAAATTTTCACTCTTACAATCCTATTAAATAACATCCTGTTAAAGATCTCGGACGATTTTATATTTTATATTAAAAATACAGATTATTGTTCGGCGCAACCCAAAATGCAATTTATATACTCAACCCAACATAATGGTGCCGGTTGGCTTTGTGGTGCAGTGGTAAGGTCCTTATACCCCCATAAAAGTTTATAGGTTCGATTCCTATTCACATCTAAAAATTTTATTTTAAAGATCATCTGTTTCTCTCTCTCACTCTCTCCTTTTCCTTTACTCCTCTGCTTTACTGCTGCAACCACGACTCAATGTGTGCTTACCACATTGAGGATAGGTGTAAGGACGCCTATTATGACTGCGCCCCGACGGCATCTTCATACTTATCCATGTGGTAAGCAAGCAAAAGCCTTCACCTTTTTTCAAATTCTTGACAATATCCGATGCAACCGACATCTATCCACACAACATCAAACTTCAAACATTACATCAAAAGATACCTTGGAAACCACATTGAAACTTTGCGCCACATTCCAAAAACAAATATGACATTTCATTGACAAAAAAATGTGACACTGATAATTGACACGCAAAATGCAAAAATATGACGGTGACAATTGACACATTAAGCGCCATCTAACATAAAAATTGAAAAATGAAAATTTACACACAGTGCCACCTAGCAGACAACACATGAAACTCTATGAAATAAAAATGGGGCCCCCGTGATTGTGACGCCTTCTGGTGGCGAAACTTTGAACCCGTGGTGTAGTTCTGCTGTTGTATATCTACTCTCATGATACTCATCAATACATATCATGTCTTTCCCGTAATTAATAGGCTAAATTTAATTGAGTTTAACAGATTTTATAATAATTTTGTTGAAATAACTAAGATTTTCTACTTTGTCGCGATTATTAAATACGTCCATCAGCACCCTACCTAATTTTTTCATTGTATTTTCAATGCTGTTATTAAATTCAGCTCTACTACTATCAAATAATGTCGATAATTCTTTAAATTTTGATTCAAAAGTATTGATTAAATCATTAATTCTATTAGATATATCTATTAACGCCGCCTATTGTCTCGTTCACTTTTAGCCAGGTCTTGCTGCAGCATTAAATATAAATTCATTATTGGCGCTCATAAACCACCCACATATATTTTATTAGCAACGTCATCATCTTGAGTAGATAAATTAACATTACATATTTTTAAACCTCCAATACCTAAATCACCATTATAGGTGAATGAAAATAATGATTAAGTAAACGAGGAAGAAATCCGATAATGTGAATATTTATCAGACGAACGTCCAAACTTATCTATACTTATCACCGTTGTTTAACTAATTAATAATACTTAATAAGCATTTTATACTAATATATTAATATATAACTTTTGATTCTTTTAATTCTTCAATAATTGACGCAATCTCATTACTATGAGAAGAATTACCTGCTTGTTGTGATGCGAATAGCAATCGTAATCTATCGACTAATTCATTAACATTATCCCAATAAACATATTCTATTGCTTGAAATTATAGACCATATTATAGTTTCCACCTTGCTTTATCAACAATAGACGAATAATACATCGATATTTCTGATTCCTTTCTCCAACTATTCTGCCTTGAGAAGAGTAACCCTTTCTGCGTAGATTAGTGACATCTAATATGCGATCAAATTCCTCGAGGTCTTTACTAGTATAATTTTTAGGATCTTTATAAAATAATAAATTATAAAGTCCCTTGCTACCTGTATATAGTTCTCTACTTATTATTATATGGCCAGTAGTCTTATAAAATTAAATTTTATTAGGGCTCAAGGTCCATGTATTAGCAATAGCGTTATATCTTGGAGAATGAGTAATGTCAATATTAGGAGAATGCTGAAAAGAGTCTTTTATAGGTTCTTGGGATACTTGGGAATATTCATCCAATTGAGATGCATCTGCATTAGTAATTGTAACATCGCTTTCATCTTCATCATCATCCTCCTCCTCCAGCTCGTCTTCTTGTTCCATTTCTTCCTCCTCCTCGTCCTCCTCCTCCTCCTCGTTCTCCTCTTCTATCTTGTCAATCTGATCGACTTCAGATATCTCTTTTTTTTTCTTTTTCTTCACATTTTTCATTTCGTTTCAATTTATTTCAGACGTTTTATTTTTAACCACCAAATTGTTTGCTGCTAATTTTTTAACTGATCTGTAATAGGTGTAAAAATTCGGTTCAATGTACCATCTTCATTAGAACGCCCCAATTTTAAAGTTAATATTTTTTTCGAACATCATTAGCTAATTCTAAAATTTTTCTTTTGCGGGCATTTTGCGACTTATCTAGAAGCTTGACGATTATAAAAATAACTGTTTTTTGAAAATGAAATTAGTTATGAACCTTTATATATACATCAAGTATATAATATATATACCACATCGATATCGAACATTATTTAATTCGAAATTTTTTACAATTACTAATGGCTTAAATTTATTAGTATTCCAATATTGTGTGTCACACATCTGGTATGACATGTTCATCAAAAGTATGCTTTAAGTTAATATGAAATTTATTAACTAATTAACTAATTTATAGTTAATATGAAAACGAACTGAGTATATAAATGAATTCATTTTGCTGATACGGTTTAGTAATATGAAAACTATTGACTACAGAGGTGCGGGTATATTAAATTCATTAATTGATAAACTTCCCTTTGAGGCCCATCTCCTTGAGAGTTCCGTGCGAGCAGCGAAGGTAGTCGGACGTGTTTATTGCTATTTGTCGATAAAATTCGAGATAGTAATAAAAGTGTGTGTACATACGGTTATGTTATCGGAGAGTGGAATTTTTGGTGCTAATTGAATTTGGATTTTTATTTAATTTTTTTGACTTTTTTTTGTTTTTCTTTTTTCCTGCTATTTCCTTCCGATTTTGTTTTATCATAAATTGGGAGGAAATGAATAAGGGAAAGCTGGCGGCCCCATTTAGGGGGAATAGGAGATTGCTTCGGACACCTCCGCAGGAGGCTAAGAAAAGAAAGAATAAAAGTCCTGGCGGGACCGAGGAGGACGATAGATATATGTCAAGGGCTGAGACGGACGAAAGTGGTAATGAAGGGAAGAGAGATAAAAGGATAAGGGTAACAGGAGATATAGCAGCGTATGGTGAAGGATCGAAGGAATCGATATTCATGAGACAATGGGCTGAACAAAGGAAAAAAGCGAAATTAAAAGAAGAAATAAAGGAATGGAATGAGTGGGAGTAATGATAAATGCAATAAAAGAGATAATAGAGCAGACACGGATAGGAAACGAAGGGGGAATGGAAGCACAAATATTCAAAAATATAGAGGAGCAAGCTAGCAGGATAGAGGCCAATGTGAAACTGGCTATAGAAAGAAGCATGATGAGTGCGAAAAAACATGAAGAGGAAACAACAGGGAGTTTGGAGCGAAGAATAGAAGCACTTGAAAAAAAAATGGAGAAAATGAGTACTAAATCTCAAGAGACCATGAAATGGAACCAGTATATAAAAAAAGGAGACAGAGGCGGTAAATCGTATGCAGAAATTGCGCTATCGGCAGGAACGAACAGAACGGTTCATACAGAGAGGAAATGGTAAACCCCTGAAAGAGAGGTTAATAGGGAGATAGTAGTAAGGTCGAATAAAGGGGAAAATATAATGAAAAAATTAAATGAGAAATTGAAGATCGAGGAAGTGGGGGACAACGGATTTGAAAAGGTAAAGAAGTACAAAAGCGGAGCAGTGGTGATAAAGTGTAGAACGGAAGAGCAACAAATGAATGTAGAGGAGAAAATTAAGGAAGTTGAGGGATTGATAACCAGAAGAAATAAATTGACGAAACCATACGTAGTGATAAAAAGAATAGAAAAGGGGTACACAGAAGAGGAAGTATTTAAACAAATAGAGATGCAGATTACGGAAATTAAGAGTATATTGGGGGAAAAGAAAATGGGGGATGTAATGAAGATAGTAGCAAGAAAGGCATGGGGAAAAGTAAATAGTTATGTAGAGGACTTAATAGTAGAGACAGAGGTGAATATCTTTAAATGGTTAGTAAAAAAAAAGAAAGATAGTGATGGATTTTACTTACAAAAAGGTGGAAGAATACATAAATGTAGTGGTATGTATGAATTTCTGCAAATATGGACACGTAGCAAAATACTACAAAGAAGAAAAGGAGTGTTATAAATGCGGCGGGAGAGGACATGATGGCAGAGGATGCGAAGAGGAAAAGAAATCGTGTGTCAATTGTGTGAGAATGGGAAGAAGAGATTACGAGCACTGGGCGACAGATAGGGAGTGCTCAGTGTATAGGAGGAAGAGACAGCAATGCATTGCAAATATCGAGTATGGGTTAGAACGGGGAATAAAGGAGAACTCAAAAAACGAGGGATAAAATTGAGGAATCATGATAATAGGGAATATAGAGAAGCGGAGTACAAGGATAAAATTTGGAAAATAGGTACGTGGAATATAAGAAGTATAAGGGGTAAGGAATATGAGTTAGAGGAGGAATTCGAAAAAGTAGGGATAGAAGTATTAGCAATTTCCGAAACCAAAAAGAAGGGTAAAGGGACTGAGAGGCTAAAGAATGGGCACATATTAATGTACAGTGGAGTAGATAGTTGCAGCAGAGCGGCAGCAGGGGTAGGATGTATTGTGCATAAGACCTTTGAAGATAAAATTGAAAGATGGGAGGCGTATACAGAGAGAATAATGTGGATTACGTTGAGAATAGAAGGGGAGGAGGTGAATATCATAAATGTATATGGGCCGAATGACGATGAAGCAGCAGAGAAAGGAGAGATTTTAGGAGGATTTGAGGTGGGTGACGGATAGACTGAAAGGGAGAAAAATTGTAGTGGGGGATTTTAATGAGAGAATTGGTAAGGGGAATGGGGGCAATAAAAGAATTGTAGGGAAATATGGGGAAGAGAAAGTCAATAATAATGGGAAAAGATTGATTGACTACTGTAGGATGAATAATATGTACGTTGCTAATGGTTGGTATCAGCATAAGGACGTACATAAATACACGAGACAAGCTGAAACTAGAGGGGAAAGGTCAATAATTTACTATATTTTGAACGAGCAGGGTAATAGAAGAAACATAAAAGACGTTATAGTTGATAGGGGTCCAGAATTAGGAACAGATCATTTTATGGTGATAGCAGTAATAAAAGAGAATAGGAGAGTAGTGCGGAATAGTAGAGTTGAGAAGGGTATTACATATAGAAAAATAAGAACGTATAAGTTAAGAGAGGACGAAGTTGCAAAAGCGTATAGAGACATATTAACGCAAAAAATAACAGCTAAAGAAGGAGCGTGGCAAGATGGAGATGTAAATATGGAGTGGAATATGTTAAAACAATTAATATTAGAGGCCAGCGAACTAGCATGTGGAACAACAAGAAAATGCAGCAAAGCAAAACAAACGTCGTGGTGGACAGAGGAAATAAAATCGAAAATTAACGAAAAAAGAGCTAGATGGAGGGAATACTTGAAGGTGATCAATAAAGCCAACTACGAAAAATACAAGAGATGGAGGAATAAGGTGAAGAAATTAGTGAGAGACGAAAAAAGGAAACAATGGCAAGAATTTGGTAAGAAAATGGAAAGAAATAGCAATGAAAATAAGAAAGTTTTCTACAGTGTCCTAAGAGGGTGCAGAAAAGATAAAAAGGAAAACAGAGTGCTCATGAAAGACAAGAATGGAAAGGTAATAAAAGATGAGGAAAAGGTGATAAACAGATGGAAAGAATATTTCGAAGAGCTATTGGCGGGAAGTGTAAGTGGGAAACCCAATAAAAATAGCGAAAAAAAGAGATTAGGTGAAGATAAATCTCAAGAAGTTGATAATGAAGAGGAAGGCGGCGAAGAAATAGAAAGGGAAGAATTGGAAAAGACTATTAGAGAACTTAAGAATGGGAAGTCTCCAGGGAGTGAAGGAATAACATCAGAAATGATTAAGAATATTGGAGAAAAGGGAATGGAAAAACTGGTAAATATATATAACAAAATATGGAGAGAAGAACGCATCCCAGAGGAATGGAAAAGAGCACAGATAGTACCAATTTATAAAAAAGAGACAGAGCTGACTGTACGAACTACAGAGGAATAAATATAATCAATACAGGGATGAAGATACTAGAGAAGCTAATGAAAAATAAGATAAATTATAAAGTGGAACAGACCCTGGAAGAGCCACAATGCGGATTTAGAGGTAAGGTAGAAGCATACACGACCATATATTTACTATAAAGCAAATGGTGGAAAAGGCAGGAAATAGTAAAAAAATATATATGTAGGTTTTCTAGATCTAAAGAAAGCATTCGATAAAATAAATAGAAGCAGATTATGGAATATAATGAGAGAGAGGGGTATAGAAAAGAAAATGATTAGGTTAATAAGGAAGATATATGAGGAGAATGCAAACAGTATAATAGTAAATCGTAAAGAATCAGACACATTTAAAACAATGGACGGACTAAGACAGGGAGGAGGACTGAGTCCAACATTATTTAACATATATATGGATGAGATAATGAGAGAAAGTGATAAAGAGGAAAGAGGAGTAGTCGTTGGATATAAAAACATGCAAAGGGTGATTATAACGACTGGAGCATTTGCAGATGATGTGATGTTAGTGAAAAGAGTTTTAAAGAGTTTTAAATGAAAATAGTTTGCAGAGAAAATTGAGCATATGGAACGAAGTGCTTAAAAAATACGAGATGGAAATGTGCAAGGAAAAGACAAAGGTAATGGTAATAGGAGAGAAACAGAAGCTAGAAATTAAGATAGAAGAGACGAGAATAGAGCAGCTCGATTGTTGTAAGTACCTAGGAGTGCAGATACCTAGGAGCGGGTGAATAAAGAAATGAATGCATACTATAGAATCAATAGAGTAATAGTGGAGAACAAGGAAATCACAATGAAAACAAAAATAAATGTATACAAGACCATAATAAGACCGATTTTAACATTCGGATGTGAAACGTGGAAAATGGAAAAAAAGCCATAAGTAGGGTACAAGCTGTGGAAATGAAATTCTTGAGAAGAGTATAAGGGGTAACAAAAAGAGATAAAATAAGGAGTAGCGCAATAAGAGAAGAGTTGGAGATAGAACCAGTGGTGGAGTTCATCCACAGAAGGCAGTTGGGATGGTGGGGACATCTGGTAAGAATGAGTGAAGAGAGGCAAGTAAAGAGAGTCTGGCAGGCAAGGGAGGGAAGAAGAGCGAAACGGGGAAGACCAGAAATTACATGGGATGAGGGAATTGAAAAAGCAATAAGAGGAAGAGGAATGAGGCTGAATGACGCAAGAAGAATTGCTTGCAACAGGAAGGAGTGGGAGAGATGCATAGGAAGTGAGGAATAGAAGGATAACGAGAAAAGCTCAAGTCGACACCAGTTTATGGTAGAAGGCATATAGACATATATATATATATATATATACATCAAAACCACATGGATATCGAACATCATTTAATTCGAATTTTTTTACAATTACTAATGGCTTAAATTTATTAGTATTCCAATATTGTGTGTCACACGTCTGGTGTGACATGTTCATCAAAACTATGCTTTAAGTTAATATGAAATTTATTAACTAATTAATAAATAAAGAAGGACAAACTCAAGAGAAAATGGAAAAAAGTATAGAGAATATAGAAAAAATAGTAGGTAAAATGACCGCCACAATATATGAAAACATGGAGAATGCAGAGAAAAAACAAAAGCCAGGAAAAACAGATAAATTAGAGCAAAGGCTGGAACAAATAGAGCAACAATTCGAGAAAAGAATGGACAAATTGGAAGCAAAAATAACGGAATTGATAGGGGGAGGTACAATAACACAAAATATGAGCAGAACGACATATGCGGCTATCACAGAAAAGAAAAAAGAGAACGATACAAAAAAGATAAAGTGATGGAAAACACCTGAAAAAATAAGAGAAATAACAGTGAAAGCGGTAGAAGGTGAGAAGGTAATGGAAAAAATTCGAGAAAAACTTACGATAGAAAAAGTAGGTGAAGAAGGTATAAAGGAAATAAAAAAATACAAAAGTGGATTGGTAGTGATGAAGTGCAGAAACGAGCTACAACAGGGGCAGATAGGGAAGAAACTGGAGGAAGTACAAGGAATAACAGTGAGGAAAATGAAAGAAACAAAGTCGTTGTTTATAATAAAAAAAGTTGAGCAAGGGTATACTGACGAAGAAATAGTAAATGAAATATTAAGGGAAAATGAAGAAATAAGAAAAATGGTGGGGACTAGAGAGGTGAAGACAGTAATAAGAGCAGTTAATAAAAATGCCTTCGGGAACAGTAAACAATATGTAGAGGACTGGGTAGTAGAAGCTGACAAGGAGACATTCAAGTACCTGGTAAAAAAGGGAAAATTACTGATAGATTTTACTGTAAAACAGGTAGAGGAATATATAAGGATCGCGATCTGCTACAAATGCTGCTGCTATGGACATGTAGCTAAGTACTGTGCAAGAACGGAGGTATGCTACAGATGTGGACAAGAAGGACACGAAGGGAAAGATTGTGGAAAAAATGAGATAAAATGCGCCAACTGTACAAGAATTAAAGATAAAGATCTAGAGCACATGGCAACTAGCAAAAAGTGCCAAATATACAAAAGAAAGGAGGAACAATATAGAAATAGGATAGATTATGGAAGCTGGGAAGAAAAGCAGAAACAAACAAAAAACTGAAGAAGAAGTAGGGAAAGGAGCAGAAAACAATGAGAAGGAAAAAGGTAGAAATATGGAGATTGGCAACATGGAATATACGAAGCATAAAGGGAAAAGAAATAGAACTAGAAGATGAGTTCCTGGAAAATAAGATAGACATACTTACAATAACGGAAACGAAAAAAAAAGGAAGAGGACTGCAAAAAATGATGAAAGGAAGTGTATTTATATACAGCGGAGTGGAAACGGAGAAAAGAGCAGCTGAAGGAGTCGCATGTATGATAAAAAAAGAATGGGCACACAATATAGAAAAATGGGAGGCATGTTCAGAGAAGATATTGACAATAAATATGAAGGACGATAACGAGAGCATTATAACAATAATAAGTGTGTATGGTCCAAATGAAGACGACAAAAAGGAGAACAAAGAGAAATTCTGGGAAATGTTAACAGAGACGGTAGAAAGAGCGAAAGGCGAAATATACATTGCAGGAGATTTCAATAGTAGAGTGGGAAAGGGAAAATCAGGAGAGAGTAGAATATTGGGCCAGAATGGGGAGACAACACTAAATGATAATGGGAAAAGATTAATAGAGTTTTGCCGAATCAATAATATGTTTATAGCAAATACTTACTATAAGCACAAAGATATACATAAATATACTAGAGAGATGAGCAGCAAAAAGGAAAAATCGATAATAGACTACATAGTAGCAAGAAATGAAAATAGAAAGAACATAGTAGATGTAAAAGTGTCAAAAGGACCGGAAGTGGGAAGTGATCATTATATGGTCATATCAAAGATAAAGAAACCATTAAAAGCAGACAACAGAGAGAGGAAAGAAGATAAGATAGAATATGAGAAAATAAAAGCGTATAGACTAAAAGACGGAGAGGTGGCAAAGCAATATAGAGAAACAATGAAGAGGATGATTAAGAGTAGAAATGAGAAATGGAAGACATTAAGTTTGGAAGAGAGTTGGGAGGAACTCAAAAAGATAATACTACAAGCAAGCTCGGAAGTGTGTGGAAGAATAAAATGAAATTAGAAAATAAAACAAACGGCATGGTGGACAGAAGAGATCAAGAGAAGAGTGAGACAAAAAAAGAAAAAATGGAAGGAGTATCTACAAAAAAATACTAGAGAAACGTATCAGTGCTACAAGGAAGAAAGGAAAATAGTGAAGACATTAGTATTAGAGGCGAAAAGAAATGAATGGGCAGAATTTGGCAAGAAATTAGAAAACGAAGCGGCAGAAGGGAAAAAAATATTCTACAGCAGACTGAAAACAATAAGAAAAGGAAAGGCCAACTGCGCGACATATATAAAGAACAAAGAAGGAGAACTATTAAAGCAGGAAAAGGAAATAATGGAAAGATGGAAGCAATACTTTGAAGAGCTGGTGTCAGAAAAGAGAGAGAGGACTGATATAGGAGAGGTAGCCAATGTAGGCAGAGCTGAAGGCAGGGACGATGAGGAAGAGTTTAATATGGAGGAAATGGAAAAGGCCATAAAACTATTAAAGAATGGGAAAGCGCCAGGAAGCGACACAGTAACAACAGAAATGATAAAATATATGGGGGAAGAGGGAAGGAAACTAATGCTTGAGGTGTATAAAAAAAAATGAAAGAACAAAGAATACCAAGAGAATGGCAGCATGCAATGATAGTGCCAATATACAAGAAAGGGGGCAGGAAGGACTGTAATAACTATAGAGGGATTACACTAATAAACACCAATATGAAAGTGCTGGAAATAATGATCAATGAGAGATTAAGAAATAAAATCGACAAAACACTGGATGAATCACAGTCAGGATTTAGGGAAGGAAGGAGCATCCAAGACAATATATTCACGATCAAACAGATAATCGAAAAAGCAGGCAGAAAGAAAAAAAGTGTATATATGGGTTTTTTAGATTTAAAAAAAGCATTTGATAGAGTAAGAAGAGATAGATTGTTGAAGATGATGGCAGAGAAAGAGATAAGCAGGAAAATTATTAACTTAATAAAAAAAATATATGAAGAAAACTCAAATAGCGTGATAGTCAAAAACAGACAAACAAAAAAATTTAAAACTAAAGACGGACTAAGACAGGGAGGAGGACTAAGTCCAACATTATTTAATATTTACATGGACAAAATAATAAGGAAAGTGAAAGAAAGAACTAGAGGACTTGACGTGAGATGGAATTATATGGAGAGAGTTGAAGTAAAGATTGGAGCATTTGCGGACGATATAATGGTGATAGCATCTAACGAAAAAGATTTGCAGACAAGCATAAATAAAATGAATGAAACACTTAGAGAGAACGGAATGGAGATGTGTAAAGAGAAAACAAATGTAATGGTGATTGGGGAGCAACATGAGATAAAAATCATGGTAGATAAGGTAAAATTGGAGCAAGTGACGAAATGGAAATATCTAGGAGTAGAAATATCTAGTTCAGGAAAGCAAGAAGAAGAAATTAACAGTCGGGTAGAAAAAGCAATGAGAGTGTTTTACAGTATCAGCAATATGATTGTGGGAGAAAAAGAAATAACAAGGAAAACAAAAATAAACGTATATAAAACAATAATAAGACCAATACTGACATTTGGATGTGAGACATGGATAACAGATAAAAAGGAAATAAGTAAAGTTCAAGCGGTAGAAATGAAATACATGAGGTGAGTAAAGGGAGTGACAAAGAGAGAAAGAATCAGGAACGAAGAAATAAGAAAAGAACTGGGAATGGAGGCGATACACGAATACATAGAGAAGAGACAGTTGGGATGGTGGGGTCACTTGAAAAGAATGGGACAAGAAAGACAAGTGAGAAGAGTATGGGAAGCTAGACCTGGACAGAAAAGAAAAAGGGGAAGACCTGAAACTACTTGGAATGACATGATAGAAAAGATTTTGCAAAGAAGAGGAATAACGATGAGTGAAGCTAGCAGGATGGCAAACAACAGGAAAGAAAGGAGAAAGTTTTGCGACGCAGTGACGCGAAGCGAAAACGTATAAGCATAGACAAATAAAGGAAAAAAAGATAAAGACTAACAAGCCTACACCATTCTAGGGTAGACAGGCTTCAAGCAACAATCAGTAAATAGTGTAGATCCTACCTTGAGTGTTTGTCTAAAAGCAGTACCTTACGTGCACCTTCCAACCAACAATTTTCGGCGTGAGCGATGATGACGTCGTCGGGGTGCTGATAGCGTCTCCAGCTACAGGAAAGGAAGAAAATATCTTAATCTTCAATAGTTGCCGAGATAATCAGTATTTTCTGATTTCTTCACAAACGTTTGTGAACTGCAGTGTAACTGACCTACGCGATACTTGGTCCTGAGAAATAGAATAAACATTGAACTCTTTGTTGTAAAACAACAAGAGAATTTATGGCATTCTTTAAAAATAATAACAATGACGCGACGTCACAACAAAATGCGGGTCGTATTTCACTTAGAAACGTGCTGTTTTCGACGTGACGTCACAGTACTACTAAGTACTGCTACATTAACACGATTTTCTTTTGTTTCTTTGGGTTCTTGAAAAAGAACATTTAGTATTTCCGTATGATTTTCTAAATTTGGTTCTTGAAAAAGAACGATTTACTTTTAGTATGATTTTCTACATTTGGTTCTTGAAAAAGAACGATTTACTTTTAGTATGATTTTCTACATTTGGTTCTTGAAAAAGAACGATTTACTTTTAGTATGATTTTCTACATTTGGTTCTTGAAAAAGAACGATTTACTTTCAGGACGATTTTCCAGAATTTGTTCTTGAAAAAGAACGATTTGTTTACAACACTAATATCTCTTCTTTGATTTAAAGCAGAACAATAGATTTCGATCCAAATCTTCTATTTCTATTCTTCTCTTGTGTTCTTGAAAAAGAACGATTTTAATTTCAGCCCCATTGCTTATGTTGTTTCCGAAACAATGTTCAATTTGTTCTGAAAAGAACAGATTGGTTTGTAACCGTCGTCTAGGTGATGATGTGATGTCGCCAAACGCAGGACCAGCTACTGCGGTCGCTCGCTGGTATTGTCGTCTTTTTATGCTCGTTACCTCTCCTCTGCCGCACAACCCGTCTCTAATCGTAAGCTCCACCCCGCGTCTGTTATCATGCAGAGTCAACTACATTGATTATTCTAAATCATTTCAAACAATGAATTGTCTGTTAATAATTGAAATAGATATGTAACACACGTAAAATCATGTTGCTGCTCTATCTACGATTTATTGGGCCAATTTTTGACCATTTATTCATATGATAATTCTAGTTTTCAAATGAATAAAATAACATACAACGACTAAATATAACCAATGCTCTTGACCCATATAAATAATACCATTCAATTATGAACTCAAACAAACTGCAAACTATTAACAACAACATAACGGTTCAAGTTTTTTGCTTAACGCAGATCTACCATATGAATTACTTTTCATATAAGCTACGTGAGTAAATCTGCATACATTGGAAATTTGCAAAGAAACAATACATCTGCTTTATAGTACAAGGCACATAAAATAACACATTTTTACCAGCACATAACACTAAGGCATTCGAAAATACAGTTTACTGCTTATTAACGTGACGTCAGAGGAGTAGCCAAAGAAATCCGTCTTGACCACATATGGCACTTGTTTTGCCGGCGATTTAAATTTCGCTGCTATATGTTGTTTTGGCTCTGTAATTACTAATAATTTTTTTTGTTATGTAGATTTAAGTATGTATTTACGTTTCACACAATTTTTGGTTGTATACAATATTTACGTTAATTACTATGCACTTTTTTATCGTTTCTGAACGATGAACTCTACTAATTTTTATATGATTTTGATTGTATCTTTTTTATTGATTGATATTTTTGTTCAGTAGTGATATGCATTATAGAATAAGATTTCCACATTCTGTTCTTATCAAACTTGCATCGAAAATTGTTCAAATTTAGTAATTATAAGAATTTTCCAATCACCACTCAGATTAAATTCACGCTTGAGAGAGGGCCCATCATTATACGTTTAATGGTAGTTCAGTGCTCAGTGCGTCCTATTTATTATGTATATGGGAATGGAACATTCAAGAAGACAGTATACAATTTTACAGTGACTAAGTTAAAGTGTTTCTACACAAGTGTATCTCAAGAATCATATCTCACAACCAATCACTCACGTGTCTCAAGCATAAGCTCTCTCTCTCTCGCGACAGTAAAGTTACTTACGTGTCGACAAGCATAATCCTCTCTCTCTCGTGACAGTAAAGTTACTTACCTGTCCTCAAGTGATAAAATAAATCACTAGCTCACTCCCTCGCGACAGTAAAAGAAATCTACTGATCGGGAACAAGATTAGCACTGTAAAGTTTATATTCACGGCAAAAGACTTTCTCTCACTACATAAATCTGAGGTGGTTGTTTTGTATTTACATCTAAGTTATATTATTTCAATACTCTCAACCAGTGTTGTAAATAAATGTACATAGTCCAAATTTGTTTTTGTTTGTTGGTGAAGTCCAACTGAGTCAGCACCTATCTATTTCTCTTGTTCTGGCAAGAGCCATCTCTATTAGCCGAGGCTAGAACAAATTGGTCCTTCGAGCCGGATATTCATCGACATAAATCAACGGAATTGGATTGGTACGCAGCAGACAACCGCATCGCATCACATAGGTACCGTTAAGTTATTGTAATTTGAGTATTCGTCAAGTCAGAGTTAATTTCTTTTAAATAAATCTTACAATTAATTGTTAACTAATTAAATAGTGACTATCTTTTTTGCTTGTATCTATATCACGATATAGTACACTTTGTAATTTATTTGACGAGTATTCAACAAATTTGGCTAAATTTTAATTTTTTGTTTTGAATTTTGATTATTCGTTAATCAATGAATGATTGTTTAAGCAAATAAATAATTGTCTACACACTACACATTTAATCACTCCTTAATTATTTTACAAAATAGCTGCTCTAATTAATTATACGAATAATCAACAATTCTCTATTTACATTTTTTTTGGTATTTGATTATATAACGCCGTTTCTTTGTCGTACTCCTCTTGACATTTATCATGGCGACACTAGAATCTCTTATCAAATCACGCGGTGCCTATAAGGGTAAAATCACTTCTCTTAACTCATGGTATGAAAAAAACCATGAGGTCGAAACTGAATGCTTCATGTACGAAAGTAGGCGAAATTCACTGAGTCAATTTTATCACAAGTATTCAGATATACAACTTCAAATTGAGCTTATAGATCCTCTGAATGAAGATTCAGAGGATGTGGAAAAAAGGTATTTCGATTGTTTAACGAAATAGAGTACAAAAATATCAGAATTAGCAGCATTGAAACTACATACTTCTACTTCTGAAATCTCACAAAATACCAGTGCGATAGCTTGTAATTCAATTCAACCAGTGAATTTGCCACAACTTAATATTCCACAGTTTAGTGGAGATATCACAAAATGGAACGCATTCATCGAGCTGTTTGAAGCGTTAATATCGAACAACCACACTTTAACGGACGTACAGAAGCTAGTATATTTACGCTCTTACTTAGAAAAAGAACCACTGCACTTGATAGAAACACTACCATTAGTTAATGACAATTTTAAAATTTCACTAGAGACCCTCAAAAACAGATATGATAATCAACTTTCGATTATCTTTGCTCATATCAAATTATTAGTTGATATCCCCGCGCTCACTAAAGTTACTGCTCACACTCTTAGAGACTTTATCGTAAAAATCAAACAAAATATCGCGTCTCTAAAACTTCAAAACATTCCAACTGATCATTGGGATTTAATACTAATTTATTTACTCTCTAATAAATTAGATTTCTCCACTAAAAGGGCATATATCGCTGATAGAGGCAGTCGCGTTAGATCTGGTACAACTTTAAAATTACCTACGATCTCTGATTTTTTATCATTTTTGGAACAAAGGTGTATTGTATTGGAAGATATGTCTGAACCAATTCCACAATCACGGAATAACTTTAGATATCCAAGTAGTGTGCATAGAGTGGCACATCATGCACAAACCATATCTTCCAATAAACCACCTTTACCCTCATTACAATGTGCTTACTGTACTAATTCAAATCATAAAATTTATAGTTGCCCTTCATTTAACTCTCTAAAGGTACTTGAACGCAGTAAAGTTGTTCAACAAAAAGGGTTGTGTTATAACTGTTTAGGGTCCAGACATAGTTCTAAACAATGTATATCTCCACGTCTCTGCTCTATTTGCCAAAAAAGGCATCACTCCCTCCTTCACGATTCATCTCGCAACCCTCAGCAATCAGTTCGGTTAGCGAATACACACAACACAACCCAATTCACACCTAATCACTCAGCTGATCGTGCCTATCGATCAGCAACCACATCTAGAAACACACAAGCTCAACAATCCACACAAAACACCAATGTAGTGAAGTCCAGCACAGATGATGATGCTAATACACAGACCACATTATCAGTTCTTGGATCTGATAGTTATGAGGTACTGTTGGCCACTTGTGTGGTTTTAGTTTCTGATGTGGATGGACAGCTACATCAAGCTAAAGCCATCCTCGACCCTGGAAGTACCATATCCATACTCACTACGTCATTCATGCGGCAATTGAAACAAGTTCCAAATGAAGAACACGTACAAATCTCGGGCATATCTGGAATAGTTAGGCAATCTAACAACTCAGTTACGATAGATGTGAACTCGTCAAGTGACCCTAACTATTCCATAAAGGTCAATTGCTGCGTGCTTGACAAAATCACTGGTAACACACCACAACGATTCATAAGTAGGCAAAGGCTAGCTTTGCCACATCACCTTCCACTAGCCGATCCAAACTTTAACGTTCCTTCCAGGGTCGACATTCTCTTAGGTGCGGATGTATACTATCAAATTCTCCTCCCCAATATGCAAAAAATTAATGATCACTCTCTCACACTAATCCAAACCAAATTTGGATATGTACTATCAGGTATAATTCCTGACACAGCTTCTAATAAGCAATCTCTCTCACCGAATAGGAAGCACAGTTGTTTTTTGACCCAACGCCCTACAATAGAGCAACTCATGCAACAATTCTGGGAAATAGACAACCCAGAATCACTCTCGCCTTCTCTCCTTTCAAAAGAAAATCAGTTAGTTGAAACACACTTTCAAAACACTACACGTATCTTAGAAAACGGGTCTTTTCAAGTTGATTTACCCCTTAAACAGCCCACCAAAGAATTTCCATTAGGTGATTCATTCTGTATCGCCAAAAAGAGATTCCTCAACCTCGAGAAACGACTACAAAACTCTCCACAACTGCACGATGAATACAAAAAATTTATAGACGAATATGTCGCTCTAAATCACGCAAAAATAGTTCCACTCACATTAGTAAACGACCTTGGTGCCTCTAAGTATTTTCTTCCTCATCACTGTGTAATACGAGAGGAAAACAAAACAACTAAACTTCGCGTAGTGTTCGATGGATCCATGAAAAGCACATCTGGATTATCTCTCAATGATATAATGCATAAAGGATACACGGTACAACCAGAACTGTACGACATTTTATTAAGATATCGCACATTCAAATTTGCTTTAACTTGTGACATTCAAAAAATGTATCGTCAAATCTCAATTAACCCCTCACAGACTTACCTTCAAAATATTTTATGGAGGGAGAGTCCATCTGAAGATTTAAAATGTCTCGAGTTAGTCACAGTGACGTATGGTACAAATAGTGCACCTTATTTGGCCACTAGGTGTTTAAAACAATTAGCTGAAACACATGCAGCTGAATATCCAATAGCAGCTGAATCTCTCCTCAATCAATGTTACGTAGATGATGTATTAACAGGGCATGACTCCTATGAATCAGTAACTACCCTACACCAGCAGCTGGTGGACTTATGCGGAATAGCTAAACTCACACTTCATAAATGGTCCACAAATTGCCACTCTCTACTCAGAAATCTATCCAATGACATGGATACTGACAGCAATGGTATTCACGAGATTACGGACAACAATCAGTCTAATAAGGTGCTTGGAATATTATGGGACTCTAATAATGACACATTCTCCATAACTTTGCCAAATTCTACTGTCAATAAACAAGCAACAAAACGAGAGGTGTTATCCAAAATTGCTCAAATGTTTGATCCATTGGGGTTGATTGGTCCAGTCATTGTCATCGCCAAACTTATTATGCAAGAACTATGGAAATTAAAAATTGACTGGGACGACAATTTGCCAGCTACACTACTCCAACAATGGAATACCTTTTTTGAAAACATTGGCCAGTTGAAGGAATTAAAAATTCCAACATACATCATGGAAGATGCCACCCCAATTATAGTAGAGCTCCATGGATTTTGTGATGCAAGCAAACGAGCATATGGTGCTTGTATTTATGCACGAGCTATTTTCCCTTCAAAAAACATTTCGACACAGTTATTGACATCAAAAAGCAGGGTAGCACCAATAAAAGAAATCACCATCCCTAGACTGGAGTTGTGTGGAGCATTATTGCTTTCTACTCTAATGAAAAGAGTATCATCTATCTTGACAAACAGATTACCCATCACTAATATCCACTGCTGGACTGATTCGGAAATTGTTCTCGCGTGGTTGAATTCAGACTCATCAAGATTCAACACATTTGTATCAAATCGCATTTCTCAAATCCAAACTATTACTCAAAATTACACTTGGAATTATATCTGTTCGACGGACAATCCAGTAGACTGTTTGTCTCGAGGTCTTATGCCTGCTACACTGTCAACATCAACACTTTGGTTTCACGGCCCTAATTTTCTTCAACAAGAAGAAATCACAACTAAAAGCAGATCAACATCACCATCCATCCCCGTGCTAATAGGTGAAGAAAGAAAATTAAAGCCAATAGTTTCAGCTTGTCTGGCAACACAACACACATCCATTGAATATTGGCAAGAAATTTTCAAAAAATTCTCATCATTTTCACGATTGCAATACACTATGGCTTATATAATAAGATTCACAAACAATTGCAAGTCTGATGTTGACAAAATCCAAGGACGGTTAACAGTAGCAGAATTGACACAAGCTGAAGCACTAATCTGTAAGCTGACACAGGCTCATGCATTTCCAAAATTATACAAGGAACTTAATGAAAACTCATCAAGCATCACTGATCAATACTTACAAAAATTAAGTCCGTTTTTGGATAATAATAAACTAATAAGGGTTGGAGGTCGACTAGCAGCTGCAGCTATACCGTATGATAAAAAGTTTCCTATACTACTACCCTCAAAGGATCACGTGACTACTCTAATACTAACTCGAGAACATATCAAGCTAGGACATGCAGGTCCGCAAGCAGTATTATCCAATATCCGAGCAAGATATTGGCCTTTAAATGGACTCAAGGACATCAAAAAATTAATCATAGAGTGTCACCCATGTTACAAGTTTAAAGCAAAAAACTTCGAACAAATAATGGCCCAGCTCCCTAAAGAAAGACTTACACCCTGCCGCCCTTTCGAAAAAGTTGGAGTGGACTTTGGAGGCCCATTTTTAATTAAATCATCGACATTAAGAAGTTCAAGAACCGAAAAAGCATACATCGCCTTATTTGTATGTATGGCCACCAAGGCAATTCATCTGGAATTAGTGTCAAGTCTATCAACAGAAGCCTTCTTAGCAACGTTAAAACGTTTCATTTCACGTAGGGGTTGTCCTAGCATCATATACAGTGATAACGGCACCAATTTCGTAGGAGCAAAAAATCAACTTAAAGATTTATATAACTTTGTAAATAACACACACACACGCACTACCACGGAGTCGTTTCTCGTCACCAAAGAACTCTCTTGGAAATTCATTCCTCCGCTTTCACCTCATTGGGGTGGGTTATGGGAAGCAGGCATCAAAAGTACAAAATATCACTTACACAGAATAATGGGCAATCAAGCTTGTACTTTTGAAGAACTCACCACTATTCTCTGCCAAATCGAGGCTATATTAAATTCACGACCACTACAACCCTTAACCAGTGACCCCAGTGACAACCAATGCTTAACTCCAGGCCATTTTTTAATAGGAGGACCTCTAACTGCATACCCCGAGCACAATGTAACAGAAATTCCATTAAACAGGTTGAATCGTTGGAAAAGACTCACTCAAATCCAACAGTCCTTTTGGTCTCGGTGGTCAAAGGATTATCTCAATCTCCTCCAAAATAGGCCCAAATGGATCACCCCTGCTCCAAATGTTAAAAATGACGATATTGTTCTCTTAAAGGGAGAAAATTCCCCACCACTCGAGTGGCCATTAGCCAGAGTTTTGGAAGTATTCCCTGGAAAGGATGGGAAGGTAAGGGTTGCGCGAATTAAAACAAAACAGGGAGAGTTTGTTAGGAACATTACGCACCTATGCCCGCTTCCACTCTGTAAATAGTTCATTCTACTATCCAGCATTCACGCTGTATATATATGTGCGTACTTGTAAATATTTTTCAGCTTCTCAAATTGCATTAAGGCCACTCATATTTCAGTCACTCACTCAAAACATTGACACACATCATTGCCCAGATCGTTCACACAAGGGGGGAGTTTGTTGTAAAACAACAAGAGAATTTATGGCATTCTTTAAAAATAATAACAATGACGCGACGTCACAACAAAATGCGGGTCGTATTTCACTTAGAAACGTGCTGTTTTCGACGTGACGTCACAGTACTACTAAGTACTGCTACATTAACACGATTTTCTTTTGTTTCTTTGGGTTCTTGAAAAAGAACATTTAGTATTTCCGTATGATTTTCTAAATTTGGTTCTTGAAAAAGAACGATTTACTTTTAGTATGATTTTCTACATTTGGTTCTTGAAAAAGAACGATTTACTTTTAGTATGATTTTCTACATTTGGTTCTTGAAAAAGAACGATTTACTTTTAGTATGATTTTCTACATTTGGTTCTTGAAAAAGAACGATTTACTTTCAGGACGATTTTCCAGAATTTGTTCTTGAAAAAGAACGATTTGTTTACAACACTAATATCTCTTCTTTGATTTAAAGCAGAACAATAGATTTCGATCCAAATCTTCTATTTCTATTCTTCTCTTGTGTTCTTGAAAAAGAACGATTTTAATTTCAGCCCCATTGCTTATGTTGTTTCCGAAACAATGTTCAATTTGTTCTGAAAAGAACAGATTGGTTTGTAACCGTCGTCTAGGTGATGATGTGATGTCGCCAAACGCAGGACCAGCTACTGCGGTCGCTCGCTGGTATTGTCGTCTTTTTATGCTCGTTACCTCTCCTCTGCCGCACAACCCGTCTCTAATCGTAAGCTCCACCCCGCGTCTGTTATCATGCAGAGTCAACTACATTGATTATTCTAAATCATTTCAAACAATGAATTGTCTGTTAATAATTGAAATAGATATGTAACACACGTAAAATCATGTTGCTGCTCTATCTACGATTTATTGGGCCAATTTTTGACCATTTATTCATATGATAATTCTAGTTTTCAAATGAATAAAATAACATACAACGACTAAATATAACCAATGCTCTTGACCCATATAAATAATACCATTCAATTATGAACTCAAACAAACTGCAAACTATTAACAACAACATAACGGTTCAAGTTTTTTGCTTAACGCAGATCTACCATATGAATTACTTTTCATATAAGCTACGTGAGTAAATCTGCATACATTGGAAATTTGCAAAGAAACAATACATCTGCTTTATAGTACAAGGCACATAAAATAACACATTTTTACCAGCACATAACACTAAGGCATTCGAAAATACAGTTTACTGCTTATTAACGTGACGTCAGAGGAGTAGCCAAAGAAATCCGTCTTGACCACATATGGCACTTGTTTTGCCGGCGATTTAAATTTCGCTGCTATATGTTGTTTTGGCTCTGTAATTACTAATAATTTTTTTTGTTATGTAGATTTAAGTATGTATTTACGTTTCACACAATTTTTGGTTGTATACAATATTTACGTTAATTACTATGCACTTTTTTATCGTTTCTGAACGATGAACTCTACTAATTTTTATATGATTTTGATTGTATCTTTTTTATTGATTGATATTTTTGTTCAGTAGTGATATGCATTATAGAATAAGATTTCCACATTCTGTTCTTATCAAACTTGCATCGAAAATTGTTCAAATTTAGTAATTATAAGAATTTTCCAATCACCACTCAGATTAAATTCACGCTTGAGAGAGGGCCCATCATTATACGTTTAATGGTAGTTCAGTGCTCAGTGCGTCCTATTTATTATGTATATGGGAATGGAACATTCAAGAAGACAGTATACAATTTTACAGTGACTAAGTTAAAGTGTTTCTACACAAGTGTATCTCAAGAATCATATCTCACAACCAATCACTCACGTGTCTCAAGCATAAGCTCTCTCTCTCTCGCGACAGTAAAGTTACTTACGTGTCGACAAGCATAATCCTCTCTCTCTCGTGACAGTAAAGTTACTTACCTGTCCTCAAGTGATAAAATAAATCACTAGCTCACTCCCTCGCGACAGTAAAAGAAATCTACTGATCGGGAACAAGATTAGCACTGTAAAGTTTATATTCACGGCAAAAGACTTTCTCTCACTACATAAATCTGAGGTGGTTGTTTTGTATTTACATCTAAGTTATATTATTTCAATACTCTCAACCAGTGTTGTAAATAAATGTACATAGTCCAAATTTGTTTTTGTTTGTTGGTGAAGTCCAACTGAGTCAGCACCTATCTATTTCTCTTGTTCTGGCAAGAGCCATCTCTATTAGCCGAGGCTAGAACACTCTTTAACGAGTTTTACAGATTTTCAAACTTTTAATATTCAAATTTGGCCATTAATCAATTTTGGAGATTAGAATTAATTTGGAATTTGATCTAACACATTTTAGAGGGCATTGAAGGATTATCTTTCTTAGTTATTAGACTAATTCATTATTTAATATGCCACATTAAGCATTGAAAATTAGTGTTAATTAATTAGTTATTGTGAAACATTCCCTAAGATAATATTTCAGTCTAATAACATAATTTAATTTCTTTTTCTAACGAAACAAAAACAAAATCATAATTGCGACGGCACTGTCTCACTAGCTAGTCGGCAACTCGGGTCGCCGATTATGCTAGCGTATTCATTTTCCTATATAAAATGTAATTACCCATTTAATGTTTACTAGAAGAAAAACAACTATGCTTTTTTTTTTAATGTTGACCTCATTTTTATAGCCATAATTTAGAGATAATGCGTTTGTTTTGAGTATGAAGTTTAGGGAACATCTTGATTTAATTATCATAAAAAAAGTATCTCCATGAAAAAAAAAACATTTTTTACATTTTAATAGATCGTACAAATAGAATGTACTAATTTAATTTCGAAATCAAATTGTACATCGTATCATAGGTACAACATTATGTGCCAGCTAATAAAAAAGCACGTAGCATGAAACAGTTCTACAATTTTACACTTAGGTACTAGGTTTTAGATGTAATTAGCAAATTACATCACACTCAGGATTAGAAAACATATAATATAAATATTTAAAAATGAAAAGTATTGATTCACCTCGAGAAGCTGATAAAACCACCATAGGTTTAAGAAAAAGGTCAAAATGTGTTATCCTAAAGTAAACTTATTACTAAGGAAGATATTGGTCATGTTTATATCCACTATATATTTTTTGAAATAGAAGCGAATTTACAATTCATAGAACAATATTTTACTAAAGAGTTTTTCAATTTATATTGTGCTAAATTTAAAAATCAAGAGGAAAATTTACAGCACAATTTTAAAATTACGTTTTTTAACGGAATGGATTGACATTGGGTGTTCTGGCATTAATAATTTTCGTATAGAAAAATTATACATTTGTAGTCAATGTAAATTATAGTAGTTTATCTATTTGCTTTATGACATCTAGTCACTAGCTTATATTTTCGGAATATAAAAAACTACTTGTGCAATTTATTTTAAGTATTGCATTAACAATATTAAATAAAATTCATTTAATCCATATATAAATATTGACATTATTATTTCATAATTTACTACAATTTTATAATTATTTTTCTCTACAATCTTCTAATAATGTGTCATTTATCGCTTTAAAATACAAGCGAAAAGTGACCCTTTGTTAAGGACTTACTACTTTTTGTTCTAGCCCGAAAAGTAGTTCATACAGCTGTCACTTTATCGCGCTAGAGCAAAAAGTAACTTACCTATTTTCCAATCTTTTAAGATTTTTAAAAATTTTAAGAATTATAAACAACGAATAATTATTCCTATTGAAAAATAGTAACTAATCCATTTTTTCTTTAACAAATGTTAAACTCTAACCAAATCAAAAATAAATTTTTAATATATAAATTAAATAACTAATCCTATTTATATTCACAACACAAAGCTTTTTTTTCTGATTTCTAAAGCCCGTCTGACACTTTTTTTACAATTTTTATTACAATTTTTTGTCTATCTCTATCACTGTCTATATCGGACAGTGAACGTGGCGGATGTCTATTTGTGTTAACATCGAAAAATAGATACACAGATAAGCAGAGTATTGCTTGTTGGTATATAGTGGTTTAAGGTTAATATAACAATAAAGTTTTATTATTTTTATAAGTTTTATAAGGACATTAAATAAAGGTTACACTTAAGAAACACTAGGAAAGTGCCCTTCCGAACGGAGGAAGCGGGGGCAATTTCCAAATAATAACCAGAACTGATAAGCAGGAACGGTGTTATCGAGATAACGAACAACAACTTTTATTTGTATTTCATACTGGGATAAATATTTAGTATCAGTATCGAATTATAGATGGAAGTAGAATTGATCTCGCTAGAATGGAGGATAAAAACCCATTCAAAGTGGCGACTAAGGTCAAAAGAACTCCACCAGTGGGAAAAGTGGAATATAGGAAAAGAAAAACCTCAACGGAGGAAGATGAGAAACATGAGGAAGAAAATACAAAAAAATCATATAAAGGAGTAGTGATGAGCGAGGTTGAGGACAACATCGAAAAAAGAATAAAACTAAGAGAGAAAGATATGTGGAAAGAAGAAAGAGAAGATAGTAAAAAAAAGTCAAGTGGAGTATCAGATGAGCTAATGAATCAAATCAAACTGATAGAAAGGGAAATTAGGTTATTTAAAGAGGAGAATAAAAGAAGAGAAGGGCAAACTCGGGAAGAAATGGAAAAAAGCATAGAGAATATATAAAGAATAGTAATTAAAATGACCGCCACAGTGTATGAAAAAATGGAGAATGCAGAGAATTCTCCAAACAAAAACGAGAAAAAAAGATAAAGTAGAGCAAAGGTTGGAACAAATAGAGAACCAATTTAAAAACAGAATGGAGGAATTAGAAACGAAAATATTAGAATTGACAGTGGGAGGTACAATAAATCAAGAAAGAAGCAAAACGACATACAGAGATGGAAAACACCAGAAAAAATAAGAGAAATCACAGTGAAAGCGGCAGAAGGGAGAATGTAATGGAAAAAATAAGAGAAAACCTTACGATCGAAGAAGTAGGTGAAGAAGGTATAAAGGAAATAAAAAAATTTAAAAGTGGATTGGTAGTGATGAAGTGCAGAAACGAGCTACAACAGGAGCAAATAGGGAAGAAACTAGGAATAGGGAAGAAGATGGAAGCAATACTTTGAAGAGCTGCTGCCAGACGATATAGAGAGGAACGATACAAGAGAAGCAGACAATACAGGGAGAAAGGAATGCTAAGACGATGAAGAGGAATTTAATATGGAGGAATTGGAAAAGATCATAAAACAACTGAAGAATGGAAATGCACCAGGAAGTGACACAATAACGACTGAAATGATAAAATATATGGGAGAAGAGGGAAGGCAGGTAATGCTGGACATATATAACAAAATATGGAAAGAGCAAATAATACCTAAAGAATGGCAGCATGCACTGATAGTACCAATCTTTAAGAAAGGAGATAAGAAAGATTGTAATAATTACAGAGCAATTACTCTATTAAATACAAACATGAAAGTGTTGGAAATGATGATAATCGAGAGAATAAAAATTAATATAGAGAAAAGCCTGGACGAATCACAGTCAGGATTTAGGGAAGGCAGAAGCATTCAAGACCATATATTTACGATTAAGCAGATAGTTGAAAACACAAGTAATAGGAAAAAAAATGTATACATGGGTTTTTTAGATTTAAAAAAAGCATTTGATAAAGTAAGAAGAGATAGATTGTGGAAGATGATGGCAGAGGAAGAGATAAGCAGGAAAATTATTAGCTTAATAAAAAAATATATGAAGAAAACTCAAATAGCGTGATAGTCAAAAACAGACAATCAAAAAAATTTAAAACGAAAGACGGACTAAGACAGGGAGGGGGGCTAAGTCCAACATTATTTAATATTTGCATGGACAAAATAATAAGGAAAGCGAAAGAAGAACTAGAGGACTTGACTTGGGATGGAATTACATGGAGAGAGTTGAAGTAAAGATTGGAGCATTTGCGGACGATATAATGGTGATAGCATCTAACGAAAAAGAGTTGCATACAAGCATAAATAAATTGAATGAAACACTTAGAGAGAACGGAATTGAGATGTGTAAAGCGGAAACAAAAGTAATGGTCATCGGGGAACAACATGAGATAAAAATCATGGTAGATAAGGTAAAATTGGAGCAAGTGACGAAATGGAAATATTTGGAAGTAGAAATAACTAGCTCAGGAAAGCAAGAAGAAGAAATTAACAGCCGAATAAGAAAAGCAATGAAAGTGTTTTACAGTATCAGCAATACGATTGTGGGGAAAAAAGAAATAACAAGAAAAACAAAAATAAACGTCTATAAATCAATAATAAACCAATTCTGACATTTGAATGTGAGACATGGATAACAGATAAAAAGGAAATAAGTAAAGTCCAAGCGGTAGAAATGAAATACATGAGGAGAGTAAAGGGAGTGACAAAGAGAAAAAGAATCAAGAATGAAGAAATAAGAAAAGAATTAGGAATAGAGGCGATACTCAAATACATAGAGAAGAGGAAGTTGGGATGGTGGGGCCACTTGAAAAGAATGGGACAGGAAAGGCAAGTGAGAAAGGTATGGGAAGCTAGACCTGGGCAGAAAAGAAAAAGGGGAAAACCTGAAACTACCTGGGATGACATAATAGAAAAGATATTACAAAGAAGAAGAATAACGATGAGTGAAGCTAGTAGAATGGCAAACAACATGAAAGAATGGAGAAAGTTTAGCGACGTAGTGACGTGAAGCAAAAAGGAATAAGCCTAGAGAAAGAAAGGAAGAAAAAGAAGAAAAAGGAAAAAAAAGATAAAGACAAACAAGCCTACACCAGAAATGGTAGACAGGCTTTACGATATATACATATCGTATATATATATACAATAAAATTGTAATATATATATATTACAATTTTTTTTACAAAATTATGTACAATATTTTTATAAAAAAATGTAAACAATTTTATTTAAATAAAATATTAATTAAAATATTTCAAAAAATTGTTTTGATGCATGTCACTACAGAAAAATCTTGTACAGAATTTTGGAAAAACACATGCGCCTTTGAATTTTGCAAATTAAATTTTTGCTGTTTTAATCTTTTGAATTAAAAATAATCCATTTTATTTTTAATTTCATTTTAAACTTTTTAAAGTGACTTCTAAAATCGAAAATTACAATAATTATTCATTGGCTGCAAGTGCTACAAGTCTGCAACTACTGTTATGTTGCTAGCGTTGCGGCTTTAGTGCAAAAAATTTATGTATGACACCCGAACATTTTTGTAACAATAATAATTTCAAATTTTTTATTAAATAATTGCTAAGTGTCAGAAGGCCTTAATACATAGACAAATAGTTTTATCCATAGTCAATAGTCTACGGTTTTACGTGTTATTTATGTTCTTCTGACATTTCTTAATACTTATTCTTCCTAATTTATTTATTTTATATTTATGTTATTATAATTTAATTCTTCTTATTCATACGACCATAGACAAACAAACAATCTCTACACAATTTGCCTGTTGTGTTGTTTATGCATATGACATAAGAGAACTGTGACAGTATATGTTTACTACCAGCGCCGTGTGGCTAGTATTATTCTGCAACCAACAAAAAAAAGCGCAAAAATAGATGGAAATAATAATGTATAAAATCATAAAAGCAATTTTTTAATAAATATAAACTCTAATTAAATAATTCACATTTGATTGTTTTTCTGGTAATTGTAGAGAAAATTTAATATGTATTACGAGCAAAAAGTTACATTCTTGCTCTCAGTGATTGTCACTTACTAACTCACTTGCGAGCAACAAAGCATCACTTTTCGCGTTTAATACATAAATAACTATTTTATATTATTTATCATTTCTAACAGAAATTTCCTATATCATAATATCTCTTTCCCTATTATTGGATGCCGTTAGCAATAGGTTTGTTCCTAGATGTTGTAAGAAGCAGAAGAGAGAATGAGAATTAAAGTCCGCAATGCACTTTTCAGCGTTCCAACTGACTTTTCTGACTGTAATGAAATCGGGAATCAGTCGTTCCAACATAAATTTCTAACAATTTGATTACAGTCAAAAGTGTTTGCGGATGTTAAGCAAGTGAGTTGTCAGAGACCTGCGCAATAATTTTTTTCAAAAAAATTAGGTTATGATTGCTTTAAAAATTCTATTATTTTTGTTTATTTATTTTTTATCTGTGCATAGCATAGAACGTATAACATGTGGTGGATAGAAAAAAACAATTTTAAGTATGAATACTGTATTATATGCAGATGATTCTTCATCTAGTCACGAACCAGAGATTTCGGAGTCGGAAGATTCTGATTCAGAATGTATTTTTGATGAAAGATTAAAGCCAAAAAATCAAAATTATATTGAAAAGACCGTCAGTTAATTTAATAATGCGGAATTTATTGAAATGTTTCGTATAAGTAAAAATAAAGCAGTGAATATTGCCAATAAATTTGAAAACAGCGAATATTTCAAAAAAGGATATTGTGGTCTTCATGACAAATTAACACCACTATATCAAACGTATATATTTTTGTGGTTTGCTGGGCATGAAGACGAAGGGTTTCGCGATGTAGCTGATAGATTTAATATCAGTTTAAGCAGCTTACATCGGGTATTAAAAGGATGGTCTACGTTTTAAGTAATATGGCGTCAGAAATAATTCAATGGCCTAATGAACAAGAAAAAAATAAGACCAAAACATATTTTGTAGAAAAAAATAGATTTCCCGGTGTTATAGGCTTAATAGACGAGACTCACATATATATATATATATATATATGTATCGTAAAGCCTGTCTACCATTTCTGGTGTAGACTTGTTAGTCTTTATCTTAATCCAAATATTTCCATTTCGTCACTTGCTCCAATTTTACCTTATCTACCATGATTTTTATCTCATGTTGCTCCCCGATCACCATTACTTTTGTTTCCTCTTTACACATCTTCATTCCGTTTTCTCTATGTGTTTCATTCCATTTATTTATGCTTATCTGCAACTCTTTTTCGCTAGATGCTATCACCATTATATCGTCCGCAAATGCTCCAATCCTTACTTCAACTCTCTCCATATAAGTCCATCCCACGTCAAGTCCTCTAGTTCTTTCTTTCGCTTTCCTTATTATTTTGTCCAAGTAAATATTAAATAATGTTGGACTTAGTCCTCCTCCCTGTCTTAGTCCGTCTTTCGTTTTAAATTTTTTTGATTGTCTGTTTTTGACTATCACGCTATTTGAGTTTTCTTCATATATTTTTTTTAAGCTAATCATTTTCCTGCTTATCTCTTTCTCTGCCATCATCTTCCACAATCTATCTCTTCTTACTTTATCAAATGCTTTTTTTAAATCTAAATTTAGATTTTTTCTAAATTAAATTAGATTTTTTTAAATCTAATCTCTCTATATTGTCTGACTTTACTTTTTTATACTTTGAGCAGCTCTTCAAAGTATTGCTTCCATCTTTCCATTATTTCATCTTCCTGCTTTAATATTTTTCCTTCTTTGTTATTTATATATGTATCACTGTTGGTCTTTCCTTTTCTTATTGTTCTTAGTCTACTATAGAATATTTTTTTTCCCTCTGCAGCTTCGTTTTCTAATTTATTGCCGAATTCTGCCCATTCATTTCTTTTCGCCTCTAATACTAATTGCTTCACTATTTTCCTTTCCTTCTTGTAACACTAATACGTTTCTCTAGTTTTTTTTTGTAGATATTCCTTCCATTTTTTCTTTTTTAATCTCACTCTTCTCTTGATCTCTTCTGTCAACCATGCCGTTTGTTTTATTTTCTTATTTCTTTTTATTCTTCCACACACTTCCGAGCTTGCTTGTAGTATTATCTTTTTGAGTTCCTCCCAACTCTCTTCCAAACTTAATGTCTTCCATTTCTCATTTCTACTCTCAATCATCCTCTTCATTGTTTCTCTATATTGCTTTGCCACCTCTCCGTCTTTTAGTCTATACGCTTTTATTTTCTCATATTCTATCTTATCTCCGATGTTAGTTGCGCAGAATGAAAGGAGTTTGCAGAGAAAATTGAACAAATGGAATGAAGTGCTTAAAAAATACGAGATGGAGATGTGCAAGGAAAAGACAAAAGTAATGGTAATAGGAGAGAAACGGAAGTTAGAAATTAAGATAGAAGAGACGAGAATAGAACAGGTCGATTGTTGTAAGTACCTAGGAGTGCAGATCAGTAGCGGTGGTAAACAGGAAAATGAAATTACGGAGCGGGTGAATAAAGCATTGAATGCATATTATAGAATAAATAGAGTAATAGTGGAGAACAAGGAAATCTCAAGGGAAACAAAAATAAATGTATACAAGACCATAATAAGACCGATTTTAACATTCGGATGTGAAACGTGGAAAATGGAGCAAAAAGACATAAGTAGGGTACAAGCTGTGGAAATGAAAGTCTTGAGAAGAGTAAAAGGGGTAACAAAAAGAGATAAAATAAGAAGCAGCGCAATAAGAGAAGAGTTGGAGATAGAACCAGTGGTGGAGTTCATCCACAGAAGGCAGTTGGGATGGTGGGGACATCTGGTAAGAATGAGTGAAGAGAGGCAAGTAAAGAGAGTCTGGCAGGCAAGGGAGGGAAGAAGAGCGAAACGGGGAAGACCAGAAATTACATGGGATGAGGGAATTGAAAAAGCAATAAGAGAAAGAGGAATGAGGCTGAATGACGCAAGAAGAACTGCTTGCAACAGGAAGGAGTGGGAGAGATGCATAGGAAGTGAGGAATAGGAGGATAACGAGAAGAGCTCAAGCCGACACCAGTTGATGGTATAAGGCATATAGACATATATATATATCATTTAGCATTGTCTCCCCATGCTAGCCCAATATTCTACTCTCTCCTGTTTTTCCCTTTCCCACTCTACTATTAAAATCTCCTGCCATGTATATTTCGCCTTTTGCTCTTTCTACCGTCTTTGTTAACATTTCCCAGAATTTCTCTTTGTTCTCCTTTTTGTCGTCTTCATTTGGTCCATACACACTTATTATCGTTTTAACGTTCTCATTATCATCCTTCATATTTGTTGTCAATATCCTCTCTGAACACGCCTCCCATTCTTCTATATTGTGTGCCCATTCCTTTTTTATCATACATGCGACTCCCTCAGCTGCTCTTTTCTCTGTTTCCACTCCGCTATATATAAATACACTTCCTTTCATCATTTTTTGCAGTCCTTTTCCTTTTTTTTTTCGTTTCCGTTATTGTAAGTATGTCTATCTTATTTTCCAGAAACTCATCTTCTAGTTCTATTTCTTTTCCCTTTATGCTTCGTATATTCCATGTTGCTAATCTCCATATTTCTTCATTTTTCTTCTCATTGTTTTCTGCTCCTTTCCCCACTTCTTTTTCAGTTTTTTGTTTGTTTCTTCTCTTCTTCCCAGCTTCCATAATCTATCCTATTTCTATATTGTTCCTCCTTTCGTTTGTATATTTGGCATTTTTTGCTGGTGGCCATGTGCTCTATATCTTTACCTTTAATTCTTGTACAGTTGGCGCATTTTATCTAATTTTTCTTACAATCTTTCCCTTCGTGTCCACATTTGTAGCAGATCGCGATCTTTACATATTCCTCTGCCTGTTTTACAGTAAAATCTATCAGTAATTTTCTTTTTTTTACCACGTACTTGAATATCTCCTTGTCAGCTTCTACTACCCAGTCCTCTACATATTGTTTACTCTTCCTCAAGGCATTTTTTTTAACTGCTTTCATTACTGTTTTCACCTCTCTAATCCCCACCATTTTCCTTATTTCTTCATTTTCTCTTAATATTTCGTTTACTATTGCTCTATTTTTTTATTATAAACAACGGCTTTGTTTCTTTCATTTTCCTCACTGTCATTCCTTTTACTTCCTCCAGTTTCTTCCCTATTTGCTCCTGTTGTAGCTCGTTTCTGCACTTCATCACTACCAATCCACTTTTGAATTTTTTTATTTCCTTTATACCTTCTTCACCTACTTCTTCTATCGTAAGGTTTTCTCGTATTTTTTCCATTACCTTCTCACCTTCTACCGCTTTCACTGTTATTTCCCTTATTCTTTCAGGTGTTTTCCATCCCTGTATCTTTTTTTTATCATTTTCTTTTTTTTTCCGCGATCGCCGCATATGTCGTTTTGCTCCTATCTTGGGTTGTTGTACCTCCCACTGTCAATTCCGATATTTTTGTTTCTAATTTGTCCATTCTGGTTTTAAGTTGCTTCTCCATTTGTTCCAGTCTTTGTACCACTTTATCTTCTTTTTCTGTTGTCTGTTTTTTTTCTTCTTTCACTATTTTTCCATGGACTGCATCGATCATTTTATCTAATACTTTCTCTATATTTTTTATTTTTTTTTCCATTTCTTCCCGTGTTATCCCTTCTTGTCTCTTATTCCCCTCTTTAAATACCCAAATTTCTCTTTGTATCATTGTAATCTGTTTCATTATTTCCTCCGACACTCCACCTACCTTTCCTCCAGTATATTCTCTTTCCTCTCTCTCTCCCATTTTCATTCTTTTTTCCCTTTTATCATCCACCTCACTCATCACCATTCCTCTGTACGATCTATTTACACCCTCCTCATCTTACTCCTCCGTTGAGGTTCTCCTTTTCCTGTCCTCCACCTTCCCACTGGTGGCGTTCTTTTCATTTTCGTCGCTACCTTGAAGGGATTTTTATTCTCCATAATACAATTCCTCCCCTTTTTTTATAAAAATAAAAAAAGAAAATAAAATGCCAAATCACTATTCACACACAATCAATGCTCTGCTTGTTTACGTATCGATTTTCGATTGTAGCATACACAAGCATCCGACTGCTTTCACTGTCCGAACTAGACTGGACGAGACTCACATAAAAATTGATAAACCACTGGAAGATTCAGATTCATACATAAATAGAAAAGGGTTTTATTCTATACAGGTAAATACTACAAATTATTAATATTAATTTATTTTATTTATTTATAGTAAAATTAATAAATATTTTTTTAGATATAAAAAATTAATATTTATAAAACAATTCAATTTTGTTGTAGCTTCAACTAGTATGCGACCATAATTTAAAAATTATAGACATGTTTACGGGATATCCAGGGTCAGTGCATGACGCGAGAGTTTTTCGAACATCTCCCTTGTACCACTTACTTCCCGAGAAATGTGGAAACGACCATATATTGGGAGACAGCGCGTATCCCTTGCTACCTAATTTGTTAAAACCTTTTCAAAACAGGGGCCAATTAAGCAGACGGCAAATTAGGTATAACTCAATATTATCAACCAACAGGATCAAAATTGAACATTTTAATGGATTATTAAAACAGAAGTGGAGACAGCTATATCATTTAAAACTAAGGGATATTAGAACAGCTATACATTTTATACGAGCAGTTTGTGTTCTTCATAACATTGCTTTAAAAGATTGTTTCGAGTTTAACATGGAAGAACTAGAACTACCGGATGCTGAAGAATTAATTCAAAATAGCACCGAAACACTGGTGAATGACACTGCTACGCAAAAAAAGGAACTGAAGAATTGTTAGTTTTTCAAGATAAATCTTTTCCATGAGTTTTTTCAATAACTTTCACTGCCTATATCTAAACATAGCCGTTTTCTGGCTTTTGATTTTTAGATTTCTATCTTTTTCTATTTTCCTTAAAACGACAGCTGCTTCGATAAATCAGATAAGAAAATATTATTTATATTATTATATTATCCACTAAAAATTAATTAAAATATAGTCATAGATACATATAGTTGTAATGTTATTAAATTAAAATAAGTTTAAATATAACAATTTACTTAAAAAAATTATTTGTTTTTTATTATTTAATGTTACCAATTTTAGTCTCGCTTTTCTAATAAATTTGAAATCAATAAATTCCTTTCTCTTGCAACTTTTAATTTTTCTTTTTGTAATTCTAGCTTCTCTTTTTCAATTTCCAATCATGAAGCATAATAAGCTTTTTTATCACGCCTCAGACTTTCAAGAGTGTTCTTTTTATTTACAGCAAAACTTGCTTTTCTTTTAAGAGGGCTCCGAGAAGGAGTTTCTGCAATAATTGCATCAGATTTCTCAGTTGATTGTGGAACATCGCTGGGCATGGCATCAATAGTTTTGTTTGATAAAAGTCAAACAGGATTAACATTTTTCTTTCCCGTGAAAATCTCGTCCATTTCTTCAACATATTCGAAATATTTTCTGCCACGTCCAGTTTTATTTTTACTGTCGACATATTTTTTATAAGCCCTATTTAACACCCTCCACCTATTTTCGCATTGCTGAGGAGTTACATCTACTTTTAATTCCTCTTTCAATTGTTCTGAAATAATTTGCCAGTTTTTAAAAATTTTTAACTTCATATGTATTTAATTTAACTTTAAATTTTTTATATAAATCCAAAAACATTTTTGTATTATTAATTGTCCAATTGATAGTCACCAATTGTTGGCCGGGATTTTCGACAACAAATTCAAATCTAGCTGGATCGTCAATATCAGTAAGAACCACATAATTTTCCATATTTTCTCTAAAATAATTAATTGATATAATTACGAATATGTAATTCTTACTTTCGAAATTATTATATTATATTATATTAAATTGTTACTTTGTAATTCTTACTTACATCTGCTAAAACCACTTTTATTCTACGATTAATCCAAGAATTTAATTTTTTTTTTATTAATTTCAGTTTGGTTAGGATAAACCGTCAAATGTTTGATAACTATTCGCTGTCGACTGTTCCCACAACCGATTTTCTTGCAGCGTTTAAAAAATATTTTCATTGGGTGTTATCTGACAGTTATGGACACATGAGTTTGAAAGGTGTAAAATAAGTTTTAGACAAGTTCTGGGAACAAACATATTGTAATTTCATCATATCCACCAATTTATTCATATAATTTGTATATGTTTTTAACTTATCCATAAATAAATGCTGTTTGTTCAATATTCAGTTTTAAAAATAACGCATTGTCTTTTTAATTTTGAAATTCCTTTAATAATTCCAGTGATTACAGTTTGATTTATAAAAAACAATAACATATATAATATAATTATAATTAAATATAATTTATTAAACATTAATTATTATAATTATTATTCATATATATTATTAATATGATATGGTATTTGTTATGTCTTAATATAATGTTATTATTAATGATAATTTTGATTAATAATAGTAATACCATTATAATCATTTATTTGGTTATATGATAATTTTTTTTAAAATTATGTAAATGTAAAGTAACTTAAATGTCGCAGCCCAGCGTCGACACCATAATCCCAGCCCTATTTATATGCCAAAATTCTCCGCCGAATATACACATCAATAACATCAATTTAGGTAGGCTGCAGTTGTGCGATTAGTCTACAGTTTGTGAGGTTACGTATATATATGTGTGCACCCTTTACTTTAATAAAATTTACTTCAGATGGTAAGTTATTTAAATTAAAAATATTCATTATTTAGAATTCGAGATGATTACATATTAATTAGAAACAATTAAAATATTTAAGACGCATGTCTTTCTTATTTTTGGTGGCTAATTTGCTGCTTACCTATGAATAATTTGGGAGCTTATCAAGTTTTTACGTTTAAAACAGTTTTTTAGTATGTACTTTACGTTTTTCATTGAAAAGTTGGACATATAGAAAAGTCCAGTGATAGTTGGCATCATGTCTAATGTTCAGAAAATCATATTGAGTTTTAATGGAATTGAAAACGAAATCGAACTTTTGGAGTAGACATTTCCGGTCTGGTACGATATCTCGGATACTTAAAAATTAATGTTTTCGGTATTCACACGTATTTTTAGGTACAGGCAGATTTTTTCTTCAAAACCAAGTGAATCCCATAATAAATATAATTTTAATTGCAAGTTTATTGTAATTTACGTCGCCATATGACTATAGTTCGAAGCTTAGAATTGTAACTCAAATTAAAAATATGAATAATCGCCAGTAATAAAGAAAGTGTAATTTACAAACTTATTAAACCTACAATTATAGTAAATAGATTTTGTAAATAATATTTATTCATTATAAAAAATATATGTATTAATAAGACACCGTTCTTTCGTAAATCCAAACCGAACATAATTTGTTAAATATTTGAATCAATATTTTTTTGTTTCAAATCATTCAATCAATTTTCCACCAAAGAATACAGCTTATGTGATGCTGTTTGGTGATGCCAATTAATAATCGACTACTAAATTAAATCGATTCTCTTTCAAAAAAAAATCGATTTATGAATCGTTCTTTGTAACTTTCGATTATTTTTTGAATCGATTAAAAAAATTGAAAAATCGAATCGACTGATCACATTTTCTAAATATGAAAATTGCCAATTTCAATCCAAAAAAAAAATGCAGAGTAAACATCAATATACAATACATTCACCTAGTTGTATTACTTACATTACATTATGCATACCATACATACATTCACCCACACATTACATTACAATTTTAAATTCAATTTTTCACATTTGGGAACATTTTTTACTAGAGAATTGAAATTTATAGTTTTAGGCTCACATTTCTTGTATCTTGAATGTACCTGCATGAATTGCATATATATTTTTTTTAAATCGATTCTTATAAATCGATTATTGTGCTGCCAGAATCGATTTATAATCGATTCTTGTAGAAATAATCGACAACACTAGTGCCGTTGGATTTCGTGCGTGACTATCAAATCACTTTTGAATATTGGATGGTACCTTGAACGGAGCGTAAAAGAACATAATACCTTTCGAAATTTGTATCTGAGCATATGGAGAATAGATGATGTTCTTTTATTCTGCGTTAAGTCTAACAATGATACTAACAAGATATACCGATGCACAGCTTTGTCAATTTGTTTGTGACGTCAGTGAGAGACCCCTTTCAAATCGCTTATTTTAACAATTAAAATTGTGGTTATAGTCCCTAATCTGATGTTAATTTTGTTTTCTACCTATGATTTTTATTTTAATATAATACAGCTTGCAGTTTGTTTACGTTTAATTAATTAGTAATATTTTTTATCTACGACCATATAAAAATGATTAACTTTCGTTAGTATCTACTCGAACTACTACATTTTATTTCCGTCACTACTGATGTAATAACCCATAACGTTAACGTTCGTCACTTGTGACGAACGTACTTAATCATACATCAACGTAACTAAATCATTAGTAAATCAAATAGATGCACTTACATGCAGGGTGTTTCGCCACTCCTATTTTTTATTTCAGTGGTGGATAGGGGATGAAAAACTTAACGGAAAATGTCTAAACAAGGGGGGGGTCTATTTTCAAGAGTTTCCGAGATAATCAGTCTTCTGATTTCCCCAAAAATGTTCGTGAATTGAAGTGTAACTGACCTACGCAATACTGGGTCTTAAAAAGTAGAATAAACATTGAACTCATTAACGACTTCAATGTCATACGTAGTATAAAATTTCTCTCCTTTTGTGAGACAGTGGCGGCGTTTTAATAGCTTAGGGAAATTTTAAAGTCAAAATTTTTACGTATTTTCAATCTCTTAGTATTCAGATTTTGACATAAATAAATTTTGATCTGTGAATTAAATGCATAATTAAATGCAGTCGTTGATTTAGAAAATTTTCGACACGATTGAATTTTAAGTTTCTCAACTAATTTTTTAATATGTTAGATTAAGCATTGAAAACGAGTATTAACTATTAACATTTAACATTCCATAAAATAAAATTTTGATTTAATAATGTAATTTAATTTCGGTTTTTATCGAAAAAAAAGGAATAATTGCGACGACACTGGTTGCTCGCTAGCCGATTACGATACAAACAATAATAATAATAATTTCCAATACAAAATGTTATCGTTATTCAGAGAAAAAAAAAACTTCGCTTTTCCTTTGAGAAGCGGTGTTATCATTTTAGCAATAAAATTGCTAAGTAATTATTTTTATTATTACTGATTTTTTTTTGATTATCAAGTTTAAATTTATTTTTAATAATTTTTATTAATTTAATTATTATTAATTTATTATATTGTTAAAATTTAATATTAAAGAAAACGTCTCCATAAATAAAACAAATTTTTTGCTTTTGATTAAACACTTAATTTTGAAATCAAATTGTTCCTCGTATCGTAATTTAAGTACTAAGTACTACATTGACATCAAATATCAGCTGACAAAAATTACGTGACATTTTTTGTTTATTAAAAATGTGTTACTATTCTGTGTGCAGCAATATCCACTTTATTTAATAACATTGCGTTAGCTTGACTGGCATTAGTCATTATTTAAAATCACGGCAACCATAACAACATTGCATAAGCGAATTATCAATAATAAATTTTTGGAATTAAATGGGTTCATGTTATAGGGAGAGCTGAAAATAGTAAGTAAAGAGAAAAAAGATAATTAGAAAGAAACGGAGTGTGGAGTTGTGGAGCATTTTTTTCAGGGCTAGGGTAATAAGAAGTTGCTTTCCAGTGTAAAAATGGATTTGTGAAATGATCTTCATCAAGCGAATTTAGGTAAGATAATATTTCATCTGTAATTTGACGCCCTAGAAGCATTAAATTTTCATTATTTACATTTATTTTTTGATGTATCAAAAAATTTATATTTTTACCAGCCAAATTTATTATAATGGTTCATTCACCTCGACATTTTCAAGTATTTGTTGACAAATGTTTTAGATATGGTGTGATTTATTAGAGCTAATAGAAAGCTGTTCTTCTGATCTAATTATTACAGGATTTACATTTTACATTGTACATTACAAAATTAATTTTGTAATGAATTCCTTTTTTTGAAAAAATAATTGTAAGTGATTACTTTCCGTACAATGTAAAGAGCTGTATGTACAATGTGTAACGGGCTTCTCTTCGCCGAGAAGCCCGAATCCGTTCAAGACTATAGAGAATTCATGAGAGAATATGAATCACTTGGCCACATGCTCGAAACTGAGTATGATTCATACTCTACCACAGCATAGTTACACTAGCCCACATCATGGTGTCCTACAGATGCAGCTAAGCGGCCAAAAATTGCGAGTCGTGTTCGACGCCTCTACAAACGGTTTACTTGTTCCATCACTTAGTGATTAATTATGCCAATGTCCTCGTTTACAGGCAGATATAACACACGTAATCTGCAGATTTTGAAAACACCGTTATTATGTTATGACAGCCGATGTCGAGAAGATGTTCCGACAGATCGAAGTCCATCTATCAGAATGGACCAGGATCAGCCCTTTCACCTCATTCTTTCCTGAAAATGAATTTTCCTGATGATTCCCTTAAAATATATCAATTAACGACCGCGACTTACGACCCAGCTTGCTCGCCTTGGTGCTATGATGCTTACAAAAGCTTGCTCGGGAGGGTAGTCAAGAGTACCATCATGCTTCGGAAATTTTCCGCAATAGATGATATGTGGATGATCTTTTGTTTGGTACTGACGACATCACATAGTTAAAATCTTTACTGACAGAATTAATTAATCTCTTCGGAGTTGGTTATTTCCCACTTAAGAAATGGGCGTCAAATTGTGGATCACTCTTAGAATCTGTCGACGCGGCTGACATAACAAACCCTCTCATGGTTTAGGACAACTAGTCTCAAAACACTTGGCTTAACATGGTATCCCTTAACTGATTAATTCTCTTATTACTTCTCGGAGTACGAAATTTCCCAATGCTCCAAACGGTCATTACTTTCAGACTCAGCTCGCTTATTCGATCCATTAGGATAGATTTCTACTGTAACCGTGCGACACAAGATTCTATTTCAGGAGACTTGAGTCAGAAGTCGAAATGAGACCCCTCTCTACCAACAGGCAACGTACACTTTGCCAAAGTTGGCAACGTGTTTGTGAACAAATTCTTCTTGTTCTCACTCTTTCTATTCCGCGCTATCTTTCCACAGGAACAGTCGAACTCCATGCATTTGCGGACGGTTCACGTGCAGCTTATGCTGCTGCATATGCAGCTGCCATGCCAATGGTTCTGTAGTCTTACTTGCTGATTTCGAAAACGAAACTCGCACATGTGAAACCTCAGTCTATTCCGCGACTCGAACTGTATTCTGTTCGTCTTGCTTTGAAACTCATTACTCTGCAAAAACTTTTGTTTCCGGAGTCAACTCCGATCCACATGTGGTAAGACTACCACTGTATTGGCCTGGATCAGGTCAGTGCTCAGGCGATGTACTCTTTTTATAGCTAATCGTATTGGTATTATTCAAGAACTTTGCTTTACTGCACAGTGGCATGATGTAGCTTCCAAACACAATCCAACAGACATTGCATCCAAGGGTTGTTTACCATCGCAATACAATGATTTTTCTTCTTGGTGGAATGGACACGAATTCTTGTTGAAACCATTTGACATCAAGTCAGAAAAAGAAGAATTCTCTACTTACGAGGAATCTGAGTAAAATTAGACACTTGTTACGAGTTCTAAATTTTGGTCAGAATTTCTCGCTCGTTGCTTTTCTCTTTATCCCTTGATTCATGTACTTTGCCATATTCTCCGCTTTCGAAACCAACTCACTAAGTCACGTCGTCACGGTTCAACCATACTCACCGTTGTAGAATGCAAGGCTGCATTGGATCTTCTCATTCGCCAAACTAACGGTTCGCATTTCTAGATGAAATTGCAAGGTTGCCTGCCAACCAACCTCTCTCTAGAAACAGTATCGTTCGCTCTCTCGTTCCGTATATGGACTGCGATAAATTATTAAAGGAAGCCGTTATTATGGCTTTAATTATTATGGAAGCCGTTTAGCATATCTCGACAGTTCAGATCTTGCATCACACGCTATTCTGCTAGCTAAGTCTCAACTCAGGGGATCTTATTACCTCTCGGGCCCACCAAACTACATATTTTGGATTATCGGACGGCAATGTTCGTTCAAACGCATCACTCGTGTGTGTATTATTCAGACTCGGTTTAAGGCACGAACGTATGCACTTCCAATGATTCCAATTCCTCCTTGCCGACTCACTATTTCCAAGGAGTGAGTCGTCGAGTTTTTAACTACTGGCATAGATTTCGCCGAATCTCTAACTTTACTCCAAATTATCGCGGCCGAGGTACCATCGTTCTTAAACCATCGTATTTATTTGCATGCCCACTAATGCAATCCATTTGGAATTAGTAATGAACGACAATGTTGATGCTCTCATATCATCCTTACACCGCTTTATTGCTCGCAGGGAAAGATGTGAGACAATAATTAGCGACAACGGTTTGAATTTCGCCGGCTGTAGGAACATGTTAGCAGACTACCGAAAGCACATGCACGAAACCTTGACGGACACCCAATTTAAAACAATTTCTAGTCGACCACATTTTAGTGGGCTATGGGAGGCCGGTGTCAAATCGGTTAAAGGTCACGTTTGTGGTATGTTTCAAAATGCAGCCTTGACAGTCGAGGAGGCTCGAACTGCCTTATGCGACGTAGAATGGTAGAATGGACGAATTAAATGGTCTTCACCACCACTACAATTTCATTACTTCGTGGCAGATTGTTTCTTTCTAATTATCGTTTTTCTCTTTCTTTACTATTTTCAACTCTTACTATAACATGAACCCATTTAATACTAATAATTATTGATAATTCGCTAGTGCAATGTTGTTATGGTTGCCGTGTTTTTAAAGAATGACTAATGCCAGTCAAGCTAACGCAATGTTATTAAATAAGTAAATTTGTTGCATTACAGGATAATAACACATATTTTTGATAATCAAAAAATTTCGTTGAATCAAACAGTGACTAGAAATCAAAATCTGTCATGTTTTAATTGCGGTTGGACGGGCCATTTTCGCTCTAACTGTAAGGTACCTTGCAGCAATAGCGGACGGCGAGTCAATAATTGTTCTTGTTCGGAACACAGGGGTCGAGGGGCGCTATAATCAATAATCGTGTTCCCGCTCAAATTGTTTCCGCGAATAATTTCGCAAATAAAGATAGCACTTGTTCTTTTAATAATCGTGTTAGTAATAAAAGTCCTTTAAATAATAGTAATAATGCTTCTTTTAATAATCGCAATAATAATAACTGTTTATTTAATCTCTGTCTTGATAAAGACAATGTGGTTCTTGATATAGTTTCGCGTAGCGTGTCGCCAGGCAGCAGCATCGAATTCGCTAACATCGATGCCTCATTTAAAGACATTAGTGATAAGTGGTATCACGATGATATGAAACATGGAATTGCATCCACGAAAATATTCTGATTGGCGCTTGGAAAATGATTTATTATATAGGCATGTTAAAAATCCATCAGCTGCAATTTCTAGCAATCCATGGAAATTAGTAGTCCCAAAGGACAAGCGCAAAGCTGTTATTTTCAGGGCTCATGACGCACTACCATCGGGTCGTTTTGGTGTTTCTAAAACTTTTTGGCGTTGACATGAACGGTATTATTGGCCTAAAATGCGTGCCGATGTAACTCGCTATATTAAATAGTGCAGAAGCTGTGCACGGAATAAAGTGGAACAAGAACTACGACCTGGTTTTATGGGAAAGCGACCAGAAGCCATAGAACCTTTTCAAATGATCTGTCTAGATTTGTTTGGTCCACATCCACGGCGAAAAAAAGAGAATACTTCAGCATTGGTAGTTTCTGATTATTTCAATTAGTTTGTTTTGATTGTTCCTTGTAAGGTGGCCAATGCTAAGTTCCTCACTAGGTTTGAGGAGGAAAATGTTTTCTTAACATACGGAGTTCCCCAATATTTGATGTGTGACAATGGTACGCCAATGAAATCTGAAGACTTTCAAAAACTTTGTGATAAATACCAAGTGCAAATCTTCTATACAGCTCATTACCATCCGCAAGCTGATCCTGTAGAACGAGTCAATAAGGTTGTAAAAACCATGATAAAAACGTATCTGAATACTAACGCAAATGCACGTAGTAACGATCAGCGAGTTTAGGACCGTTACCTCTCAGCCAGTGATTGCGCTATTAGGACCGCCAAAAGCGAAGTCACAGAGTATACTCCATTTTATGTTAATTCTGGCAGGAAGCATCGTATTTCTGGCAAAGAGTATTCGCTCACTTCAAATACAACCGCTGATGTTCCCGTTAATCAAGTGAAAAACACAATCAAAGATTTACAAGATATTTATAATAAAGTTAAAATTAAAATAAAAGAATCTCGCGAGCGAACTGCGAACAACTATAATTTAAGGCGACGCCCAACAACAAATTATTTTGTCAGTCAACAAGTTTGGCGAAAGGATTAGTCTCTCTCAGATGCAAACAATCATTTTAGTAAAAATTAATTTTAAATTAATTTTTTAATTTAATTAAATTTTTTTAATTTATTAATTAATCATTAATTTATTAGATAACAAGTTTATTTTTATAATTGAAATAGCCGCTTTTAATATTCTTTTTATGTTTATTTTTCTATTCTATTCTATTTAATACACAGATAATTATTTGTGTGTACGTATTCAATTTCGTTAGTATGATTTTTATTTATACATTTTATTTACTGTGCTTTTTGATATTGTTTCGCAGTTTCTTATTTTATTAATTTTCTTCGTGTTGAGTTCACAAGTATATTCAATCAATTTTATCCATATAAGATTGATGTTGCACGTGATAGCGCGCTATGTTATAATGAACAGTTTAATATAAATTGACTTTCACTATTAGTATTATAGTATACCTAACGATACCTATTGTTTTACTATTAGTTATGAATTGAAAATTTTATTTTATTGCGCTACCGGTCTGGTTAATTTTTGTGTTCCGTTCTTTTTATTCTATTCTATTATACCCATTTTATTCTGTTGGTCAATAGTAGATGCGACATAAGAGATGTCTTTATTTAAATCTATTATTAACTCTCATTATTGTCGGAATATTTTTCTTTTGCTTCAGTTTTTTTTAAGTAGTATTGTAATTTAGTCAAGGCCAAATGCATCAATCTTTTTTTTTCCTGTTCCACTTAACCGCTACTTTATTCTCTTGTTTAACTGCGCTGCGTTTGTTTATGTAGTTTCGGTTCATTTACGTTTCGGTGCTTGAGAGCTGATTGTTTCATATCTCGCCTGATTAAAATGACTCTTTCCTGTTGCTGATGTGTGGTGCGTTACATTATTTTATATATGCATCATAAATACACTCTTAATTGTAGCTATATTGCGGGCGAACGTCCACACGTTCATTGCATTCAATTGCTATTTTACACATAGCGTCTTTTTGCAATGTGTCTACAGTTTTACTTTAGTAGCCTTTGCAATTGTTCAGGCAGGGTAATTTACAAAATAAAAATCTATTTACTAATATTGTTTATTTATCGCTATCTCTTTAATGCTTTCTCATTTTCTATGCGTCTTCTTTATTATTAATTTCATTATTTTAAAGTACTTAGATTTCATTGTCTAATCATGATTTCTGCTCTGACACGAATCACTGTGGTTGCGCTCTACATTATGCGTGTTGACCGTTCTTGTTAGATCATAATCGGAACTTAAAATAGGCTAGTTATTAACTTTATCGGAAGTTTTTACACCTAGTGTGTAATTTTTACTTGCGGTTCCGTTTCAATTTTTTCGTTATGTTCGGCCCCGGAGGGGCTCGTGTGTAATAAGTCCGGATGTATACACGTATTTTACGGGATTTGGTTGACGTGGTATTTTTGTTTTATAGCGGACCTCCATGTTGTCACGTGACCTGTTTAAGTAACGTTTAAAAATAAAGCCCTAGACCAAATGAAACAAAACAAAACAAATGTAAAAATTAAATTAAAAAGCAATGAAATAAAATAAACAAGAATTTGATTTAATAAATATATAAAAACATATCTGAGGTTGTAATCTGTTTTTGCCTGTTTAGCTTGTCCATCTTTTTTTTCTTCACTCTTTCTATTTCGTATCTTTTTTTTTTATTTAGTTTGATGCTTGTTCCAAATCTTTGGTAAACAACTGTGCAACCGCTTCTGGTTGTCTTGTTGAAAAAAGTAGATAATGGGTAGATGACTTAATATTAATATTGTTGTTGTTAATATTAATGTTGTTTTTTTATTGGATTTTTTTTTATATAATGTCAGTGCATAGGCATCGTAGAGTTTTGAGCGCTAGTGTGTTGCGCTTTGTCGCAACGCTCATTTTGGGATTTTGTTATGAATCACCCTCAATATTCATAAGTAGTTTCGTGTGGGAAACCTCCGAATTTTACAGTGTATCGGGATGTTCAGCTCACTAATAGGGTGATGGGGTCGTGCATGTTATTTGTGTTCTTTGGATGTCATATCTCCTCTGTTGTTTGATTGTAATTTGTTTTTTCTTTATACTTCTTTTTTGACGCAAGGTTAGGATTAGGGAAAAATTTGATTTGTTTGAAGTTTGATCACAGTATGATTGCTTCGCTTAATTTATTCTTATGTTTTGGTTAATTTTTGATAGTGATCTGAATATTAATTTGACTATTTTGTATATTTGGTTATTTTATTTTGGAATCCTTTTATTATTTTATTGATTTTCTTCTATGACCGATTTATCATTTTCCTTTTCTTGGTCGACGGTAAATCTTTGACTAAGATTTCTCCTACTGGTGGAAAGGGAGAGTTGTGACGGTTTAAATCGTCTATCAGGAAAATCCTGTTTGTTTGGTGGAGAATCATTTATAATTTATTTTAATAAATTAATTACCTTCAACTCTCGATACGCCTCTGGCGTCGTTGCGTGTTTTCGCCCCTTTTGAAACGGCTCACGAGTGAATCGATGATGATCAATAAGAGTTTTTATTAATGATGGGGCAGAATAGCTAAAATTACCAACTTGAACTGTTGATTTTTTGTTATTTTTCGCATTCAGCGGGTTGTTTTTGCAAAAACTTGGGAGGTCTTGTTGACTTCGGGTCCAGACAGAAGGTCTTGGGAGCGGTTACTTGTTGCAAAGTGTCGCAACACCGAAACGGGGATTCTCTAATCTGTGCTCAAATATTGTAGTCGAGTGGCAGAGATAACTGCCAGAGACGGTGCCCAAATTGGGGATTTTGTGGCTAACTCTGATCCTGGGGTACAGTGGAGTCCCGAGGAGTAGCGGAGACTACAAGCTGCTTTGTCTTGGAGTCACCATCAAGTTCCAACAAGTATTTTCTATTTTTTTTATATTTATTGTTACTCTGTCTAGCCATAGGTTTGTTGGGGCTATATCGCCATATAGCCTCAACGGCTATATGGCCGTTGAGCCGATCTTGGAACGGGTTAGGCTGGATGGCGCCCTAATAACATCAACTTTAAATTAGTCGGTCAATAAACGAACCCATGAAACACTCAGTCGGTGATCCAATCCAGCTCTGCTACAATCATGTGGTTCCTCGAGTAGCTAACAGCTACGACTGTGTCAGATTTCATTTCTTTTGTTTCTTTATTTTGTACTGTAATAATTTTAAGTGTAAATTTAAATATAAACTTTTGTATTAACTTTTTTTAATAAGTAATAATTTTCGCTTTGCTACTGATGATCCAACAACAGTAGCGTAACCTTTAACATCATTTGGATTGTGATACACTTGCGATACACTATTTCGAAATGTTAACCTGTATCGTAACTAAGTATTCGATTGGCATTAGGTATCCGCTGACAAGAAACTACACAACATTGATCTAACTTTACAATTTTATTATTAACATTATTACGCAATACCATTCTGAAATTGGTAATGCTATGACATAATATCAAATTAAGCAAGTCAGTACATCATTAAGTTATTACAACTAAATTAAAAATTATCAATTCTTTTTTTTAATTAAAAAATATATACAACATTTTGCTTCTTTCTCAACTTTCGCATTTTCAGTTTAATTTTTAACTTGGTCGACCTAACAGATTTATTGAAAAACTCACGCAATATTGCACTTTAGTAATCAAATTTAGTTCTTTACTAAATTTTATTAGTTATTTAATTATCATGGCGGGGCAGTATTCATACTAGAATGCGGAATTTTGTGATCTGTTGTTAATTTATGGTGAAAGTGGTGGATGGGTCGTGTACGTTATAGTAGATCTCGAATTTTAGAATTTTTTGTCCTAGAATTACTAGATGCTTACATTAGAAAACTACTACCAAAAAAATTTTGGCCCACTATATAAATAAAAAAACTAGAACATTTTGAATTTTCCACCTTTTACCAGATTTCACACGTGGCTCGACATATTCCCCCTCCCCTGCCCACGGGATGTAACGTAAACTAAGAAAAAGTATAAGACCAAATCAAAGTAGTCAACATAAATGCTTTTTGTAATAGTTTTTGTAATTTAAATATTTGATGATTCTAAAAAGAATTTTTCTAAAATTCGAGATCCACTATATCGTACGAGAGCCGTGGTGGACATTTCGAAGAAGCCACATGATTGTATTCCGAACGTTTTCCAGACAAAAATTCTCGAGCAAAAGTTGTAGGACGCCGCTGTGCTACAACTGTCGCGCAGGTTTCTGTCAGCTAATTGCGATTTATTATGTACTTTGTTAAGTATCTTTATTCTACCTTACATGACTCTTAGTGCTTTTCAAAGGTTCTGAAGTGATTTTGAATGGTATTTTTAACATTTATTAAACAATATTCAATATTTAACACTTAAAATTTTATACATTTTGAATTTTAATTTCAAGAAGTTTATAAAAATAAACAAGTCTGATCTTCACTCATTTGCTGTGTGAGCGACTCATTGTACGTGTTACTTCATCGACGTTTCTAACGGCCGCTCGATAGCGGTTGGTTGGCTCGAGCCGCCGTAGATAGCGGATATCAAACTGTTTCTGGCAGCTTTTAAATGTTGCGCAATGTTGTGATATAATTAAAATGGATTTTGCGAAAAAAAGTAATTTAGGAAAATTGTTTCTATTGATGTCACGAGTACGTGACATCAATACACGTTTATTAATACGTTTAAAACTTAAAATTAACATCCTGTATACAAAATCTATATCATAGAATATTTTCAATGATTTATTCAACGTTGCTAATTTCCTATTTTTTTATTTTACATTAAAATTTTGAAATTGACGTATGGTTAGTGGTAATTAGATAAAGAGTTATGAATTTAAAGAAAAAAAATGCGACGTTGCCTACTTTTAAATTTTTCTTTATTTTACGTTAAAATCGTGAAATTTAAGTATGGTTAGTGGTAATTAAATAAGAAATTATGAATATAACGAAACAAAAGTTTGTAACGTAGCCAATTTTGAATTTTAGTAATTTTTCATTTAAATTATAAAATTCACTTAAAGTTTGGTTGTGAGTTCTGCCTTCTAGAGAATTCCAATTTATAAATTAACCCTGGCGAAGTCGGCCACTTCTAATATGCTGCTTTGTAACCCGCATTACCTAGGTTGCAGAGAGGGAGAGGACTACGTAAATGTAGTCCTTCGTAGACGAAACTTTTGATATATTACATGCAGCCATTGTAGTCAATATAATTAAAATATTTATATTAATGCCTATTTTCGCGGAGCTAATGTGGGATAAGTTCGAATACTCATAGTATTTAGCCCGGGTCTCCCCAGACGAAGTCGGGTTTATACATTAGTAACATAATATAAATAAAACAAACATGAACACATCAATGTTTATAAATACAAAACTATCAAACATATAAACGCTAAGAATTAAAAATACTGAAAAGATAGCAACAACATTTTGCAAGCTTAGAAAAAATAGAACAAAGAAAGTAAAATCAAAAATTGACGTAGGTCTTAAAAATTAAAAAAGCCAAATATAGTCGAAACCCGTATAAAATATACTTTTTATCAGAAGGAAATATCTTGCTTCAAATCTATAATCTTTTCCCAAAGAGATTGAAAAATCGAAAGTGCTGTTGGGTTATTCATAATTAACAAATAAAATGTCCAATGACATAAATTTGTCATTGGACAGTTTTATGAAAAACTAATTACTTTATTTAATATTCATATTAAATAATATGTCATATTATTATTAAAAAACACTTTTTACTTTGCCTTACTTCATTTCACTTTCTTTTTAGAAATCACTCATAAACAGTACATGCCCGATCTATACCGACATATAAGATAGATATTTATAAACTACAGGTTTATGAAAAATATTTCTATTATAGTTTATTTTGTTATCTTGTTGTTACCAACATAAGTTGGTGATTGGGCAAAGAAATTTCTGAGAATTTGTTTAACATTATGTGTCATTGTTTCCATTTTTTGCATCATTTCAAACTACATGAGCTTATAATTTATATTTTAATAAAATATTAGTCTGCTTAACCCGGTTATACCGAGTGTATGATATAAGACTATTGTTTACGGCTCAGTTTCACAAAAATCAATTGACTGCTAATCAGTTGTGTTCAGGCCGTTGAAAAATTATAGCTTCAGGTATAAAAAAATTAAACAAAGCGTTGATAACTACAGATTACGGAAACAACTTATTAGCAATTAATGAATATTTATGCATTTGGGCATAGACTTCGCAAAATATTACTTTAAACAAATTACTATTTATAATTACTAAATAAATATATGACTTTAGGCAGACGAATTTGTCCAGCAAGCAACTAAAAGCAAGCGCCTAATAACTCGTAAAGTAATTAAAAAATGGCGTACTGAAATTCGAACTGACAAAAGTAAAAGAACGATTAGTGCAGTTGTTCAAGCATTTCATGCTGCCTTAAACCACATTTCTGGGAAGGAGATAGGGGATGAACCAGCTCAATTCAAATTGGAAGGTAAAATAAGTAAAGTTGTTACGTTTTTAGTGGAATAGTTTATTGACATTACTTTTTTCGCCATAGTTTTAATTTCTTAGTAAAGTAGAGAAAAAATTTATTTATCCTTAGCTATACTTACTACTTACTATATTAAGAATTTTGAAATACATTTTCAATAATTGTATTTATTATTATAAACAATTACCATAATTGAACCACATTGTTGTTTGTAACAATGTAATCAGGAATAATTGTTATTATTTATTAAGGAAATGAAAGATTCACGGCCGTTTGCAAAAATTATGCTCGTTCCTAGAATAAAATATAAATATAAAAGAATAAAATCGGCAATATGCTGATGTATGTGGTCCATAACAACTATGACTTTGCATGGTTCAACATGTCTATTCAACTGAAGCTGAACAGTTTGAGCTATTATTTGTTGGCTTGTAACGGTTTAAATCGGCCATTAGGAAAATCATGTTTGTTTGGTGGATAATCATTTATATTTTATTTTAATGAATTAATTAATTACCTTGAACTAGAGAGAATATAGAAAAAATATTAGTGAAAATGACCGACACAGTATATGAAAACATGGAGAATGCAGAGAAAAAACAAAAACCAGGAAAAACAGATAAATTAGAGCAAAGGCTGGAGCAAATGGAGAAACAATTCGAAAAAAGAATGGACAAACTGGAAGCAAAAATAACGGAATTGATAGGGAGGGGGGGGTACAATAACACAAAATATGAGCAAAAAGACATATGCGGCTATCACAGAAAAGAAAAAAGAAAATGATACAAAAAAGATAAAGGGATGGAAAACACCTGAAAAAATAAAAGAAATAACAGTGAAAGCGGTAGAAGGTGAGAAGGTAATGGAAAAAATACGTGAAAAACTTACGATAGAAGAAGTAGGGGAAGAAGGTATAAAGGAAATAAAAAAATACAAATGTGGATTGGTAGTGATGAAGTGTAGAAACGAGCTACAACAGGAGCAGATAGGGAAGAAACTGGAACAAGTACAAGGAATAACAGTGAGGAAAATGAAAGAAACAAAGCCGTTGTTTATAACAAAAAAAAGTTGAGCAAGGGTATACTGAAGAAGAAATAATAAATGAAATAATAAGGGAAAATGAAGAAATAAGAAAAATGGTGGGGACTAGAGAGGTGAAGACAGTAATAAGAGCAGTTAAAAAAAATGCCTTCGGGAACAGTAAACAATATGTAGAGGACTGGGTAGTAGAAGCTGACAATGAGATATTCAAGTACGTGGTAAAAAAAGGAAAATTACTGATAGATTTTACTGTAAAACAGGTAGAGGAATATATAAGGATCGCGATCTGCTACAAATGCTGCTGCTATGGGCATGTAGCTAAGTACTGTACAAGAACGGAGGTATGCTACAGATGTGGACAAGAAGGACACGAAGGGAAAGATTGTGGAAAAAATGAGATAAAATGCGCCAACTGTACAAGAATTAAAGATAAAGACGTAGAGCACATGGCAACTAGCAAAAAGTGTCAAATATACAAAAGAAAGGAGGAACAATATAGAAATAGGATAGATTATGGAAGCTGGGAAGAAAAGAAGAAGCAGACAAAAAACTGAAGAAGAGGTGGGGAAAGGAGCAGAAAAAAATGAGAAGGAAAAAGGTAGAAATATGGAGATTGGCATCATGGAATATACGAAGCATAAAGGGAAAAGAAATTGAACTAGAAGATGAGTTTCTGGAAAATAAGATAGACATACTTACAATAACGGAAACGAATAAAAAAGGGAGGGGATTGCAAAAAATGATGAAAGGAAGTGTATTTATATATAGCGGAGTAGAAACAGAGAAAAGAGCAGCTGAAGGAGTCGCATGTATGATAAAAAAAGAATGGGCACACAATATAGAAACATGGGAGGCATGTTCAGAGAGGATATTGACAATAAATATGAAGGACGATAACCAGAGCATTATAACAATAATAAGTGTGTATGGACCAAATGAAGATGACAAAAAGGAGAACAAAGAGAAATTCTGGGAAATGTTAACAGAGGCGGTAGAAAGAGCAAAAGGCGAAATATACATTGCAGGAGATTTTAATAGTAGAGTGGGAAAGGGAAAACCAGGAGAGAGTAGAATATTGGGCAAGAATGGGGAGACAATACTAAATGATAATGGAAAAAGATTAATAGAGTTTTGCCGAATCAATAATATGTTTATAGCAAATACTTACTATAAGCACAAAGATATACACAAATACACTAGAGAGATGAGGAGCAAAAATGAAAAATCAATAATAGACTACATAGTAGCAGGAAATGAAAGTAGAAAGAACATAGTAGATGTAAAAGTGTCAAGAGGACCGGAAGTGGGAAGTGATCATTATATGGTTATAGCAAAGATAAAGAAACCATTAAAAGCAGACAACAGAGAGAGAAAAGAAGATAAGATAGAATATGAGAAAATAAAAGCGTATAGACTAAAAGACGGAGAGGTGGCAAAGCAATATAGAGAAAAAATGAAGAGGATGATTGAGAGTAGAAATGAGAAATGGAAGACATTAAGTTTGGAAGAGAGTTGGGAGGAACTCAAAAAGATAATACTACAAACAAGCTCGGAAGTGTGTGGAAGAATAAACAGAAATAAGAAAATAAAACAAATGGCATGGTGGACAGAAGAGATCAAGAGAGGAGTGAGAATAAAAGAAGAAAAATGGAAAGAATATCTACAAAAAAAAACTAGAGAAACGTATCAGTGTTACAAGGAAGAAAGGAAAATAGTGAAGAAATTAGTGAGAGACGAAAAAAGGAAACAATGGCAAGAATTTGGTGAGAAAATGGAAAGAAATAGCAACGAAAATAAGAAAGTTTTCTACAGTGTCCTAAGAGGGTGCAGAAAAGATAAAAAGGAAAACAGTGCTCATGAAAGACAAGAATGGAAAGTAGGTGAAAGATAAATCTCAAGAAGTGGATAATGAAGAGGAAGGCGGCGAAGAAAGCATTCGATAAAATAAATAGAAGCAGATTATGGAATATAATGAGAGAGAGGGGTATAGAAAAGAAAATGATTAGGTTAATAAGGAAGGTATATGAGGAGAATGTAAACAGCATAATAGTAAATAGTAAAGAATCTGAAACATTTAAAACAATGGACGGACTAAGACAGGGAGGAGGACTGAGTCCAACATTATTTAACATATATATGGATGAGATAATGAAAGAAAGTGATAAAGAGGAAAGAGTTGGATATAAAAACATGCAAAGGGTGGTTATAACGACTGGAGCATTTGCAGATGATGTGATGTTAGTTGCGGAGAATGAAAAGAGTTTGCAGAGAAAATTGAACAAATGGAACGGAAGTGCTTAAAAAATACGAGATGGAGATGTGCAAGGAAAAGACAAAGGTAATGGTAATAGGAGAGAAACAGAAGTTAGAAATTAAGATAGAAGAGACGAGAATAGAACAGGTCGATTGTTGTAAGTACCTAGGAGTGCAGATCAGTAGCGGTGGTAAACAGGAAAATGAAATTACGGAGCGGGTGAATAAAGCAATGAATGCATATTATAGAATAAATAAAGTAATAGTGGAGAACAAGGAAATCACAAGGAAAACAAAAATAAATGTATACAAGACCATAATAAGACCGATTTTAACATTCGGATGTGAAACGTGGAAAATGGAGCAAAAAGACATAAGTAGCGTACAAGCTGTGGAAATGAAAGTCTTGAGAAGAGTAAAAGGGGTAACAAAAAGAGATAAAATAAGAAGCAGCGCAATAAGAGAAGAGTTGGAGATAGAACCAGTGGTGGAGTTCATCCACAGAAGGCAGTTGGGATGGTGGGGACATCTGGTAAGAATGAGTGAAGAGAGGCAAGTAAAGAGAGTCTGGCAGGCAAGGGAGGGAAGAAGAGCGAAACGGGGAAGACCAGAAATTACATGGGATGAGGGAATTGAAAAAGCAATAAGAGAAAGAGGAATGAGGCTGAATGACGCAAGAAGAATTGCTTGCAACAGGAAGGAGTGGGAGAGATGCATAGGAAGTGAGGAATAGGAGGATAACGAGAAGAGCTCAAGCCGACACCAGTTTATGGTATAAGGCATATAGACATATATATATATATAAATATAATTTTATGTAAATTAAATAAATTAATATAATAACAATTTCAGTTATTTAAGGCTCTTGTACATTATAGTACATCTTTAATTTTAGAAAATCGCTTTTTGGAATCATTAAATATTTACATTAGAAAACTATTGGAAATAGAATTTTTGCCTACTACTTTAGTTGGGTTTGCTACTTTTTCTTAGTTTACGTTACACCCGCCAGCAATGGAGGCAGTATATCGAATCACGCGTGAAATGTGCTAAAAGATAGGAAATTCAAAGTGTTTTAGTTTATTTATGGATAGTTGGAAAAAATCATCATTGGAATTGTCTTCTAATGTCAGTATCTAGTGATTCTAGGATAAACAATTCTAAAATTCGAGGTAAACTATGAAATACAAGACCCGTTATTTAATTATCATGGCGCGGCAGCATTCATATTAGAACGCGGAAAAGTATGATATGTTGTTAATTTATGATTACGACACAAGCGAGAGGATTGTACGCGGAACATTTTCCAGACGAAAATCCTAGTGCGAGTGCCACTTTTGGGCCAGTGGCGCGAAAACTTATTTAACCTAGTTGAGTTTGTAAATAATTTTGATTATTTGCGGAAAATAATGAAAGTTAGCAGAAGCAAAGTGGTGTGCGAGGAACTCAATATGAAAAAAATTGTTTAACGTTTTATACTTCAGTGTCTTAATTGGGGTTGTGTGATGTATTTCAAGTGGATATCACATTATGGATAAGACGAGGGAATTATTATTCTAGTAACTCAAATAAGGTAATTAAACAAAGTATTTTTTTTTATTTAAGTTTGCCATTTTTCTATCGTACTCTGCATAACTTTTAGTGCTTTTCAAAATTTCTGAAAAGTGTTTTTAAAAGACATGTTTAACATTTATTAAGCAATATTCAATTTTAAACATTTAAAATTTTATAAATGCTTACTTTTAATTTCAAGAAATTTATAAAATTGAACAAGTCTGACCTTCCCTCATTTACTGCCTGGGCGAGTAATTGTACGTGTTATTTCATCGATGTCTCTCTCGGCTGCATGATAACGGTTGTTTATGGTCGGTTGGCTCTAGCCGCCTTGGAGTATAGTGAATATCAAACTGTTTATAGCAGATTTTGATTGTTATAATTAAAGTTGATTTTTTTGAAAAAAGTTATTAAAAAAAGTTGTTTGTATGGATGTCAGGAGTACGTGGTGTGAATATTCTGCAACTCTAAATTAACGCCCTGTATATATTTCGAGTATATAACTTTCCTTTGAAAAACAAAAGTACCCGTTTTGAGATAATAAGGACTTCGTTACGACAGCATAGACGTTGGTTGTTATTATGAAAACAGTTATTACTCTGATTGTAATAAATATATAGTTGGATGATAACTTTGATTTTGGAAATCCCTTTTCGTCGTCCTCAGACTAATGATCACTGAGGTATGTCTCACGTTTTCTATAATAATGTAAAGTGTGTAACTCAATATGTGACTTGATATGTAACAAATATTGATACTTTCGATATATTATTTATTATTTATAGGAATTAATAAATAATAATAAAGCATATTACAAAAGTTTTTTGTCATTACTATTTAAGTTTTTCATTTTGTGAACAAATATTTATGCTTCGCTTTAGTCACTGCAAATTTTTAATAAAAAGTTTTTCATATTATATTTAATTTAAAACCATAAGCAAAAACAATTAAGCTTTTAACATAGCAAAAAAAATGAATTTTGTGAATTTTGTGATATGATCGAACAGCCATCTACGAATAGGAAAAGAACACGGCAACGCTTTATTCAAGCGTGCCGCCGAAGTTAGCTGTAACCCCTAGCCCCTATCATTAACGCAATTGGTGTTGATGTCTTTTCTGGCTCTTTGTATCTCCTATTATTTTGGATCTTGTATCTTGCGTTGATATGTCGTACATTAACCCAAATAACTTAAAAGATATCCAAACATGAATAACAACAACATACAACTATAAACCAGTAGATCGCACCAGGAGTGCAGATATACACCATCAAATTCAAAAACAACACAGCAAACATAAAATCACTGCACTAGCGAATTATCAATATTTATTGCTTGGGATTAAATGGATTTATGTTGTAGTCAGAGCTGATAATAAAGAAAGAGAAAAAAGATAATTAGAAAGAAACAATCTATCAGCAGAAGCGATGGAATGGTAGTGGTTGTGTAAACCATTTAATTCGACAGAGAAAGAGAGAGAGAGAGAGAGAAGAAAGACTATGTACATGAGCAAGACAAAGATACGGAAATCTCTTTGGGAAATATTTTTTTGAGTTGTGTTTCTGTGTGTGCGGGCATACCTAGCTACGGAATGGCTAATCAGCCGTCTGCCAGTAATCGGGAAATTACGCGACATGTCGAAGTTTCTAATTACACAGTGTTACGTGTATTACGGAAAAATTAACACTATCCACAGACAACGTGTCTATTCTTCGGAACTGCAAGTAGTTGATTATTTAGACAGTTATGAATTAATGTATGGGTCGGCATTGTGGGGAATTATTCAATTGGTCCCTATGTTTTACCTTTTCGTTTAACTGGAGAATCGTATTTGGAATTTTTAAGAAATAGTTTATTGGATCCCCCATAATTATTCTTAAAAATCACGTAATCCTGACGTAATTTTAATGTGCCATTAAGATTACGTCATGATACATGGTCTATCAATGACGGAGCTCATTTTTACTCTCATGTTAGATCGTTTTCGAATGAAAATTGTTCAAATAGGTGGATAGGCCGTGGAAGACCTATTGCGTGACCAGCTAGATCCTCTAACTTAGATTTCTTAGATTTTTATTTATGGCATCACAGGAAATATCTGGAGTACAAAGAGCTCTTCGTACTGAAGATGCGCTTCATGCACGAATTTTTAAACTTAAAAGAATAATTCGTGAAAATCTGCAGGACTATTCTCAGGAGTTCATGAATCTTTTATAAATCGGACTCAGCATAGGATTGAAAAAAATGGTAGTCATATTGAACACAATCTCTAAAAAACTAAACAAATGCTAATGAATTGATAATGTGATATATTGTAGTTTATTATATATACATATTATACTTACAATTGTAGGAAAATAACACCACTTATGGGTCTTTAAGGAACAAACCGAAAACCCTAAATCTAGTTGTGGAAGTCTATCTTCAGCAGTTTATGAGATAATTTTATTATTTCGGAACCGAGGATTCTAATCATGATTTAAAAAACAAAAAAATTAGTGTTTTAAATTCACCGATTTAAATGATTTAAATTTTGATGACTGGTAAATAGCTATTTGATTTGCTAGCAACGAGATTATAAAAACTACAGTTTTGTTTATTTTAAACCATGAATTAAATCAGTATTTTTTTCGGCTTTAAAAACAGAATAATGGAAACTATTATGAAATAAATATTTTTTTTCATTCCATTGATATTAAGGAATTAAAGTTGTTATTAGAATTTAAATTTGATGTAAAAAAATTAACTTCACAGAAGATTTTAATTTTTTTATAAAAAGTTCGCAATTTTCCTATCTTACTGTAATTAACTTTTGCTGCTTTTCAAAAATTCTGAATAGGGGTTTTCAAACGTATTTTTAACATTTATTGAACAATATTCAATTTCTAACACTTAAAATTTAACAAATCTTTTATGTTTATTTTAAGAATTTTATAAAAATTAACAAGGGTGATCTTCGCTCATTTGCTGTGTGGGCGAGTCATTGTTCGGATGATTTCATCGACGTCTCTCACAGTTTTCCCGATAACGGGTGCTTACGGCTGGTTGGCTGGGACCGCCGCAGAGTACAGTGAATATTAAAGTTTCTCGCGTAGCTTTTAGATGTTTTTATCTCATATTTTGAATCAATTAAAGTTGATTTTTCTAAATAAGGTTATTAAGTTGTGTGTACTGATGTCATGAATACGTGGTCTGAATATTCCACAACTGTTTCTTAATACCCTGTATATTGTAACAAAATTACTAAATTTCAGAATGTTTTAATAATTTAATTTCGCTGGGAAGGGAAGTAGAACCATCTCTGGTCGCCGTTTACAAGAAATAATTTGTCTATTTAAGAAAACTACCCCGAGCTTTCACTTTTCGGAAATTTTACGTATAAAACCGATTTTCAATAACAATAATATTGTATTGATTATTTCATTAATATTAATTAAGCCAATTCACTACCGTACTATCAAATATTTAGTTTATATTCTGTGATATATTTTAGGCTTAGAATAGGCTCCGAAATTAATGTTTAGATTATAATAAAATGGATTTATTCTTTATTTTTGTCTTAATGTAAAATGCCATTTTCTAAGTGTTGCGTCAACCGATTTTCATGAAATAAAAACAAAAGATTATCTATGATAATCTCCGAAGATAATGCCATTGTAATCAGGCATGTCGTCTTTACCGAAAGTCATTTAATTGCATCACTTAGACAAGGCATTATCAAGTATAATAATTGATTATTATCGAACTATAAGCTGTTAACCGAATACGTACTGTAGCAGAAACCACCCCTATGCGCATCTAGCATTCCCCACTACGCGCCTTCCGATTTATGCGACCCAAAAGGGTATATAAAGGGCTGTTTCTTCGGGACTACTCCTTCAACACCTCAAAAAGGTAAGGAGATCGGAACCGGGATGGAGGCGGGGCCTGGGCCGCCCTGCCTGCCCAATCCAAACAAAACCCTTTCTTTTCCCTCTTCTGGCTAGCAAGCGAGTTCTCCGGCAGCCAGATTGTATCCTTACCAGCTTCGGACTAGCAAGTGAGTTCTCCGATAGCCAGATTCTAACTTTTCCAGCTTCGGACTAGCAAGCGAGTTCTCCGGCAGTTAGAGTATCATGTTTGGTTGGATTGTTTAGGTTGGGGGGCGTATGCCACGCCAACATCCGTAGCCGCGAAATATTCCGTTTCTGTGTTTACGTTGTGGCGCTTGCTGCCGTTAGTATTGGGTAATAATGCTGAGGTCCAGTGGTAGAGAGTAAGTTTTTAAGTTTATGTTTTTCTATTTATTTCGCCTTGTTTGTTTTTCACTTTTTTTATTGGACCTAGCTACCAGGTATGTTTATGTTTAGTTTATTATTTTTCAGAGTTGTATTTTATTTTATTTTTATTCTATAACATGATGTTTTTAGTATTTCTTCTGGCTTTTTGTTCACTCTTTCCTGAACCCTAGACTATTTTCTTCACTGTCTAGAAGCTGCTCGTACAGGCTTTTCCGCCAACTTTCCCTTTGGAGTTGTGAGGCAGCCGCAAGGGATCCGAAATCAAAGGGTTTCGTCCAAGCTAGAAGCCGAATTATTCGGAGAATCGGCTTAACCAACAGATGGGCGTTACAATATTATAATATACAAATATTACACAAATTACAAAAATAGTTTGACTACAACTAACTTAAAAATAAGAATAGTTATGCCCAGATGCATCATGTTGGTTATAAACAATGATTAACTAACAACGTTTAAGCTACCGCGATTAGTTTCATATGCGCGATTGATAACAAAACTTTGATTAGCTATTCAAGCCATAATTATGACAAAGTTGCAAATTTGAGTAATTTTATTTAGTGTTTTTTGATTTCCTCGTCTTTCCTGTTATTATTTCTTTCATATTTTCTCTACTCTGAAAGCTTTTTCGATATTTATATCTTCTTTAGGGTTCTTCCGTTTCGTCTTTTTGATTATGTAAATTTCTGATTACCTTTTGTATCTTGTTTTTTTTTGTAATAAAAAATTGACTTAATCAAACAGACGAAACGGAAGAACTCTTTGAGGAAGATATAACATATAGAAACAGCTGTTAGAGTTGAGAAAATATTAAAGAGATAATAACAGCATAGGACATCGAAAAAAGCTAAGTAACATTATCATATTACTATTCAATATATAAAAAAAATAATACATTTTATGCTGATGTGAGGTTGATTTTGTAATTTTTGATGGATGTAACATAGACATGTCTTGTCAAATAATTATTCTGTGATATAATTTGTTTTTCAAAATGAATTTTGAAATTTTACAACTTTCCCACTATCAAGGAAGCGTTAATTTTGCTTTTAGGAAAAAGCAGCACTTGGTAGATATCACAAATAAATATTAAAGTGTTTTGGAAAACGAAAGTCGTAGTATGTTTAATCGAGCAAACTGCATACTTAGTAAATTATTTATTCAGCACGCCAACATAAATATTTTGTGTAATAGATTTATACATTTTTATGTATTATACATATTTATACATGATACTTACAGCAACTACTAACTAATATTTCAAATTTGAAAGGTTGATATGATTCAATTATGGAAAAACTGTCTTATAACCGGAGAAAACACGTTAATCAGGGTTAACTCCGATTTAATCCGGCAAAATGGGACGATTAATTATAATTACGGATATTACTGGATATTAGCCGATGGTGCATACCAAATTATCGAGTTTATCACGATTAACGTTAACCATGGTTAAATACTTTTGGTGCATATAGACATAGTCACTCAAATGCAAATAAATACTACGCTGATTCGAATTTCAAATGCAAATGACTGACGGTTGCTAAATGATACTACTTTTACTACTGATATATTCTATTAATATTATATTATAGAAAGAAATATAATAGAAATAGAATTCTATTATATTATATTAATAAGATGTAACTAATTTTGCAGAAACTGATAATGCACAGAAATTCTACCACATCAATATCTATGTAATTGTCAACTTTGGTTTATATTTAGGTTCAGATATTTTTAATGCAGTAATCCAACTTTGTGTAGTGGAATTGCGACCAGCTGTCCGAAAGTTTTTAGGGATACTACCAGGCTCTAAACAAACTCCACATAAATACAAGAAATTCACCAAGATCAAGAAAACTGTGAAGTTGTATCTAACTGATTTATTAATGGTAAACTTAACAATAAACAAATACACAATAAATTACTGTTTTTTTTTCAATTCTAGGTATTATCCATTGTGACCTCTGTAAATATTCAAACCATTCTTCTTAAACATATACATTGCATGAGTTCATTCATAAGTTCTTTTCCGGTAACTGCAAAAAAAATTTTGAAGACACTAATTCAAATTTGGGGAAATGCTGAAGATACAGCTCAAGTTTTATCATTTTTATGCATATTACGAATTGTACGTACTCAACCGACTGTCGTACTTGATAAAGGCTTAAAATTTATGTATGTAACATATATTGGCAACTCAAAATTTATGAGTGTAAATTCTTTAGCATCTACAAATTTTATGCGAAGGTCTTTGGTGGAGTTATTCTGTCTTGATTATGATGTAACTTATGCTCAAGTTTTTCTATATATTCGGCAACTTGCCATACAATTACGCAGTGCCATTACAGTGAAAAAAAAAGAACATTATCAAGCTGTTTACAACTGGCAATATGTTAATTCGTTACGTCTTTGGGGAACCCTTTTATCCTTGACAGCCTCTGAAGAGCCCATGCAATATTTAATTTATCCGTTTGTTCAAATATGTTTGGGAACAATAAAGCTGATTCCAACGAGTCATTATTATCCATTAAGATTTCATGTAATCCAAATATTAATAGATTTTTCAAAAGCTACCGAAGTATTTATACCAATTTTGCCATTGCTACTTGAGGTAAGTTAAAATTACAGAGATGTATAGATATCCTTGTGGAGCTGATTTCATTTTTTGATAATCATAGAGGTTATGAAAAAAATATTCATTGAGGCAGCTTTCTTATTTATGAACTTTGTTCAATAAGAGGTTATCTATGGTTATAATATTGGAGAAAAATCAATTATATAATTTACTTACATTCAAACGTCGCGTTCAAATTCAACGTCTAGACACGCAAACGTATCTAAACGTTGCGTCTATAAACTGCAGGCATCATGAATTAGGTAGAAGAAAAGCTGAGTATAATATAAGTTATATTAAAGATTACCTAAATAACATAGATCTACTTGTTGAACTTAGGTTTTCACACCAAATTTTTGAACTTTCACATCCAAAGCTGCCTTTTTAATTTGTACCGATCAAACAAGGCATCAAAAGAGTAATTCTTTAAATAATTTTTTTCATTTAACATATTGGATTGCATACGCATTGAATAGTTTTCCTTTAATTAAGAAAAGATGCGGAATTGCTAAATTCTTTATATTTTATATTTCTGACTATCAGCGGTTTACTTTTCAATTAATACACTAATACTCGTATGCACCATATTGTCTTAACCACGTATATACCGCGGTTAGTTTGATATGCACCATGCATAACAACACTTTGATTAGCTAATCAATCCGTAATTATGACAACGCTGCAAATGTTAGTAATTTTATTATAATATGAGTTTGATTGTGTTATACTTGATGTATTTAACATAAACATATTTTGTCAAATAATTGTTCAGTAATGTAATTTGCTTTTCAAACCGAATTTTGAAAGTTTTCACCACCAACAGAAGCGTTAATTTTAATTTTGAAGAAGGGCAACACTTAATAGATATTATAGCAAATAAATATTAGGGTGTTTCGGAAACCAAAAATTGTATTGTTTCAACAAGAGATAACTGCATTCTGGATAAATTATTTGTCAGAATACGTATATAAATGCCTTGCATAAATACGTATTTATTTAATTAATGATACATACATTAACTATGAACAAACAATCAAAATTGGAACCTTCGATATGTTTCAAGTACAGATAACTGGCTTATAACGTAAAAGAGCTTTAATCAGGGTTAGTCATTAACCCTTAATCATTCAAAATGAGACGATTAATTATAATTGTGGTTAACTTCATGGTATGGTGCATACCAAACTATCGATTTGACCATGATTAAAAACTATTGGTGCGTACGGTCATTATAACCGTAAGAAACACTTCAATCAAGGTTAGCCTGGATTTATAGAGGCAACATGGAACGATTAAATATAATCGCTGTTAACTAGATATTAGCCGATGGTAAATACCAAATTATTAATTTGGCCACGATTACGCCTTAATTATGATTAAGCCCTAAATTCCTCTTGGTGCATACGGGCATAAGGCATTTAGTGAATTTTACGCATCAGAATATCAGAAAGTTAAAATGAATCATAGAAATTAGTCATGTTTGACCTAAAGCCACTATATACTACTAAAGTACAGTCATTGGTTTGACATATAAGTTAGAAAGGGAGAAGGAGAGAAAGATAGAAATGGAGATATATTTTGCACCAAAATAGAAGTTGTTTTATTGGTTGCCTAACAACGTTCTCAATAAACGCTATTCACAATGATCTTGAATCTTAAATATTAATCGTTTAATTGAGTAAATCTTCAGAAAATTGATAATAATTTATGTTTTTAGAAGAGATATTTTCGTTCAGTGGTTTCCATTTGTCATAAGAGTAAACCCAGCATATAATATCTACATGTTATGCAGAAACATGACGTAAATTAACCTAATAAATGTCTTGTACTTTTGTGATACTGCAATTGAAAATTTGTTTTGTTTAATTTCAGAATTGTTGTATTTTATAACGATTTTGTTTTGGTCTTATACAGTTTTGGTGTTCGTTTAAGGACAGTTTATACATAAATAATGTTTTCATTTAAAACATTTCAAATTTGCCGCTGAATTTGCACCAAAAATAGCCGCCTTTTTGGTGCAAATTCAGCATTAGCTATACATTCGATAGTATAGCATAGTGGCTCTAATTTGACCCATAAGGACAACATATAGTATATTCGATTTTTAGATGCATGATCATGAAATAAGTACGACGCTTTTGTCACAGCTAGAAAATAACAGTACTCTTAAGCTTTGTTGAATAGAAATAAATAAGTTGGTATGCAAATGTAATGTTATTCGGTTCTTTCTTTTCGGTTCTACTGGAATAATTAGATGAAAAACAAATTTTAAAAATTATTTGCAATTCACAAGTTTCTGAGTTTACAAAAATATCTATATATCGATTGGCGCTACGTAATTTGTATGGCCTATATTTTGTTTTGTTTTTAGATTATGACGTCTTTAGATTTTGACAAAAAACGTCGGAAAGTATCATTGAAGTCTTTAAATTTGGCATGTTTGCTAAGGTTATCAAAATCTCAACTACAAGAAAACGGATTCACATATGTGGTTATAGATACGATTTATACTCAACTTTTAGAATATTTAACAGATGTGTCTCATAGTATCAGTTTTCCTGACTTGAGTTCAGTTTGTCTAATACAGGTAATACTAATTCATTAAAACTTTGAATTGTAACGATAATATGACTCTTGTATCACAGATAAAGCAATTTCTAAAAAAATGCAAGACACCACAATATGCAAGGAAACTGAAACAAGCACTAGAAAAAATTTTACAAAATTCTAAGTTTATTGAAATGGAAAGATCGAAGTTGACTTTGAATTTATCTGATGAGCATCAAATTAAAGGGTGGGAATCACGAATAAAAGCGAAAGGAACTCCATTAACTACATTTTTTAAATCTTTGAATAAAGTGCGGGAAATTATAGAAAATGCCAATTAGTAATTCAAGCGTTAGACACCAATAAAATAAAATAAAAATTGTTTCTGGTTGTTATTTGTGCCCTACTTACATTATTCTCAAACTAAACTAACAATTATACAATAATGGTAATTATTACCAGCTTTTTCTATATATTATTATTCTATATTTTATTATTCTTAAAATTATATGTGTGGTATATTGGTTTTTGTTCTAAGTTTTGCTCATTATCTAAATTGGTTTGTACAATATTAAAATTATAAATATCTTGTTAATTTTATATAAAATGGCCGTTAATAGTAGTGAATATTTGTTTGTTTTTCGGAATATTAAATATTGGAGGGTGAAATAAAGTATTTTGTTTTGATTTTTATTTTGTTTGAACTATTTGTTAATTTTAAATGTAAGAGATGCGGTACTCCCATTACTGACACTACCACCGTTCAACAATCAATGAGTACGACAATCCAAAACTAGGTGGAGACTGGGACATCTTACAGTTAAAATTAACAAATACTTCAAACAAAATATCTTTTTTCACCTTCCAATATTTAATATTCCGAAAAACAAACCGATATTGACTACTAGTGTCGGCCATTTTATACAAAATTGACAAGATATTTATAATTGTAATATTGAACAAACCAATTTAGATAATAAGCAAAACTTAGAACTAAAACCAATATACCACACATGTAATTTTAAGAATAATAAAATATAGATGTAAGTAATAGTGTTAGAAGCATTTTCCGAACTTCACATATTTAAGTAGAGCGGTTGCGATAGGTGACGTAATAACAAAATTCACCGAATGTCTAATCATTCCATGTATTTCACCGAAAATAACAGCGCCGTTATCGGCTGATGTATTAATATTAAAATTGCTAACATTCAACGAACAGTGTTATACGGATAAAGGCACATGTAGGGCGTGGCTAAATGAAGTCAAACTAAACTTATTGCGATTTATGACAATAAAATGTTCAGATTAGAGTAGTCGAATAGGGAGAGGGTCGGCGAAATCTACACCGCTGGTTAAAAAGGGGTTTGACTGAGTGAGCCTACATGGGGGGAGCAAATGTTTTTGCACTATATCGAGTACAGAGTACACACGCGCCAATGAGCCTTTTGCAGGTCCTTGATAGAACATCGATCCAGAACTCTTCTGAATGTTGGCACATACTAGCTTCGGTCCATCATGGTAGGTTTCACCGTTGGTGCGGGAAATAATGAGCTCACTAAGCGGTGAGCGGGCGAGAAGAATAGGATGCGTCCCAAACTTCGCAGAGGAATGGTGGGACAGGCGACCGCCTATTCTGATAAGATGATTGGCATCCATATGTGGATCGAGAGAACGAATTGAACTATTCCGCTTGACTGGTTGTCCAGCAGTCAAACGGGAATCTGCTTTTGGGAAGCCAAGGAGCTGTGTTTGACATATGAGTCGGGTGAATGCTTCTTTGCATTCTTCTGCAGTGAGGTCTATGGATTCCTGGCGGCGCGAGTGTACAAAGACATTTCGAAAGCGTAGAATGTAACACAATACGTGTATCGAACGTGTGAGGGAGGAATATCGCGAAAGATGGTCCGTCCAGAAGTTAGGAGGTGTGGGCAGCGTATTAAGGCACTAAAGAGCAGCTTCTTCGACTGTGGTGAATTGCTCCTCGTTCGTGAGGTCAACCTTGTGCGAGAGATAGGTGGGTCCGTTAAACCAGCGGGGAGAGTTTAATAACTGCGAAGGAGAGCAGCCGCGTGAAGCGAGGTCGGTGGGATTGTTGCTCGATGTGACGTAATGCCATTTTGCTGAGGGACGCAGCTCGTGAATGGCACCGATTCTATTGGCAACAAATGGAGTCCAGCGCCGGGCTGGAGATTTAATTCATGCAAGTTCAGTGGTGGAATCCGACCACATATTAACTGGAGTAGCCGCTGGAAAACACCCGCTTAAACGAGAACAGAGTCTGGCGGCCAAATCAGCGGCACACAATTCTAAACGCGGAATAGATAAACGTTTGGCCGGACTTAACTTTGTCTCTATCATTGTCAGCCGGCTCGTGATGGACCTGTCGGCTCCAGTGATTTTAGAGTATGCAACCGCCGCATAGGCTGCACGAGAGGCATTGGCAAATACGTGAAGCTCAACTTCACCAGCTGAGAGATAGCAGGGTATAGTGAGAGGGGCTACTAGAGGGATCTCGGAGCGTATATTTTCTTAACTCTGACGTATATCGACAGGAAGCGGGAAATCCCAAGTGATTTTTCGCTCCCAAGTCTCTTGGAAGAGAATTTTTAATCTTAGTATTACCGGAAAAAATCCACCCTAGCGGGTCGAAAAACCGAGCAGTCTGATAGCAAAGACCGTTTAGTCCAGTGGGTGATTTCCGGTACAAAGAACTGGTATGAGAAAGAGTCGGTCGTGAGAAACCAGGTCAATCCCAACGTTTTCAGCGATTGATTGTCTTGGAAGACTAGAGAATTTGCAAGGTCGTTCAGATTCACCTTGTCGAGAACTTCGGGGCAATTGGAAACCCATTTCTTAAGTGGGAAGGCGCCGAGCTGTACTAGACTGATCACCTGAGACTGTATAGACTTTGACTGAGCTGTGTCATCAGCGCCAAAAAGGAGGTCATCAACCATTTCTGATGACGTCAACTGCCTGCGGATGTTGCATCATGGTATGCGAGACTGTTGTGGTATCGTTAGGGGCTCGTTAGAGATAAAATTTACCTGCGCGCCAGTAGCGAAGAGTGTTCTTAACTGTATCATAGTTGGTTGAATCTAGTACCTGTACCAGTGCTATGGGCACTAAACAAGCGCCATCTGTGACTCTCGAGTTAATGTGTAGCTGAGGATTGTCTCTGCCTGAAGATTGAGGTTTTGCTACTGATTGAGGAGGGACACTGAGCGACGCATTGGAACGGTGAGCTCGCACTTGAGTTCATTGCGCAATTAATTATTATGTCTGAATACAGGGTGCCAATTTACTACTCACCATAGCTGAATTGAATATACCAAATTGATCCGATTGAGATGACTTCTGTTGCGCTTCGTATTATTCCATCATATCTTGCATTTGACCAACAGCAGCGCTGATCCAAGTTTTCTAAAGCAGAGTTTGGCTATCCAGTTTTACTTTTTTAAATACAATGTGCTATTTTTTTCGTCTACTATTGCAGAGAGTAAACACTTCAAATTAGCTTCTCAAACCGCCCACCACAATTCCAAGCCGTTTCGGAAATAGAGCACTCTAAATTTTACTGTATTTTCATACTTTTTTATCGAAAAACCCGTTACGATAACCGCACTACTACTTTTTTCATATTTTTTGGAGATTTTAGAATTGGCAAGATGAAAATGTTGTGGAGGTGGTGAGATGGCATTCTATCATGGCCCAAGGTTATTTCAATATTTACTTCTTAAAAATTAATATTATCAAAAACAGGCTAATTATTTTCCATTCCATTTCATCCATTGCATGGCAACGTAATAATTTTTATTGTGTATTAAGCTTAAAGTTATGTAAATAATCAGCGAGGTTAAATTGTTTAGTTACTTTAACGACTCATGAAATTTTTGCTGAAATATATAATATATAAATTTGTACTGTACTTATTGAAAATCAAAATTCAACTGGAAAAAGAATGTAATGGAATTCAATACATTTATTATTATACTACGTTTAAAATTATAACATGATTTTGTATAAAAGTTATAACAACTTGCTTCACGCAAATAATGCATAAAAAATAATTTTTTTATTGTTAGTTTCTGTTTTATGTAACTACATTATAAATTATATGCAGATTTATATAGTTTTCCAAATTCACATATTTCTACTAAATTATTTACTTTCATGAAATTTGTGTTTCGTATGTGTAAATGATTATCCCTTATTCTGCAGTTACATACGGCGTAAAATGTACGACATACATTATAAGTCGAATATATCGATATATTTTCGCATATCGATATAAAAGCCGTGATTTCACGCAGCCTTAATCGATATATCGATATGAAATTCGAGATGTCGCGCAGCTCTAGTGCAGAATTATTTGCTCGGCCCCGTTTGTTTTACCTTCCCGTTTAACTAGAGAAACGTAATTGGAATTTTTAAAAACAATTTATGGAAACTATTGGAAGCTGTCTCATTACAATTACGACATACATGGTCTATCAATGACGGAGATTCACTTCATTTTTACTCTCATGTTAGATCGTCTTCGAATGAAAAATTTTCAACTAGATGTTGCAAGGTCATGCAAGACTAGGGTTCGCACGCTACAATCAATACCCAAGGAAATAATTACCGATAATTCTAGTACTCGATATTCTTCGCCGATACTTTGTGTAAAGTAATATTCATATACTCTAGGAATCGACTATAAGTACTTTCTTGTTAATATTATTAAAATTGTTTGAATGGGATATGATCCGTATTATAATGATAGAAAATGTTTTTTTGAATACCAGCAATATATATATATGTATCTTAAAGCCTGTTCACCATTTCTGGTGTAGGCTTTTTAGTCTTTATCTTGTTTCTTCTTTTTCTTTCTTTCTCTAGGCTTATACGTTTTTGCTTCGCGTCACTGCGTCGCTAAACTTTCTCCATCCTTTCCTGTTGTTTGCCATCCTACTAGCTTCACTCATCGTTATTCTTCTTCTTTGTAATATCTTTTCTATTATGTCATGCCAGGTAATTTCAGGTCTTCCCGTTTTTCTTTTCTGCCCAGGTCTAGCTTCCCATACCCTTCTCACTTGTCTTTCCTGTCCCATTCTTTTCAGATGGCCCCACCATCCCAACTGCCTCTTCTCTATGTATTCGTGTATCGCCTCCATTCCTAGTTCTTTTCTTATTTCTTCATTCCTGATTCTTTCTCTCTTTGTCACTCCCTTTACTCTCCTCATGTATTTCATTTCTACCGCTTGAACTTTACTTATTTCCTTTTTATCTGTTATCCATGTCTCACATCCAAATGTCAGTATTGGTCTTATTATTGTTTTATATACGTTTATTTTTGTTTTCCTTGTTATTTCTTTTTTTTCCCATAATCATATTGCTGATACTGTAAAACACTCTCATTGCTTTTTCTACCCGACTGTTAATTTCTTCTTCTTGCTTTCCTGAACTAGATATTTCTACTCCTAGATATTTCCATTTCGTCACTTGCTCCAATTTTACCTTATCTACCATGATTTTTATCTCCTGTTGTTCCCCAATTATCATTACTTTTGTTTTCTCTTTACACATTTCCATTCCGTTCTCTCTAAGTGTTTGATTCCATATATTTATGTTTGCCTGCAGCTCTTTTTCATTAGATGCTACCACCATTATATCGTCTGCGAATGCGCCAGTCTTTACTTCAACTCTCTCCATATAATTCCATCCCACTTCAAGTTCTCTAGTTCTTTCTTTCGCTTTCCTTATTATTTTGTCCATGTAGATATTAAATAATGTTGGACTTAGTCCTCCTCCCTGTCTTAGTCCGTCTTTCGTTTTAAATTTTTTTGATTGTTTGTTTTTGACTATTGCGCTATTTGAGTTTTCTTCATATATTTTTTTTTATTAAGCTTATCATTTTCGTGCTTATCTCTTTCTCTGCCATCATCCTCCACAATCTATCTCTTCCTACTTTGTCGAATGCTTTTTTTAGATCTAAAAATCCCATGTATACATTTTTTTTTCTTTCTACTTGTTTTTTCCATTATAGTTTTTCCATTTAGTATTGTCTCCCCATTCTTGCCCAATATTCTACTCTCTCCTGGTTTTCCCTTTCCCACTCTACTATTAAAATCTCCTGCAATGTATATTTCGCCTTTTGCTCTTTCTACCGCCTCTGTTAACATTTCCCAGAATTTCCCTTTGTTCTCCTTTTTGTCGTCTTCATTTGGACCATACACACTTATTATTGTTATAATGCTCTCGTTATCGTCCTTCATATTTATTGTCAATATCCTCTCTGAACATGCCTCCCATTTTTCTATATTGTGTGCCCATTCTTTTTTTATCATACATGCGACTCCTTCAGCTACTCTTTTCTCTGTTTCCACTCCGCTATATATAAATACACTTCCTTTCATCATTTTTTGCAGTCCTCTTCCTTTTTTTTTCGTTTCCGTTATTGTAAGTATGTCTATCTTATTTTCCAGAAACTCATCTTCTAGTTCTATTTCTTTTCCCTTTATGCTTCGTATATTCCATGTTGCCAATCTCCATATTTCTACCTTTTTCCTTCTCATTGTTTTTTGCTCCTTTCCCCACTTCTTCAGTTTTTTGTTTGTTTTTGCTTTTCTTCCCAGCTTCCATAATCTATCCTATTTCTATATTGTTCGTCCTTTCTTTTGTATATTTGACACTTTTTGCTAGTTGCCAGGTGGTCTAGGTCTTTATCTTTAATTCTTGTACAGTTGGCGCATTTTATCTCATTTTTTCCACAATCTTTCCCTTCGTGTCCTTCTTGTCCACATCTGTAGCATACCTCCGTTCTTGTACAGTACTTAGCTACATGCCCATAGCAGCAGCATTTGTAGCAGATCGCGATCCTTATATATTCCTCTACCTGTTTTAAAGTAAAATCTATCAGTAATTTTCCTTTTTTTACTACGTACTTGAATATCTCATTGTCCGCTTCTACTACCCAGTCCTCTACATATTGTTTACTGTTCCCGATGGCATTTTTTTTAACTGCTCTTATTACTGTCTTCACCTCTCTAGTCCCCACCATTTTTCTTATTTCTTCATTTTCCCTTAATATTTCATTTACTATTTCTTCTTCAGTATACCCTTGCTCAACTTTTTTTATTATAAACAACGGCTTTGTTTCTTTCATTTTCCTCTCTGTTATTCCTTGTACTTCCTCCAGTTTCTTCCCTATTTGCTCCTGTTGTAGCTCGTTTCTGCACTTCATCACTACCAATCCACTTTTGTATTTTTTTATTTCCTTTATACCTTCTTCACCTATTTCTTCTCTCGTAAGTTTTTCTCGAATTTTTTCCATTACTTTCTCACCTTCTACCGCTTTCACTGTTATTTCTCTTATTTTTTCAGGTGTTTTCCATCCCTTTATCTTTTTCTTATCGTTCTCTTTTTTCTTTTCTGTGATAGCCGCATATGTCTTTTTGCTCATATTTTGTGTTGTTGTACCTCCCCCTATCAATTCCGTTATTTTTGCTTCCAATTTGTCCATTCTTTTTTCGAATTGTTTCTCTATTTGTTCCAGCCTTTGCTCTAATTTATCTGTTTTTCCTGGTTTTTGTTTTTTCTCTGCATTCTCCATGTTTTCATATACTGTGTCGGTCATTTTCACTAATATTTTTTCTATATTCTCTCTAGTTCAAGGTAATTAATTAATTCATTAAAATAAAATATAAATGATTATCCACCAAACAAACATGATTTTCCTAATGGCCGATTTAAACCGTTACAAGCCAACAAATAATAGCTCAAACTGTTCAGCTTCAGTTGAATAGACATGTTGAACCATGCAAAGTCATAGTTGTTATGGACCACATACATCAGCATATTGCCGATTTTATTCTTTTATATTTATATTTTATTCTAGGAACGAGCATAATTTTTGCAAACGGCCGTGAATCTTTCATTTCCTTAATAAATAATAACAATTATTCCTGATTACATTGTTACAAACAACAATGTGGTTCAATTATGGTAATTGTTTATAATAATAAATACAATTATTGAAAATGTATTTCAAAATTCTTAATATAGTAAGTAGTAAGTATAGCTAAGGATAAATAAATTTTTTCTCTACTTTACTAAGAAATTAAAACTATGGCGAAAAAAGTAATGTCAATAAACTATTCCACTAAAAACGTAACAACTTTACTTATTTTACCTTCCAATTTGAATTGAGCTGGTTCATCCCCTATCTCCTTCCCAGAAATGTGGTTTAAGGCAGCATGAAATGCTTGAACAACTGCACTAATCGTTCTTTTACTTTTGTCAGTTCGAATTTCAGTACGCCATTTTTTAATTACTTTACGAGTTATTAGGCGCTTGCTTTTAGTTGCTTGCTGGACAAATTCGTCTGCCTAAAGTCATATATTTATTTAGTAATTATAAATAGTAATTTGTTTAAAGTAATATTTTGCGAAGTCTATAATATTATTTATGATTCTTTTCTTACCTAGTAACTCTTATGTGAAAATCATAAAATTATAGATAAAATTAATAAGTTTATGATACCATTATTATAATGATTAGTATCTTACATTTTGCTTCTAATTTTTTACGTATTTATGAGAAAAATGACAAGGACAGAAAAAAGGGGAATAAATGTTTTCTTATTTCCATTATTTGAATTCTTGAATCTTGTTGCTTCTAAATTTAATCGCGTATATTTGTACTCTTGGTGCTATCTATTTGTTTATACTAATGTTATTGTTGTGATGCTTACATTGCTTTTAAGTTGTTTGGGATGTTGTATGTCATATCATTGATGCAATGGGTGTTATTGTTCTTTATTGCTCTTTGTATTTCGTATCTTTCCCATAGGTCTAGTTTTAATCTCTTCTTCACATTATGTAATATTTGGACGTTGTTTCTATCAAATTTGTGTTGAGCACGTTTCCATAACGAACACCTAAATTACTAGTTACATAGTTAAAAATTGTTGATTTTGATGCATCACAGCATTTTTATTCTTAATATTTTTTTCTTTAACTTTAATTAACGGCAATTCTACAGAGACAGTTATTTCTTCAGACATTCAAAATAAAGCAAGAAAAGAAAGAAAAAGAAAAAAAGAAGGAAGGAACCGAAAAATTATAGGCAAAAAGAACATAGCCATAATTCGTAGAATAGGGTTGGAGATATTTATCGTGTAGTATTACATTTTGTATATTAGTTTGCCTTTATCATCAACTGATGAACTAGGATCTTTACTAAGTAATTGGTGTAATAATGTACGAGTTCAGGAAGGGCACCCATACAGTTTCCCAAACATATCTGGTATAAATATGCCGATAAAAAGTGACAAGCAGATACATGATTTGAGTACAAGAGTATTGCAAATGGGGAGGCATTCATTTTTGTATTCCAGAAATAATACTAGAAAAGAGATAGTTTTATTCTGATATTAGTGAAGTTAACATTTCGAAATCACATCTTTTTCACAACTGTACTTAAGTATTTTACTTCTAAAAAAGTACGTTTCTTAATTTTCAGCATATTTTATTCTTTGATGTTGATTTTTTATTATCAATATTGGAATTACATTCATTTTTAATTAGAATTCAATTAAGTTTGTTCTTACTGTACTTAGTTTCCGAGAATGCCGTAGTTTTCGTTAGTTTATTAAGATTTATCTACGTATATGGAACGTTATAACGTATATTCACTGTGTAGCTCACCTGCCTACGTTAGACAAGGACTCTACGTGCGGAGGCAGAGAAATTAGGTCAATTGAAGATTGTCGAAGTGCATGACTCGAGCCAACCACGCTTTTCTCACTCTACACGTAGAGTTTTTTCTATGGCAAGCGGATAAAACAAATTAAATGGTAAAAATTATTAACTTTAATAACCTTTCATAGAAAAGCATCCAAGCTGATAACTTTGATTCTGACGGCAAAATTTTGTTTCTATATCGATACAATTTAGTGAAGAATATGAGGTAAAAATTTAGTTTTAACATTTGTTTATTTGAATGCCGTGAACAAAAAAAAAACATTTCACTCCTTTCTCAACCTTCGGATTCTATCATTGTTAAAGGAGCTGATAACAAAAGCCAATTTTTGGGAATTTATTAATATTTTAATAATATCGCTTTCACGATAAGCGTGAAGATTACTTCACGCTTATCGTGAAAGCGTCGTTTGTGTGACAGAGATGCAAATAACAAATTCAGCCAACTAGACCGTACTACTTCAATTACTAATCAGTTTAATTTCTGACTGAGCTAACAAATTTGTCACAAAACTCCCGCAATATTGCACTTTATTAACAAAACTAATTAGTTTATGAGTTATTTGCTTAATTATATTAGTATTTAATTATTATGGCGCGACAATATTCGTATTCGTACGCGGAATTGTGTGATATTTTGTTAATCTATGATGAAAGTGGTGTAAATTCCAATTCCGAAGTGCCACTTTTGCGCCAGTGTTGTGCACTGAGCTTAATGTGACAATAATCACATTTCGGGGTGATTGTTCGGGCTGAATACTATGAGTACTTGAACTTATTCCGGATTAGCACCGCGAAAATAACCGTATAAATATTTTAATTATATTGACTACATATAATATACTCAAGACTTCGTCTATGAAGGATTATACATTCGTCTAATACTCTGTAACCTGAGCAATGGGAGCATAGTGAAAGCACCCAGCTTCATCTGGGTTGAGAAATTGGGATTCTCTAGACAGAACTCACAACCAAATCATAGTTATCACTAACCATACGTTTATATGTTTATAATTTTAAAGTAAAATTAGAAAAACAGAAAATTGGCAACGTCGCAAATGTGCAATCCGTTAAATTCATAAATTCTTATCTAATTACTACTAACCATACCTAAATTTACTAATTTGACGTAAAATAAAAATAAAAGAAAATTGGCGATGCCGCAACATCCATTTTCTTTAAATTATTGATATGTGTAAGGTTAAACTTACGATCAAACCAAACAATTATAATTTTAAATCTTATACTACAGAACTCATCATCGAACCAAACACAACCCTTTGTAACTCAGAATTTTCTCTAAGGTAGACTCATAATCAAACCAAACTTACAGCTGTCTAAATTCTGATTTATAACGGGTCTTTTTGGTTTGACTGTTAGTACCTATATTTATCTGTTTTTTCTTAACATTTAAACATGAAATATTTAACAACAGTAACGCGGTAATACTTCTACCGTGAATAAATAGTTCAATAAGTAATTGTATATGAAGAAATGAAGAAAAGGTAATGAAAATAATAAATAAGGAAAAACTGAAACTGTTCTACTACTGTCTCTGAGACGGCTATACCGCTGACAGTGGCGTAGTCACCTCCTGTATTTTGCGTTCACGGTATTTGCGCTTCACTGTCGAATGCCAGCAGACCACTGGTTCGCTCATGGCTGGTGAGCGATGTATGGTATGCAGTACTGCTTGCACGTAGGACAGACAGACAGACAAATAAATAACCATGGTAAAGTGAATTATATTTATATGATACTATTATGAATCAAACGTTTATATTACCAATCATTCCTAAATTCCCAGATCTCTTGGGAATAGATTTCCTTCTATTAATTTTCCTCCTATTTTTTGTTAAATAGCTAAATAAGTTTCAATCACTATTGCCTTAGAAATCATCGCACAAATTTTTAGTCAAAGTTCTAGTTTATTTTTTAATTTGATTTTATTTTTTATTTCTAACTATAATAGGTCTGTTAATCGGAAAAGCTCACGTGCTCCAAATTTTTATTTTTATGAAAAAATATCATTATGGAACATCATTAAAAAATATAAACATATGGTGGGAAATGAAACAGATGCAGTGACGTGGAATGAAAAAATGGATTTTATGCGCTCATAAAATCCACGATAAACTCAGTCGGTGATTGTAACTCGCATTCAGGGGCGCACCAGAATAAAATAAAAGGTGATACTTCTTGGGGACCCATCATTTTATTAGATTATAGTATTTTATTAAAGTAAGTTTTATTTCCTTATCGTTAGTACTCATTTTATTTTGTTTCTCTTCGAGTTTATAGTAGTAATACTGTAATTTTGTATTTTTCACATTTAATATTATAATTGCAATATCATTAAAACACCTATACAGTGTTCGCGAAAGGTTGAAATTAAACCACATACTCTTGACATCAATATAAACAACTTTTCTTAATAACTTTTTTTCGAAAAATCAACTTTAATTAGTTCACAATATTGCGCAACATTTAAAATTGGCTAAAAAACGTTTGATATTCAATGTACTCTGCGGCACGCGCCAGGCAACGGTAGACAACCGTTCTCGAAACCACTATGAGAGACGCAATGGAAAAAACATGCAATTACTGGTTCACATAGCAAATGATTGAAGGTCAGACTTGCTTATTTCTATTTTTTTACTTATGTCTTGAAATTAGAATAAAAAAATTTAATAAGAAAAATTGAACACGTTTATTTAGTCATAAGAATATCTTTTAAAAACACTTCAAAATTTAAAAAAAAATTGTGAAACTTATGTAATGTAAAATTAAAGTAAGAAAAAATTTTCTTATTTAAAAATATGCAAAATCAGTTTTTATTGATTATTCTTCTATTCTATCAAGTTTATTTCTTTACATTTAATTTTTTAATTCTAATTTCAATTTTCTTCTTCTAATTTCAATCAGAGAAAAGTATGTAAAATCTTTTATTTCATAGTACTTTCTATCAAATTATTTTTAAAGCCAACACACACTATTTGACTTTAGTCATGTCTAGTTTTAAGAAAATGTATTTTGTGCAATCTCCATGCTACCAAATTAGATAGCAAGTTATCAATTACACAAACAGTACTTTAATGTTACCTTTATTAGGGTAATGCAGATTAAGGCAATACCTGCATACCACTAATTATTTGGTGGCATTTATTTATGCTTGTCTGTAACTCTTTTTTGTTAGATGCTATCACCATTATATCGTCCGCAAATGCTTCAATCTTTACTTCAACTCTCTCCATATAATTCCATCCCACGTCAAGTCCTATAGTTCTTTGATTCACTTTCCTTATTATTTTGTCCATGTAAATATTAAATAATGTTGGACTTAGTCCTCCTCCCTGTCTTAGTCCGTCTTTAGTTTTAAATTTTTTTGTTTGTCTGTTTTTGACTATCACGCTATTTGAGTTTTCTTCATATATTTTTTTTATTAAGTTAATCATTTTCCTGCTTATCTCTTTCTCTGCCCTCACCTTCAACAATCTATCTCTTCTTACTTTATCAAATGCTTGTTTTAAATCTAGAAAACCCATGTATACAACGTTTTTTTTACTTGTTTTTTCCACTATCTGCTTAATCGTAAATATATGGTCTTGAATGCTTCTCCCTTCCCTAAATCCTGACTGGGTTTCGTCCAGAGTTTTCTCTATTTTAATTTTTATTCTCTCGTTTATCATCATTTCCAATACTTTCATGTTTGTATTTAATAAGTTAATTCCTCTATAATTGTTACAATCTTTCTTATCTCCTTTCTTAAAGATTGGTACTATCAGTGCATGCTGCCATTCTTTAGGTATTATTTGCTCTTTCCATACTTTGTTACATATGTCCAGCATTACCTGCCTTCCCTCTTCAACCATATATTTTATCATTTCGGTCGTTATTGTGTCACTTCCTGGTGCTTTTCCATTCTTCAGTTGTTTTATGGTGTTTTCCTGTTCCTCCATATTAAATTCCTCTTCTTCGTCTTTGCTTTCCTTTCTCTCTGTATTGACTGCCTCTCTTGTATCGGTCCTCTCTATATTGTCTGACAGCAGCTCTTCAAAGTATTGCTTCCATCTTTCCATTATTTCATCTTCCTGCTTTAATATTTCTCCTTCTTTGTTATTTATATATGTAGCACTGTTGGTCTTTCCTTTTCTTATTTTTCTTAGTCTACTATAGAATTTTTTTTTTCTTCTGCAGCTTCGTTTTCTAATTTATTGCCGAATTCTGCCCATTCATTTCTTTTCGCCTCTAATACTAATTGCTTCACTATTTTCCTTTCCTCCTTGTAACACTGATATGTTTCTCTACTTTTTTTTTGTAAATATTCCTTCCATTTTCTCTTTTAAAATCTCACTCTTCTCTTGATCTCTTCTGTCCACCATGCCGTTTGTTTTATTGTTTTTAAAGCCAACAAAAACTATTTGACTTTACACATGTCTAGTTTAAAAAAAATGTATTTTGTGCAATCTCCATGCTACCAAATTAGATAGCAAGTTATCAATTGCACAACCACTACTTTAAAGTTACCTCTATTAGGGTATTGAAGATTAAGGCAATACCTGCATACCACTAATTATTTGGTGAAATTACTGCAGCAAATTCGTAAAAAACTTCAACTTACCAGGCGAGGTGGTATAGCTTACCACCCCGCTGCCGCCCGCAATTAATCAGCTATCATTACATAAACAGATGTCCACAACACTAGACACTGAATACTATGTCAACTTTACACTAAAAGTACAATATCCACATTAATGATTCACTAAAACATCACTATCAGTTCACTAGAAATTTATTAGTTATTCACAGATTGTGTTCAATATGACCACCATTTTCTTCAATCGCATGCTGTGAACTCTTGGGAATTGTTCTGCAGATTTTTCACAAATTATTCTTGCAAATTCAAAAATTCGTGCGTGAAGTTGATCTTCAGTGTCAAAGGGTCTTTGTACACTAGATATTTCATGTAGCCCCATAAATAAAAATCTAAGGGATTTAAATCAGGGGATCTAGCTGGCCACGCAATAGGTCCTCCATGGCCTATTTGGAAATTTTTCATTCAAAAAAGATCTAACATTAGAATAAAAATGAAGTGGAGCTCCGTCATGCATAAACCACATATCATGACGTAATTGGTATGGGACATCATCCAATAGTTCCCATAAATTGTTCCTCAAAAAATCCCAATATCTTTCTCCCGTTAAACGGGAAAATAAAACGTAGGGACCTATCAAATAATTTCCCACAATGCCAGCCCGTACATTAATCCCTAACTGTCTTTGGAAACTACTAAGATGATAAGCATGTGGGCTTTCTTAGCTCCAGATGTGGCTATTTCTGCTATTAAAAATTCCAAATCGTGTAAAGCATGCTTCGTCGGTAAATTAAACTACTGACGCAAATCCAGATTCCCTTAAACCCATTGACAAAATTGTAGTCGATTTAAATAATCTTGCGGTTCCAAAGAATGGACACGTTGTATGTGATACGGATAGTGTCCATTTTCCCGTAATAAACGCCACACTGTGGAATGTGAAACTTCGACATGTCGCGCAATTTTACGAGTACTGGCCGACGGCTCATTTTCAATCATGCTTAAAATGTCTCCTTCTGTTTGAACACTTAATTGCCTTCCTGGTAAATCGGGTTGGGGAACTAACGAACCAGTATCTCTGGCAATTGGCACTAAATTAACAAATGTCCGTTCACAAGAATTTTGTCTCTCTGGAAATCGTTCTCGATATAATCTTTTTGCAGCAGCTGCATTTCCACGGGTTTCTCCATAAATCATTCTGCTGTAGTATAATTTGCCATAATAGTTTAGAAAATATTTCAAAAAAAAAAAAAAAAATTCCAATCTAATCAAAGTTACTCGCTCCAAATTCAACATTTAACTAATCTAATTTTACGTTTCCACTAGATTGTTTATTTCTAATTTGTTGTTCTCTCTTTCTTTCTTATTTTCGATTCTCACTTTAACATAACAATGCCAAGAAATTTATCAATAATCTGCTAGTAGAAATTTTTATGTTTCCTGTTTTTAAACAGGAAACATAATTTATTATGTTTCGCTTTAGTCATTTTAAAGAATGACTAAAGCGAAATCAATGCAATGTTATTAATCAAATTAACATTGGTGAATACAGCATAGTAACAAAACCTAGTACCAAGTGTAAAATTGTAGAACTGTTTCATGCCACGTGCTTTTTTATTAACTGATGCATAATGTTGTACCTATGAGTAGATATACAACGGCAGAGCTAGACCACTGGTTCAAAATTTCTCCACCAGAGGGCGGCATCCTCGCGGGGCCCATTTTTATGTCATCGAGTTTCCTGTGTTGTCCGCTAGGTGGCGCTGTGTGTAAAGTTTCATTTTTAAATGTTTATGTTAGATGGCACTTTATGTGTCAATTGCCACTATCTTTTTTTCCTTTTTTCTTCTATTTTTTTTTTTTTTTTTCTTTCTTTAGGCTTATACGTTTTTGCTTCATGTCACTGCGTCGCTAAACTTTCTCCATTCTTTCCTGTTGTTTGCCATCCTACTAGCTTCACTCATCTTTATTCTTCTTCTTTGTAATATCTTTTCTATTATGTCATCCCAGGTAGTTTCAGGTCTTCCCCTTTTTCTTTTCTGCCCAGGTCTAGCTTCACATACCCTTCTCACTTGTCTATCCTGTCCCATTCTTTTCAAGTGACCCCACCATCCCAACTGTCTCTTCTCTATGTATTCGTGTATCGCCTCCATTCCCAGTTCTTTTCTTATTTCTTCGTTCCTGATTCTTTCTCTCTTTGTCACTCCCTTTACTCACCTCATGTATTTCATTTCTACCGCTTGAACTTTACTTATTTCCTTTTTATCTGTTATCCATGTCTCACATCCAAATGTCAGTATTGGTCTTATTATTGTTTTATATACGTTTATTTTTGTTTTCCTTGTTATTTCTTTTTCTCCCACAATCATATTGCTGGTACTGTAAAACACTCTCATTGCTTTTTCTACCCGACTGTTAATTTCTTCTTCTTGCTTTCCTGAACTAGATATTTCTACTCCTAGATATTTCCATTTCGTCACTTGCTCCAATTTTACCTTATCTACCATGATTTTTATCTCATGTTGCTCCCCAATCACCATTACATTTGTTTTCTCTTTACACATCTCCATTCCGTTCTCTCTAAGTGTTTCATTCAATTTATTTATGCTTGTCGTGCAACTCTTTTTCGTTAGATGCTATCACCATTATATCGTCCGCAAATGCTCCAATCTTTACTTCAACTCTCTCCATATAATTCCATCTCACGTCAAGTCCTCTAGTTCTTTCTTTCACTTTCCTTATTATTTTGTCCATGTAAATATTAAATAATGTTGGACTTAGTCCTCCTCCCTGTCTTAGTCCGTCTTTCGTTTTAAATTTTTTTGATTGTCTGTTTTTGACTATCACGCTATTTGAGTTTTCTTCATATATTTTTTTTATTAAGTTAATAATTTTCCTGCTTATCTCTTTCTCTGCCATCATCTTCAACAATCTGTCTCTTCTTACTCTATCAAATGCTTTTTTTAAATCTAAAAAACCCATATATACACTTTTTTTCTTTCTGCCTGCTTTTTCGATTATCTGTTTGATCGTGAATATATTGTCTTGGATGCTCCTTCCTTCCCTAAATCCTGACTGTGATTCATCCAGTGTTTTGTCGATTTTATTTCTTAATCTCTCATTGATCATTATTTCCAGCACTTTCATATTGGTGTTTATTAGTGTAATCCCTCTATAGTTATTACAGTCCTTCCTGCCCCCTTTCTTGTATATTGGCACTATCATTGCATGCTGCCATTCTCTTGGTATTCTTTGTTCTTTCATTTTTTTTTATACACCTCAAGCATTAGGTTCCTTCCCTCTTCCCCCATATATTTTATCATTTCTGTTGTTACTGTGTCGCTTCCTGGCGCTTTCCCATTCTTTAATAGTTTTATGGCCTTTTCCATTTCCTCCATATTAAACTCTTCCTCATCGTCCCTGCCTTCAGCTCTGCCTACATTGGCTACCTCTCCTATATCAGTCCTCTCTCTCTTTTCTGACACCAGCTCTTCAAAGTATTGCTTCCATCTTTCCATTATTTCCTTTTCCTGCTTTAATAGTTCTCCTTCTTTGTTCTTTATATATGTCGCGCAGTTGGCCTTTCCTTTTCTTATTGTTTTCAGTCTGCTGTAGAATATTTTTTTCCCTTCTGCCGCTTCGTTTTCTAATTTCTTGCCAAATTCTGCCTATTCATTTCTTTTCGCCTCTAATACTAATGTCTTCACTATTTTCCTTTTTTCCTTGTAGCACTGATACGTTTCTCTAGTATTTTTTTGTAGATACTCCTTCCATTTTTTCATTTTTAATCTCACTCTTCTCTTGATGTCTTCTGTCCACCATGCCGTTTGTTTTATTTTCGTATTTCTTTTTATTTTTACACACACTTCCGAGCTTATTTGTAGTATCATCTTTTTGAATTCCTCCCAACTCTCTTCCAAACTTAATGCCTTCCATTTCTCATTTCTGCTCTCGATCATCCTCTTCTTTTTTTGCTCTATATTGCTTAGCCACCTCCCCGTCTTTTAGTCTATACGCTTTTATTTTCTCATATTCTATCTTATCTTCTTTTCTCTCTCTGTTGTCTGATTTTAGTGGTTTCTTTATTTTTGATATAACCATATAATGATCACTTCCCCCTTCCGGTTCTCTTGATACTTTTACATCTACTATGTTCTTTCTATTTTCATTTCCTGCTACTCTGTAGTCTATTATTGATTTTTCATTTTTGCTGCTCATCTCTCTAGTATACTTGTGTATATCCTTGTGATTATAATAAGTATTTGCTATAAACATATTGTTGATCCGGCAAAACGCTATCAATCTTTTTCCGTTATCATTTAGTTATCATTTCGCTTATCACTTTATCACTTAGTTATCATTCTCCCCATTCTGGCTCAATATTCTGCTCTCTCCTCTTTTTCCCTTTCCCACTCTACTATTAAAATCTCCTGCAATGTATATTTCGCCTTTTGCTCTTTCTACCGTCGCTGTTAACATTTCCCAGAATTTCTCTTTGTTCTCCTTTTTGTCGTCTTCATTTGGTCCATACACAGTTATTATCGTTTTAATGCTCTCATTATCATCCTTCATATTTATTGTCAATATCCTCTTTGAACACGCCTCCCATTCTTCTATATTGTGTGCCCATTCCTTTTTTATCATACATGCGACTCCCTCAGCTGCTCTTTTCTCTTTTTCCACTCCGCTATATATAAATACACTTCCTTTTATCATTTTGTGTAAACCTCGCCCTTTTTTTTTTCGTTTCCGTTATTGTAAGTATGTCTATCTTATTTTCCAGAAACTCGTCTTCTAATTCTATTTCTTTTCCCTTTATGCTTCGTATATTCCATGTTTCTAATCTCCATATTTCTTTATTTTTTCTTCTCATTGATTTTTGCTGCTTTCCCCAATTCTTTTTCAGTTTTTTGTTTGTTTCTTCTCTTCTTCCCAGCTTCCATAATCTATCCTATTTCGATATTGTTCCCCCTTTCGTTTATATATTTGGCACTTTTTGCTGGTGGCCATGTGCTCTATATCTTTACCTTTAATTCTTGTGCAATTGGCGCATTTTATCTCATTTTTCTCACAATCTTTCCCTTCATGTCCTTCCTGTCCACATCTGTAGCATACCTCCGTTCTTGTACAGTACTTGGCTACATGCCCATAGCAGCAGCATTTATAACAGATCGTGATCTTTACATATTCCTCTACCTGTTTTACAATAAAATCTATCATTAATTTTCCTGGTGATTTGTGAATTAGAGTTAATCATCGACGAGCAGAGGCAGATTCTGCTCGTAGTTGATAAAGGGAAGAAGGTGGGTTGCTTGCAGCAGGGGGTGCAGTAACAAGGGGGATATTGGGATAGACAATAGAGATTGCTTATAAGGGCAGCTTAGTGGCAACAAGCTAGTTAAGTGGTAATCAGGGATTGAACACCTGTATAAACTAAGGATCACTGCGAATTTGATAGAACCGAACATCGTTCTCTGCTAATGGAGTGCGGTGATGGTTAGGGTGTGAACTTGGTAGTGGTTTACAGTGCTAGCATAGTGAGTTTGAAGAAGTCCGCATGCCTTTTGGTGGGTCGAAGCCGCAACACAAATAAAACATGCTTATGCCTATCATCGACATGTTGGTTGCGGTTAACAGCAAAATACAGGCCCATGTACAATGCGATAGGGTACATTCCACCCTAGGCGTATGTCATGGGTATGTTTGCTGTTCACGATATTATTGTTAATGTCATCTTCTACTACCCAGTCCTCCACATATTGCTTACTGTTCCTAAGGGCATTTTTTTAACTGCGCTCTCATTACTGTCTTCACCTCTCTAATCCCGACCATTTTTCTTATTTCTTCATTTTCTCTTAATATTTCGTTTACTATTTCTTCTTCAGCATATCCTTGCTCAATTTTTTTTATTATCAACAACTTGTTGATAATAAAAACCGTTCTTGTACAGTACTTGGCTACATGCCCATAGCAGCAGCATTTGTAGCAGATCGCGATCCTTATATATTCCTCTACCTGTTTTACATTAAAATCTATCAGTAATTTTCCTTTTTTTACCACGTACTTGAATATCTCATTGTCCGCTTCTACTACCCAGTCCTCTACATATTGTTTACTGTTCCCGATGGCATTTTTTTAACTGCTCTTATTACTGTCTTCACCTCTCTAGTCCCCACCATTTTTCTTATTTCTTCATTTTCCCTTAATATTTCATTTACTATTTCTTCTTCAGTATACCCTTGCTCAACTTTTTTTATTATAAACAACGGCTTTGTTTCTTTCATTTTCCTCTCTGTTCTTCCTTGTACTTCCTCCAGTTTCTTCCCTATTTGCTCCTGTTGTAGCTCGTTTCTGCACTTCATCACTACCAATCTTTTGTATTTTTTTATTTCCTTTATATCTTCTTCACCTACTTCTTCTATCGTAAGGATTTCTCTTATTTTTTCTGGTGTTTTCCATCCCTGTATCTTTTTTGTACCATTTTCTTTTTTCCTTTCAGTGATCGCCGCATATGTCGTTTTGCTTCTTTCTTGGTTTATTGTACCTCCCACTGTCAATTCCAATATTTTCGTTTCTAATTCATCCATTCTGTTTTTAAATTGTTTCTCTATTTGTTCCAGTCTTTGTTCTACTTTATCTTTTTTTTCTGGTTTTTGTTATTTCTCTTCATTCACTATCTTTTCATAGACTGTGGCGGTCATTTTATCTACTATTTTTTCTATATTTTCTATGTTTTTTTCCATTTCTTCCCGAGTTTGTCCTTCTTCTCTTTTATTCCCCTCTTTAAATACCCTAATTTCCCTTTGTATCATTTTGATTTGATTTATTATCTCCTCTGATACTCCGCTTGACTTTTTTTTACTATGTTCTCTTTCTTCTTTCCACTGAGACATATCGGTCTGTCTTAGTTTTATTGTTTTTTCCATGCTGTCCTCAACCTCGCTCATCACTACTCCTCTATATGATTTGTTTGCTTTTTCTTGCTCCTCATATTCGTTATCTTCCTCCGTTGAGGTTTTTCTCTTTCTATTCTCCACCTTTCCCACTGGTGGAGTTCTTTTGACTTTAAATCGATTTTTAATTTAGTTAAATTTAATCAAATTAATTTTCCTCCATAATTTTTTTTTTTTTTAAATAATAAAATTAAAACAAAAAAAAAACTTTATTGTTATTTTAACTTTAAACTACTATATATAAACAATCAATACTCTGCTTATCTGTGTCTCGACTTTTCGATTTCAGCACAAATAAGCATCCGACCACTTTCACTGTCCGATATAGACTTCCTTGTACCTATGATACAATGTACAATTTGATTTCGAAATTAAATTACTACATTCTATTTGAACGGTCTATTGAAATGTAAAAAATGTTTTTTTTCATGGAGATATTTTTTCAATGATAATTAAATCTAAATGTTCACTAAATTTCATACTCAAAACAAACGCATTGTCTCTAAATTATTGCTATAAAAATGAGGTCAACATTTTAAAAGAAAATGCATAGTTGTTTTTTTTTCTAAGAGAAAACATTAAATGGGTAATTACATTTTGTATTGGAAAATGAATACGCTAGCATTATCGGCGAGTCGAGTCGCCGACTAGCTAGTGAGACAGTGCCGTCACAATTATGATTTTCTTTTTGTTTCGTTAGAAAAAGAAATTAAATTATGTTATTAGACTGAACTTTTATCTTAGGGAATGTTTCGCAATACGATTAATTAACACTAATTTTCAATACTTAAATGCCATATTAAATAATTAATTAGTTTAATAACTAAGAAAGCTAATCCTTCAATGCCCTCTAAAAGGTTCTAGATTCCAAATTCCAAATTAGTTTTAAACTCCAAATTTGATTAATGACCAAATTTTAATATTAAAAGATTGAAAATCTGTAAAAATTTTAACTTTAAAATTCGCTTTAAAATTAAATTATTAAAATGCATCCACTGTCTCTCACAAGAAATAGAGAAATTTTATACAACGTGTGACATTGAACTCGTTAATGAGTTCAATGTTTATTCTACTTTTCAGGACTCGGTATTGCGTAGGTCAGTTGCGCTGCAGTTCACGAACGTTTTTGTAGAAAACAGAAAATGCTGATTATCTCGGCAACTATTGAAGATAGACTGCCCCTTGTTTAGACATTTTCCGTTCAGTTTTTCATCCCCTATCCACCATTGAAATTAAAAATACTAGTAGCGACACACCCTGTATGGCCAGTAGTCTTATCAAATTAAATTTTATTACGGCCCAAGGTCCATGTATTAGCAATAGCGTTATATCTTGGAGAATGAGTAATGTCAATATTAGGAGAATGATGAACAGAGTTTTTTATAGGTTCTTGGGATACTTGGGAATATTCATCCAATTGAGATGCATCTGCATTAGTAATCGTAACATTCGTCTTCATCATCATCCTCCTCCTCCAGCTCGTCTTCTTGTTCCATTTCCTCCTCTACCTCCTCGTCCTCCTCTTCTATCTTGTCAATCTGATCTACTTCAGATATCTTTTTTTTCCTTTTTCTTCACATTTTTCATTTCGTTTCAATTTATTTCAGACGTTTTATTTTTAATAACCACATTGTTTGCTGCTAATTTTTTAACTGATCTGTAATAGGTGTAAAAATTCGGTTCAATGTACCATCTTCATCAGAACATCCCAATTTTAAGGCTAAATATTTTTTTTGAACATCATTAGCTAATTCTAAAATTTTTCATTTGCTGGCATTTTCCGACTTAGCTAGAAGCTTGATGATTATAAAAATTACTGTTTTTTGAAAATGAAATAATTCATGAACCTTTATATATACATCAAAACTACATCGATATCGACCATCATTTAATTCGAATTTTTTTACAGTTACTAATTGCTTAAATTTATTAGTATTCCAACATTGTGAGTCACACATCTGGTGTGACATGTTCATCAAAACTATGCTTTAAGTTAATATGAAATTTATTAACTAATTAACTAATTTATAGTTAAAATGAAAACGAATTGACTGTATAATATTTGACTATAATAGGGGGAGTCTAGTTCGGACAGTGAAAGTGGTCGGACGCTTGTTTACGTTTAAATCGAAAGACGATACATAGATAAACAAAATATTGATTGTTTGTGTACAGTGATTTGAGAACAATAAAATTTTATTTTTTTTATTTTTTACAGTTTTTTTTTTTTATTTCTTTTAAAGAAAAGGAAAAAGGAATAATATTCTATTATGGAGGATAAAAATCCGTTTAAACCGGCGTCGAAAGTGAAAAGAAAGCCACCAGTGGGAAAGGTGGAGGACAGGAAAAGGAGAACCTCAACGGAGGAGGAGATGAGGAGGATGTAAATACATCGTACAGAGGAATGGTGATCAGTGAGGTGGAGGATAAAAGGGAAAAAAGAATGAAAATAGGAGAGAGAGAGGAAAGAGAAGATACTGAAGAAAAGACAGGCGGAGTGTCTGAAGAAATAATGAAACAGATCACATTGATACAAAGAGAAATTTGGGTATTTGAAGAGGGGTATAAAAGACAAGAAGGGATAACACGGAAAGAAATCGAAAAAGGAATACAAACCATCGAAAAAATATTAGTTAAAATGACCGCTACTGTATATGAAAGCAGAGAAAAAACAAAAACCAGAAAAAACAGATAAGGTAGAGCAAAGGCTGGAACAAATAGGGAAACAATTCGAAAACAGAATGGACAAATTGGAAGCAAAAATAACGGAATTGATAGGGGGAGGTACAATAACACAAAATATGAGCAAAAAGACATATGCGGCTATCACAGAAAAGAAAAAAGAGAACGATACAAAAAAGATAAAGGGATGGAAAACACCTGAAAAAATAAGAGAAATAACAGTGAAAGCGGTAGAAGGCGAGAAGGTAATGGAAAAAATTCGAGAAAAACTTACGATAAAAGAAGTAGGTGAAGAAGGTATAAAGGAAATAAAAAAATACAAAAGATTGGTAGTGATGAAGTGCAGAAACGAGCTACAACTGGAGCAAATAGGGAAGAAACTGGAGGAAGTACAAGGAAGAACAGAGAGGAAAATGAAAGAAACAAAGCCGTTGTTTATAATAAAAAAAGTTGAGCAAGGGTATACTGAAGAAGAAATGGTAAATGAAATATTAAGGGAAAATGAAGAAATAAGAAAAATGGTGGGGACTAGAGAGGTGAAGTACTGTGCAAGAACGGAGGTATGCTACAGATGTGGACAAGAAGGACACGAAGGGAAAGATTGTGGAAAAAATGAGATAAAATGCGCCAACTGTACAAGAATTAAAGATAAAGATCTAGAGCACATGGCAACTAGCAAAAAGTGCCAAATATACAAAAGAAAGGAGGAACAATATAGAAATAGGATAGATTATGGAAGCTGGGAAGAAAAGCAGAAACAAACAAAAAACTGAAGAAGAAGTGGGGAAAGGAGCAGAAAACAATGAGAAGGAAAGAGGTAGAAATATGGAGATTGGCAACATGGAATATACGAAGCATAAAGAGATAAGAAATAGAACTAGAAGATGAGTTCCTGGAAAATAAGATAGACATACTTACAATAACGGAAACGAAAAAAAAAGGAAGAGGACTGCAAAAAATGATGAAAGGAAGTGTATTTATATATAGCGGAGTGGAAACAGAGAAAAGAGCAGCTGAAGGAGTCGCATGTATGATAGAAACAGAATGGGCACACAATATAGAAAAATGGGAGGCATGTTCAGAGAGGATATTGACAATAAATATGAAGGACGATAACGAGAGCATTATAACCATAATAAGTGTGTATTGGCCAAATGAAGACGACAAAAAGGAGAACAAAGAGAAATTCTGGGAAATGTTAACAGAGGCGGTAGAAAGAGCAAAAGGCGAAATATACATTGCAGGAGATTTTAATAGTAGAGTGGGAAAGGGAAAACCAGGAGAGAGTAGAATATTGGGCAAGAATGGGGAGACAATACTAAATGATAATGGAAAAAGATTAATAGATTGATAGAGTTTTGCCGAATCAATAATATGTTTATAGCAAATACTTACTATAAGCACAAAGATATACACAAATATACTAGAGAGATGAGCAGCAAAAATGAAAAATCAATAATAGACTACATAGTAGCAGGAAATGAAAGTAGAAAGAGCATAGTAGATGTAAAAGTGTCAAGAGGACCGGAAGTGGGAAGTGATCACTATATGGTTATAGCAAAGATAAAGAAACCATTAAAAGCAGACAACAGAGAGAGAGAAAGAAGATAAGATAGAATATGAGAAAATAAAAGCGTATAGACTAAAAGACGGAGAGGTGGCAAAGCAATATAGAGAAAAAATGAAGAGGATGATTGAGAGTAGAAATGAAAAATGGCAGACATTAAGTTTGGAAGAGAGTTGGGAGGAACTCAAGAAGATAATACTACAAATAAGCTCGGAAGTGTGTGGAAGAATAAAAAGAAATAAGAAAATAAAACAAACGGCATGGTGGACAGAAGAGATCAAGAGAAGAGTGAGAGTAAAAAAGGAAAAATGGAAAGAATATCTACAAAAAAAAAACTAGAGAAACGTATCAGTGGTACAAGGAAGAAAGGAAAATAGTGAAGAAATTAGTGAGAGACGAAAAAAGGAAACAATGGCAAGAATTTGGTGAGAAAATGGAAAGAAATAGCAATGAAAATAAGAAAGTTTTTTACAGTGTCCTAAGAGGGTGCAGAAAAGATAAAAAGGAAAACAGAGTGCTCATGAAAGACAAGAATGGAAAACTAATAAAAGATGAGGAAAAGGTGATAAACAGATGGAAAGAATATTTCGAAGAGCTATTGGCGGGAAGTGTAAGTGGGAAACCCAATAAAAATAACGAAAAAAAGAGATTAGGCGAAGATAAATCTCAAGAAGTGGATAATGAAGAGGAAGGCGGCGAAGAAATAGAAAGGGAAGAATTGGAAAAGACTATTAGAGAACTTAAGAATGGGAAGTCTCCAGGGAGTGAAGGAATAAGAAATGATTAAGAATATTGGGGAAAAGGGAATGGAAAAACTGGTATATATATACAACAAAATATGGAGAGAAGAACGCATCCCAGAGGAATGGAAAAGAGCACAGATAGTACCAATGTATAAAAAAGGAGACAGAGCTGACTGTAAGAACTACAGAGGAATAAAATACAGGGATGAAGATACTAGAGAAAATAATTAAAAACAAGATAAACTATAAAGTGGAACAGACCCTGGAAGAGCCACAATGCGGATTTAGAAAAGGTAGAAGCATACAGGACCATATATTTACTATAAAGCAAATGGTGGAAAAGGCAGGAAATAGTAAAAAAAATATATATGTAGGTTTTCTAGATCTAAAGAAGGCATTCGATAAAATAAATAGAAGCAGATTATGGAATATAATGAGAGAGAGGGGTATAGAAAAGAAAATGATTAGGTTAATAAGGAAGATATATGAGGAGAATGTAAATAGTATAATAGTAAATAATAAAGAATCTGAAACATTTAAAACAATGGACGGACTAAGACAGGGAGGAGGACTGAGTCCAACATTATTTAACATATATATGGATGAGATAATGAGAGAAAGTGATAAAGAGGAAAGAGGACTAGTCGTTGGATATAAAAACATGCAAAGGGTGGTTATAATGACTGGAGCGTTTGCAGATGATGTGATGTTAGTTGCGGAGAATGAAAAGAGTTTGCAGAGAAAATAGAGCAAATGGAACGAAGTGCTTAAAAAATACGAGATGGAGATGTGCAAGGAAAAGACAAAGGTAATGGTAATAGGAGAGAAACAGAAGTTAGAAATTAAGATAGAAGAGACGAGAATAGAACAGGTCGGTTGTTGTAAGTATCTAGGAGTGCAGATCAGTAGCGGGGGTAAACAGGAAAATGAAATTACGGAGCGGGTGAATAAAGCAATGAATGCTTATTATAGAATAAATAGAGTAATAGTGGAGAACAAGGAAATCACAAGCAAAACAAAAATAAATGTATACAAGACCATAATAAGACCGATTTTAACATTCGGATGTGAAACGTGGAAAATGGAGCAAAAAGGCATAAGTAGGGTACAAGCTGTGGAAATGAAAGTCTTGAGAAGAGTAAAAGGGGTAACAAAAAGAGATAAAATAAGAAGCAGCGCAATAAGAGAAGAGTTGGAGATAGAACCAGTGGTGGAGTTCATCCACAGAAGGCAGTTGGGATGGTGGGGACATCTGGTAAGAATGAGTGAAGAGAGGCAAGTAAAAAGAGTCTGGCAGGCAAGGGAGGGAAGAAGAGCGAAACGGGGAAGACCAGAAATTACATGGGATGAGGGAATTGAAAAAGCAATAAGAGAAAGAGGAATGAGGCTGAATGACGCAAGAAGAATTGCTTGCAACAGGAAGGAGTGGGAGAGATGCATAGGAAGTGAGGGACAGGAGGATAACGAGAAGAGCTCAAGCTGACACCAGTTGATGGTACAAGGCATATAGAAATATATATATATATATATATATATTATTACTGTAATAAGTAACATGTAGTCTATATAAATACTATTACTTATATATTAATGTATTATTAGCTTGTATCAAAATTCGAAACCTCTTTAAATGTGTAAGGTTAGTTAGAAGTTTTCGATATTTACCGGAACTATGGAAAATGTTGAGAAAGAGATGAAAAAAATTAACACTTAAACTTTTATTTAACACTTATATACAACTCACACACTATACCACTATAATTGAGTACCTAGCTTATACGTTTGGTTGAAGAAACTTGAAAACGAAAAGTTTTTTCTTAAATGAAGCTTTAAATGTGTTCACATATACAGGGTGTAATGTTTGAGTAGTAGGAAAGTCACATCACGTATAGGTCATTAAAAAGCAAACAAAAAATTGTTAAGGAAGGGTGGCTCTATCTTCAATAGTTTCCGAGATAATCGACATTTTCTGATTTCTTCAAAAACGTTCGTGAACCGCAGTGTAAATGACCTACGTAATACTGGGTTTTGAAAAGTAGAATAAACATTGAACTCATTAAGGATTTCAATGTCACACGTAGTATAAAATTTCGCTATTTCCTGTGAGAGACAGTGGCGACGTTTCAACAATTTAGGCTAATTTTAAAGTTTAATTTTTCCCGATTTTCAATCTTTTAATATTAGAATTTAGTCAATAATAAATTTTTATCTTCGGAATTAAATGGATTATTAAATGCAGTCGTTGATCTAATAAAAGTTTTGACACAATTGTAAGATGAATTTTAAGTTATTCAACTAATTTTTTAATGTATTAGATTAAGGATCTGAAACGAGTAGTAACTATTAAGACTAAACATTTAACATTCCCTAAACAAAATATCGATTTAATAATGTAATTGAATTTCGGTTTTTGTCGAAATTGTTAAGGTTTCTCAAATATAATTTGGATTTAGAGGTAAGTTTTTTTTCGTCTATTTTCTATATTTTTTCTATTTCTATTATTCTATTTCTGTGTACAACAGGCAATTAGTCTTTTATACTGAAAAAGGTAGACTGATTTATTAGGGTGATAAATGAAATTTATTGATCTCATATTAATTTCTTTATATTGTACTTTTTCTTCTATATTTTTTCTGCATCTTATTCTTAAATGTTACTGATAAGTTCCTGCCTAGTATATGGTCAAAGGGGTACATCCCACTTTCTATGGCCAAATGAAGGGTAGGATATGTCGAGTAATAGTATTGTATAACTCGAGTCCTTGAAGTAAAAATTTTTCTGATGTGAACGATTTTATTCTCTGTATCTAACTTGTTCACTTTGTCGACTAATCAAAAACCCACTCCTTCAACCCTAATAAGTTAAATATAAGCTTCCTGTACATAAGTTTAAGTACGAATTAATAGCCAAATTAGTGCTAATTATTGGTGTTAGAAAGGGTGTTATAATAAATAAATTTATGTGAAACACAAATTTATTGGTAAATTTGGTAATGAACCAGTGCATTTTATTTCTAAATTAATCCAATGAAGTATTACCACCACATCAACGGGAAGAAAAGATATTTAAGTATTTACATATCCAACTGAGTTACAACATTTATAAGTTATACCCCTTGAAGGGTGTGAATAAGGAACTAAACTTATCATATCAGAAAGAAAGGAATAATTGCAACGACGCTGGTTGCTCACTAGCCCGCTGGGATACAAGCAATAATAAGACTTCATTTTAGCAATAAATCAGAAGTAATTATTTTTATTATTACCTGAATTTTGTTTTGAATATGAAGTTTATTTGAACACTATTTCTAAAAAAATTTATTTGAATGCGTGAAGAAAATATCTTCATGAAAAAAACGATTTTTTTGCTTTTGATTAATCACTTAATTTCGAAATGACAAAGTACCTCATATGGTAATGTAAGTACTAAGTTCTTCGTATCAGCTAACAAAACATACGTGACGTTTTCTGTTTAATTGCTTTTAAGGTGATAAAGAACAACTAAGAAACTGTTATTCACTGGGGACATCAAGAATTTGCCTTTTACTTTAACTGCTAATCTATCTACAAAGGGGATATCGACAAACGGAAAAGGCAGAATTTTTTTGTTGCTTTGCATGTAAACTAGTCAATACTTGCTCTTTTAATCAATACTAGATTTCGGAATCATGCTAACATACGTGAAGTTATTGAAAAAAAATAGAATTACTTTTTGCTATTATGTATGAAGAATCAATTGGTTTCGGGTTCCTACATGTTTCATGTCTATCAGACAATATGACGCCAACAGTTGGAGCAGACACATCTTAGATTATTAAAGTGGGGCGGAGACATCTAAAATTATTGTCACCATCTTGCTCCTTCCTAACCAATCAAAATAAGGGGGCGGCGGGCAAACGCCCTTTCATAACATCACACTCAACCAATCAACGGACCGGAAACCATTCACACATCCCCACCATATACTCATGCTCATACAATTCTACAAACATTGACGCAATATTGGATTATTGACGCCATCTTGGATTTTGGCGCAAAACCGGCTTAAAAAAGCCGCTTTTGCGGTCTTAATAATAGAGAAGACGTTGTATAGGCAATGAGAAACTTTTAAAGAGATAGCGATAAATAAGCAATATTAATACATAGATTTTTATTTTGTAAATAACCTTGCCTGAACAATTGCGAAGGTTACTATCAAACTTGCAAAACTGCGTATCAAACTAGACGCACGCAATAGAGCTACAACTAACAGTGTATTTATTAGGCATATATAAAATAATGTAACGCACCGCACTTCAGCAACAGCAAGGAGTAACTTTAATCAGGCAAGATATGATATAATCAGCTCTCAACCACCGAAATGCAAATGAATCGAACCTACATAAACCAACGCAGCGCAGTTAAACAAAAGAATGAAGTAGATGTTAAGTGGAACAGAGAAAAATAATAAGGAGATTAATACATTTCGCCCTGTTTCAATTACACTGCTGCTTAAAAAAACTGCAGCCAATAGAAATATTCCGACAATAAGAATAGTTAATAATAGATTTAAATAAAAACATCTCTTATCTCGGATGCACTATTGACCGGTAGAATAAAATGGGTGATTCTTCATAAAGTAAAAAAAAAGTAACGGAACGGAGAAATTAATAAAACAAGCTTAATATCTTATTATTATTAATAAGAAGATAAGCACTATGTCGTCTAAATAAACACAAAATTTGTTCTCTGCCAAGTCTGTGCCCAAAGCATTATCAATAACTCTCTGCCATGTAGCGGGAGCATTGGTCAAACCAAACAGCATTCGGCAAAATTGGAATAGACCTCTTCCAAGTACCGTGAACGCAGTTAACTCTTTCGAGTCATCTGTTAATTTAATTTGCCAAAATGATTTACACACATCAAGACAACTCAAATATTTGGCATCACACTGCCGCTCTAAAATCGTGTTTACGTGGGGAATAGGATAGCTACCTTTCTTCGTAACTTTATTCAACTTTCGAAAATGTAAACAAAGTCTATACGTGTCGACTTTGTTTTTAACTAGACAGATGGGATTAGACCACGGACTATGTGGTCTAGTCCCATGTTTCTACTACGGCTAGTTCGAGCATTTCATTGAAAACTCATCTATGATCTTTTGTTTAAAATGCGCTCTTATCCTGTTGGCTGCCAGGATAATAGCGTTGCATAATTAGTTTCATACCTGTTTCCAATTCAATATCATGTTCGGCGACAGTGCAACAACCTAATTTATCTTTGGTCAAATCTAAACTTTAAGAAATTAATCTGTCCAATCTTAATCTTTGTTCTCTTGACAATGTACCTACACTAGCTATCGCATTAATTGAAACCGTATTTGGTGACGCAAAATGCCACACATCTTTTCGTAGATCGGGAATCATTTCAAAAATGGGGTAATTCTGGTAAAACTAAAATATTAAATTTTTTTTCTTATTCTCTGAAGTTACAGCTGTACAAACTGATTCAATACTATCACAAAATTCATTGTTCGCTATATTACAAATACTTTCACTTTTATTCAACCTTAAACCCAATGATAATAAAAGATCGTACCCCGGCAGTCCTACCTGTTTTTGTTTTTGTTGCACCGCTATCTAACAAAGCAAGAAGTGAATGACCTAGAATATTTATTTTTAGATAAGGGCGTTCATCGCCATTCAAATGTGAAAATAGAAAATCTAATATGGCTATATTTTTATTATAAACTGAATCTAAAATACTATGCGAATTCTCGATTGAACTAGAATGACTATTATTACTACGAAAAGAACAATCATTGCTATCACTATTATTAAAGCGACAAGTACTATCGCTATTGACAAAATTATTCGCAGAAACAATTTGAGGGGGAACACGATTAACGATTATCGCGCCCTGCGTCTTTCGTTTCCCGAAAAAGAACAATTTAACAATGCTACAAGGTATTCTACAGCCGGAGCGAAAGTGACCGGTCCTACCGCAAATACAACATGACAAATTTTGATTTCTCGTCACTGTTTGATTCAACGAATTGCGATTAATTGGACGACTATTATTATTATTAACATTACGAGTGCGATTATTAACAAAATTGGTACCATTTCGGGTATTATTAAAATTACTATTATTATTATTATTACGATTGTCACGGTAAAAATTATTATTAATTGGGTTTCTAGTACTTAAATTTGGATTCTGAGGTGTTCGATGAAAATTATAATTTTGATTAGATTGAAGAGTATAATTTACATTTTGACTCTGATTTTGATTATGTAATGGATGATCATTATAAACGCTCCCCGAAACTATTTCATTAGGGTTATTCACAAAGTTTCACTGATCATTATGTGGCAACGCAGATTCTTGAATATGGAGATTACCGAATCCAGCCACTACTGATGCAAAATCAGATTCAACTAAATTACTAACGTTGTTGTGGAGGTGGCCGATAACTATCTAAACGATACTTTTTTGCTTCTAACTTTAACGCTTCTCTTTCTAACTCATCAAGTGTGGTAACATCACTTAATTGAGCACTATAAAATGGTTCTAAATTTGTAACAATTATTTGTAACTGATCTTCAGCTGAAAGAGCACCATAACCGCGAAACAAAGCATGCATGGATGTTAAATAATCTGTTATGCTCTCATTAATATCTTGTGTTCTGTCTAAAATTTCTCTGAATAAGCGAAGGCGATAATCAGGTAGTTCAAAATGCAATTTAAGTAGTTTAACCAATTCATCCCAATCAGAAAATCGATCGCAATTGGCTCTGAACCAACTTAATGCTCCATCACTAAATAAATCTATGGCAGATTCAAATAGTTCTTGTTGCGAAACATGCCTAGCAATTTGAAGTTCCGAAACTCTTTCTAGGAATGCATGCACTGACAATTGCGGAATGTCGCCAGTGAATTTTTTTAATTCCAATTATGCACAGGTACATGCGAACAGTGAAAAGATGGTAAAGGTACTGAAGGCATTACATCAACATAAGGATTTTGATTTACCACCAACAAAGTATCGGAAACTGAATTTTTGCAGTCCGTGAAGATAAAGTTACTGTTGTGGGAGTAACATTTTCTAACTTCTAGCAAAGAACATTCACAAAAAGCTAATCTTTCTGTCTTTTATGGTTTTTTGAAACCGGGGAATAAGTAAGGCGATGAAAAAGATGTTGTAATCTAGCTTGAAATTTACCTGAATATTTTTGATCGTATTCGCAGGTTAATTTTTCAATCTCAGCTAAAATTCCTGCTAGAGTAACCGATATAAATGCTAATTCAGACACTACATCTACTGTGATATCAAGCCCTGATAAAGATCCATTAAAACCTTCTGATCTCATCAGCGCTCGTACTGAAGATCGGATTTCGGTTTCACTCTGTCCTTCGTCAATTTCTAAACCCAATGAACATATTTCCCAAACCAGCATATCCCTACTCAAATAATCCAAATTAGACAAATCCATTTTAATATTTAAATTAGTATTTGAAGAAAAAGGAATAATTAATACCACTAAAAAAATACATACCTAAAATGCAGCAATATTGTTTAAATGAACTTATTTTTCACGCCAGAAGAACAAGACGGAATATCAGCAAGGAAAAGAAAAACCACTATACAGGAAAGCATGCTCAAAACAGGCATCAAGCCAACGATATTTGTCGAACAGAAATAAAACTAGCTATTGTTAATTTGCGCACCATCAATTGTTCAAGGTATCAAAAATACTAGAAAAATAAAACAATGATAATGACAACATTATTCTATCTTCGACAAACAGTCCAAAAAAGTACATCGGGCAATAAAGCTGTATTTTTCCAAGCTTATTTGCTTTTCAAGGAAAGTACTGAAACAATGAAAAGGTTCCAAGCTTAAGGCCAATGACATGTATTTTAATAACATACAAAAAAAAATTTACTGAACAAAGCAAAGAAGAATAGCTACTACCTGTTATTAATCCAAATTACGCGTTAATGTAAATTTATTATCACTTACAAAATTACAAAAATATGTTGACTAACTCTGAAGTAATATCTGTATCTATATTGTTTGCGAAAGGAAACGAGAAGGAAGTGTTGTTAAACGCCCCTTCAATCTCCATGAACACTCCTAGAGCCACTTCACTCGCCAGCACCGCCGATCCTAGTCTGGTCATTAGACCATGCAAAGCAGTATCAGTTGACCTAGCGGCCTTGAAGGCATGTTGATTTGGATGCAGTGGTCTACTCACTAGAGTCACTCGCCGCACATAGGAGTTAATTAGCTTCTCCAAAGTTTTCCGCAGAAATGAGGAAAGGCTTATAGAACGAAAATCTTTAGCCGTGTCGTGGGTGCCACGACCCGGTGTGGTTATAAACACCACCCGAACCTGCCGCCAAGACTTTGGAATATATCCAAGTGCCAAGCAAGCCCGGAAAGTAGAGATAAGGCGTGGCATGAGTCCCTCCTGCCCTTTCTGTATGAGAGCCGGAAAGATCCCATCCAACCACGAACTCTTAAATAGACTAAATGTTCCCACCGCCCATGTAATTTGATCTTCAGTCATCACCCCCGCACCTACCTTACGATCTGTGGAACTAACCGACGAAATGTGGCCTCTAGATCATTCCTATCTGAGCCCGGAAAGTGTTCCTCAATGAGACACCAGAGGGTCTTCTCCGTGTAGGCCGTATACCTCCCGGATGACAGCCTCAGGGCCCCTTTAGCCCTGATAGAACCCTTACTTAAAAACCTTTGAAGCTTACTTGCCTCAAAAAGCCCTTCAATATTGCCACAGTAGTTCATCCAGGATTCCTTTTTGGATCTGCGTATCAGATCTTTATACCTCCGTTGCGTGAGGTGATACTCCTCCCACACCGCAGGATTTTTAACCCTCATGGCCCTGTTAAAAAGCCTTAGGGTAAAATTGCGCATTTTCTCGAGTTCAGAGTTTCACCAAGGGCACCTTTTTCGTCTAAAGATGGGAATTTGCAGCTATCCTCATACGACACAGTCATAGCTGCACGTACGAGTTCGACCGCCGCCTCCACCCGCCACATATCCCTGCAGGGTGGTATTGGACCTTCCAGTCCTGACCTGAGCAGCTCCATGTATTTGTCCCAATCAGTAAGCCTCGAAACCGAGGTCTTCATTTGTCATTGAGACAGATGGATTGCTCAAGCCTTAGACTAAATCGGATGTGTCTGTGATCTGACAAAGACGGCTTATCAGATACCTCCCAGAACTCTACTGCCGGAAGAAGATTACTTGAACCGATAGTCAAGTCAATAACTTCATGCCTCCGTGAAGTCACGAATATAGGACTATTACTCCTATTGAATACCTCCAAGTCGGTGGTACACAGATATTCCAGAAGCCCGGCACACCTACGATTGGTGTCAGTGCTGCCCCACACAATATTGTGTGAGTTCGCGTCACATCCCACAACCATCGGAATCCTGATCTCTTTCCAATATTCAATGAGTCGCCTGAGTTCCCTTGAAGGAGGACCCCCTGGAGAATCATACAGAAGGTAAGCGAGCAGACCACTAATGGCCTTGCTCTTCCTGACCCGTCCCTAATCAGCACCCTTACGGCGACCAAGTCTCTGTCAGAATTGTGACAGAATTCTGATATACCATGAGTCTCTATGCTCGAGGCACAAACACACATGCCCCGGGGTTGTTCTCACAGACCACACACACATTTTATAATATAGAGCCCGCTCTAACCCTCCCAATCCCCCTACTTGTCCCTTGTAAGCATCAGGTTCCTGTAGAAGGTAAACACATGTCTGCCCCACAGCAAGCAAACGATCTATAAGAGAGGTCGCCGCTATACTGTGTTGCAAATTGCTCTGGAGAAGTGACGTGATCGAATCGGTGAATGAAGACCACTGATCAATCCCGCCAGTACCCTCGGGATTATCCGACAACGCAACCGTGGCTAGTTCATCCATGAGCACCTCACACGGGTCTTCAGCAGTCCCAACTACCGTTGCTGGGCCGAGCCCGACCTTAGCCAAGCCCGAAGCCAGACCAGCAGCTGGTGCACACCTCGGAGCCCTATAGGGGCTCACCACCCTTGGCGAATCTTCTGACCCACCCGCAGCGAGCATTCCCACAGGTTCCCCAGTCAGCATCTCAGGCTCAACCCTAGTTGTGCCCAAGACAGAAGCAGTAGATCGGCCTCCTAGTGGGTCTCTGACGGGGCTCACCACCTTCGCTGAGTCCTCCGACCCACTAGTAGCAAACTTCCCTTCGGGTACCTCGGTCAACCCCTCTACAACCACCCACCACGACTCAACTCACGTCAAGAGCATGTAGTTTAGAATGACAGAAATTCTAAGTTACTCATATTCAGGCAAATTCATTTTTTGTTGTGAATTTTTATTTCATAAAGAAAAATCATGACAAAATCAGTGATTATAAATGATAATATTAAATAATAATGGAAATAACATAATATGTATTTAATGAAATATAGAATATTCTACGTAACGTAAAGTAGTATGGGATTAAACCCAACATTTGATTAACGAGCAATTAAATCAAATACATCATAATTATTAGTTACTCTTCTGAATTGAACAAATCTTTTTGTTCACCAAGAGTGTAACTAAACTTTTGTAGCTACTGGTGGACTGTAGTGTTGGATGAATAATTATTTGGGCAATAAAACAAGTTTTAATTTCACATATATGCTAATATTATTACCCACTAATTTTACTAATATTCACATTGAAAACTAAAAAAAAACTAACTTCTTTTGTAACCGCTTGACCTGTGATTGACAATAGAAAACCTTTATCATTAGAACACCATTTATGAAGCTGAAAATTAGCAAATGATAATAATTCTATTAGTTCTTTATGTAAAATTTTTAATTCAGTAGAAGTCTTGCATCCGGCAAGAATGTCATCCACATAGCATTGTTCTCGCAGCATATCAGCAGCAATTGGATATTTCTGAGCATTATTATCGGCTAGTTCTTTTACTACCCGAGTAGCTAGATATGGGGCGCTTTTCGTGCCATATGTGACTGTGGAGAGCTCTATACATTGCAGGAGGTCTGAAGGTGTATCCCTCCATAAGATATTCTGCAGGAAGGTTTGCTGGAGATTAATATCTATTTGCCGGAACATTTTTTGTATATCACAGGTCAACACATAATTAAATGTTCTAAATCTACAAAGAATGTCGTATAAATCTGGTCGTACTTGAAACCCGTTCAACATTGTGTCATTGTCAGAATAACCAGAAGTGGACACAGCAGAACTGTCAAACACTACTCGTAATTTCGTGGACGTACTTGCTTCCTTAATGACACAATGGTGTGGCATAAAGTATTTTAGTTGTCCAGATTCGCTCCTGATGTTTAATGGTACAAATTTTCCATGCTTTAGGTTTATGTATTCCGTTATAAACTACTTATATTCCGCATATAGAGTGGGGTTATTCTGGAAACGTTTTTCCAGTCTAAGAAACCGGGTTTTCGCTAATGAAAATGAATCACCTAGCTTATTGTATTCATTAAAATATTTCAACGGAATATCAACTTTAAAATTCCCATTTAATTTTCTTAAAGTGGTGGCAGAAAATATTTCCTGCTTGTTGTTCGTCAGGTGTTCGAACGATTACCTCAAGGACATTTTCGAGTTTCCAAAATCTTTCCAGATTTTCTTGTAAATCGTTGTTAGTGATAATATTTCTGCTTATAAGCGAGACACAGTGACCACTGAAACATGTTGGGTTTTATGTAGCGAGTGGTTAGAAGGAAGACTCCCCGCGATTATCCATCCAAGCTATGTATTTTGCAGTACCGGTAAATTCTTTCCTAAATGCTGCAGACGTTATGTTAACAATTCATAATAGATATCTACTCCCAATAGCATATCAATTTCTGATGGTTTGCAGAATGTAGGGTCAGCTAATGGAATTTTCTGAGGCAATGGTAAATGTCTAGGATTGATATAAGCTTGAGGAAGTTTACATGTGATATTTGGTAAAATAGCGCACGATACTGTTAATTGTTTCTCAGGGTGGATATTTGATTCTATAGTTACGTCTAGCATGGTATCAATGGTAGTTGATTTTTGTGCTATGCCAGATATAAATAATGAATTGCGATAGTGAGATAATTCAAGCTGATTCGCCAATTTTTCTGTGATGAATAAATTTTGGCTACCTGAATCCAGTAGGGCTTTAAATTTAATTGCCTTAGTTTTATATTTATTAGTGAATATTTTAACAGTGGCAGTGGCTAGCAATGTATGGCGTGCGCTTATACATTGTGAAGAAAGCGCTGTTTTGAGGACTGCTGAATTTGCCTGACCTTGAGAAGATTCTCGCGATCTAGAGTACGAGGGTTGATTGGGCGATAAGTTAGAATTCAAGTTTGCGTTGTCATTAGCGTTAGAGGTACAAGGGTTAGTGTTATATATGTGTAACAGTGAATGGTGTTTTCGCGAACAAATAAAGCAGTTAATCGCTGTACAATTGTCTATAGTATGTTTTGAACCTAAACAATTAAGACATAGTTGTTTAGAGCGAACGAATTGTAATTTTGCTGCGTGGAGTAACTCTTTAAATTGATTGCATGAATGTATTCGGTGACCCATTTTTAAACAGTAAATACAGTTTCTTGGAAAGGAAGATGAGGGTGGTTGAATGTTTTTAAACACTTAACTATTTTGACGAAGAGATTGTGACTTGTTGCAGAGATGATCAACTTTATAACTTTATTTTTTTCCGAAACTACCAAACAGTTTTTGTGGCTGCATTTCAGAATTCGACAAATTTTCAAATACTTTACATCTATTTTTCATGAAATTAAAGAATTCAAATTTGGCAATTGTTTTGTGTCGCGTTCTAATTCGAAAGCTCGTCTAGTACCGAAATCTAGTTTCCTTTCGAAAATGTTTGATAATAGCAGATTACAACGATCAATAAGACATTTAAGAGCCTTAAGAGATGCCAGTTTCAATTTGCAATTAGTGATAAATTCTCTATATAATGCAGCACCACCTTTTGCTAGTTTTGGAATATCAATTAAGGAGTTAATCAGTGATTTGATGATCGCCAGATTATCTTCATATCTATCGATGAGAATTTTGCATGCAATAGTGTCATTGTCATTTGACAATGCTAACGATTCTATTAATTGCAGTGGTTCCCCCTCTAGCGAGGATTTTAAGTAAATAAGTTTTTGAATATTACTAAGGTGAAAATCACTGTCAATTACTGCCCCAAATAACTGATGAAATGATTTCAATTGAGAAAAATCACTCGAAAACGCAGATATATTTAATTGTGGCAATTTAAAAGAGTGTTGAGCAGGCTGAGGCAAGAGTAGCTGAGGTTTACCAGATTCATTTACAATACATTTACTATTATTATTCAGCTCTAATGAGTCAATTATTGTTCGAAATTCCGTAAGTATATCAAAATACGTATTTTCTGTTAATTCTCTATCTTCAGTGTCTAATTTCTTAATATCTTCAAGCTCTATTAGATCTTGAGCCGCTGTATATTTAGCAAATGCTTCTGTGATTTGCGTTTTTCTTGCTCGAAAAGCATTGACTCTATTTTCAAAGGCTTTGTTTTTATTCAGCCAATTTGCTATTCTATTAAAAGTATTTTTAGCAATATTGCGATTGAATATGGATGTATCCACAGCAGCAGAAGTCTGCTTGGCGGCGTTGCAATTGGATTTTGAATTATCCATAATACCAAATTATACGTTAGTGTAGAATAATATCTGACCTTGTTTGTGATGTTCTAACTGGCACTCGACACTGGCACTTTAAAAACACAACACTCCACTTGTACAACTGTGGATAGGAGTTATATAATGTGATGCTCTTTGGATGCTGAATCAACGTTGATAAACTTCTTCGTTCTTGTTTCTTCAACAATCCGGCTAGAAGAACCAAAATGTTCTGAATTGAAGAATTCTTTTTGTTCTAATCCAAACACCAAGGGTGTAACTAAACTTTTGTAGCTACTGCTGGACTGTAGTGTGGGATGAATAATTTATGTGGGCAATAAAACGAGTTTTACTTTCCCGTATACACTAATATTATTACTCACTAATTTTACTAATATTCACATTGAAACATAAAAAACACTAAGGTAGACGAACTATTTTTTTTTTCTCTGGGGAGTATAGAGAGATAGTGAGTTACAGAGAATTCTTGGAGAGTGATTTATAGTAAATTTACTAGAGAGGAAAGTGACTGTTCATGTCGAAGAATCTTTTCGAACTCTCTTAGTTTCTTTTCTTGATCAAGAATGCCAAAAACTGCCCCCTCATCGCTCACCCAAGTTTCCAAGAAATAACTAAAATAAGAGAAGAGATAATTGAGCTCACTAACGGTTACAATATTTTCTGGTGATATAGAAAGTAGATAATAAAAAAAATTAGCTACCCTTAGTACCAAGAATTAACTTTCTAAAAATGACCTATATTTGTGAAAGCGTGAGAAATTAAAAGGAGATAAGCATCTAACTATGGGTATGCTATTATTTCCCTTCGTAACCGAAGAAATATAAACGTCATATGTTTATTATACCTGGATATTAAAGGAATTTTCAGAAATACAAAAAAAAATAGAAAGAAACTTAGTTCCAATCTTCAACAGTTATGACTTTTAATTTAACGCATTTAACACTTGTTAAACCATAGAAATTGTAAAAATATTTGTGGGCATTCAAGAAAGCATTTTCTATTATTATAATACGGGTCATACCCCACCTAAACAATTTGAATAAAAATAACAAGAAAGTACTCATAGTCCATATTTGGAGTATATGAGTACTACCTTACTCAAAGTATCGAAAGAGTATTGAGTACTAGAAATATCGGTATCGGGCACCTTAGTATCGATAGTATACCGTACGATCCCTAGTTATTTGTGTTTGTGCAGGTCCTTACACTGACTACGCCCACTAACGAATCGTAACGAAGTTACAAAAAAATTTGGTTTTCGAATAGGAGAAAAACACGTCATGCGACCTAGGGGAGATACCCGTAGAGATGTGCTCTTTGGTTGTTGTTTTTCGTTTTGGCAATTGTTATTATTGTACTTTTGATAACGATACGACGTTAACATTTAGTAGTAAATAAACAAAGGTTTTAGTTTGTAAATTAACTGTAACATTACATTTAATTTAATTAGGGATAGTTGAAAAATTGGCATGATACCGTGATTATTAATTGTTATTTTTTTATTTTATTAAAATTGTTTATTGGTAAATTGTTATTGTATACGGGCCAATACATACAGAATAAGTATAGGTATTATTAAGGAAAATTACCTTAGGGCATTTGGACTGTAAAAGTGAAAACAACTTAGGATAAATAAAATGTATTTTTATAAATAAAATTGTTTTCAGCATAGGGTTTTGCAGCCAGCACCAAACGAAGGTATAGGAAAATGTAATTGTAAATCTCCTACCCTGGCCTTTGTATTGTATTTGTAATTTTACAATTACAACAATTAAAACAATTACAATTTACAATACATTGTATTGTAAAATTGTATTTTAATAAACAATCTTAGGTATAAAAAGGGCACGACTCGGCCGAAAGGGGCAAGTTGTTTCGTGACTGAAAGATACCAAAAGTTCTCGAGATCCAGTTCCTTTGGCCAATCGAGTTCTCGAACGGCTACTCTATCCACCTGGTGATCGAGTTCTCGAGATCCAGTTCCTTTGGTCAATCGAGCTCTCGAACAGCTTCTTTTTCCTACCTATGTATCAAGTAAAGGCCCATGACCGACGCTAATTGACTCAATTGTTTATCATTATTAAAGGGATGGAAAAGCACAATCAACTTATGTTTCCTGCGCTTTTATTCGTACATATTTACTAAGAATTTAGAACATTTTGTTCTGAATGTTGTATATATTTATGTATAATTTTTAGCGCAAAAAATTTATGTATGACACGCGAAAATTTTTGTCACAATAATATTTCCTAATTTTTTATAAAAAAATTGCTAAGTGTCAGAAGGCCTTTACACATACATTCTGTTTTCTATATACTTCAATTGTAGGCGAACGAAGCAGTCAAACAAGATGAAAAGCAATCTAACCTATTTCCTGTAAACTACAAGGTTTGCGCGCGCATATTCAGGTTCTCAATGGGTGAAAATTTATATAAGTTAAAATAAATACTTTCCTGATGATAATAATCAATAAATACACAATTATACATTATATATATAAATCAATGACAGGCATTTTATTAATATTAGTACTTTGGTAAAGAAAAATTTACCAAGAAAATTGTGACTAACTTCACCCCTCTTACGAGGCTTGCGCAAAAACCTTATGTTGAAACTGTTTCTCTCATTAAAATTTGTATCTCGCCGTCTCTTTTCCGAATAGGAAATAGGTCTATCCAAGAAACGCCGGGTGTAATAATCTATTTTATTTATAATTAGTATTAACAATTAGATAAAATGAAGTTAGTCAGGTAATATAGAACACGCCCATAGCTTGATTTCCTTAAATTAACATTATAAGCATAAAAACAGCAAATATAATTTGTTGGAAAATTAGTTAACCTTAAATTGTTTTTACTATTTACACTTCTTTTCACAGGTTTCTAATGAAATTATCCCATGAAACTGTTACAATGGAACTAAAAAATGGTACCCAAGTTCATGGAACTATTACCGGTGTAGATGTGGCAATGAATACGCATTTGAAAGCGGTCAAATTAACGCCAAAAAATCGAAATCCTTTGAATCTTGATACATTAACTGTCCGTGGTAATAATATTCGATATTACATTTTACCAGACAGTTTACCACTGGAAACATTACTGATTGATGATACTCCAAAAGCAAAAGCGAAAAAGAAAGATGCTGCTCGTGGTGCAGCTAGAGGAAGAGGTCGTGGTCGGGGTAGAGGTGGACCTAGAGGGCGAGGCAGAGGCAGAGGTCGTAGATAAAAAAGTGTACAACCAATGTACGGCTATATTTTGTATGGATATATCTTTATTTTTAAAGATGATATTTGTAATATAAGACTTAAACAGATTACTGAATATGTGCTTTATGTTTTCTAAAAATGCAGTAGAGTTACTGGGCTATTGCACGTACGTGTAATAGCCCTGTTACGAATGACGTATATATCCAATATAATTATTTAGCTAGCTAAATATATTATAGGAAAATATCCTATATAAATATAGGAAAATATCACAAGAAAAAAGGGCAGTTCTTAAAAGGAAATATTACTATATGCTTTTTTAATTATTTAGCTAGCTAAATAATTATATTGGATATATGTATATCTAAAATGTACTCGACTGACAAACGATGGAAATATTCGACAGGTTCCAGATTTATCCGACGGATGCCAGATTTTTTTACAACGTAAAAAAAGACCTATGTTGGATATAACCGGTATTGATCGGAGAAGCAAATAAGCCCTGGACGACAGCATCCGTCGTTCGTCTGTGTGGCAAGTCAATAAAAGCTGAAATATCCGTCGACGGTCACGAAAGGGTTATAGGTCCTTAAATTGCCGACGGGTAATTCAACTGTAGCTTATTCCACTATTTTTATAAATATTTTAGTATTAGTGTAGTTTTTGGTATTGTCAGTAGTGAATTGAATTAAATTATGAATTCCATCTTTGTTTCTCCTTAAAAGTAATTGTATTTCGTCGCTACCCGTCTCATGCTCTACCTCTAAGTACCTAAAAGATTTGTAGAACATAAACAAAAAAAATTAAAAAACAAGGCTGTGTTAATAATAACCAGTCTTTTCCTCTTGACACATTTTAAATAGGTCAAAGTAAAAAGGTATTATGTTTAGGTATACGAAAATTTATCTATCCAACCAGTAGGTCTTTGCAAAATATATTTTTGACATACGGATTGTGAATGCGTTGCGCATTAGTTATCGTAAACATGGCGATTTTTAGATTTTAATAAATATGTGCGAAAAACATTATCCGTAAATAAATTTGTTCGTAATTCGGTGGATAACATCATTTTTTCGGGTCGTACTGTATCACAAAACTGTGAAAATGTAAGTGGAAAACGATGAGATTTCTGCTAGGCTTTTTTCTTTTTATTTACAATTCAAACGTTAATGTATCAAATGTATTCTCAGGTTGTTTTTGACATTTAAATGGTTATTATTTATTTACACATATCTAGTTATAATTTTCCAAAAAATCTAAAGTACCATCAAGTAGATTTATTGAATTTATAATTAATAATTAAGAAATCATGTAACATTTTAGGTTAGAAATAGTTATAAGATTAATTGAATTAGCTTCTATTGTTTATGTTGCTTGTCAACAAAAAAAATTATTAGGTAAATAAATTGTTTTTTGTTTCATATTTAAAAAATCTAAACCGTCTAGATTTTCAGCTTTACAGATGAGACAACAGAGCATTAATCAAATAAGTGGTAAGTCATATTTTAACTCATATGGGTATATATATTTGGTTCTTCATCTAAATAAAATATTTAGAATTTCAATTTTAAAATGATATAATGTTCAATATAAAATTTAATTTAAATCAATAGAAATGATAGAATTAATTAGAGAATCTATGCCCCAATTATCAGCTTGCCAAATTACTATTTAACACTGCTCTCGAAGCAGCAGAAAGAATTTTTAATTCTACGCCAAGAGTTTTCATTTCTTGGCAAATAGTTCACAAGAAATAATAGAGATAATAGAGACTATCAGTGAAGTAACGAAATATAATAAAAATACTATACTGAGTTATTTTAGAACTGCATATGTAAATGTATACGTACATAAATTGTCAAAATATTTTTTTATCCAGAGGGTTTAAGTTCCTTTTTCATTAATTAATTTCAATTTTGTTTTGAATGTTTTTGTTTTAGATATACGTAATTTGATAATATTATTTCGCCCCCAATGTTTGTTTCCCGACCTTTTATTGCAATTTTGAGAATATAGGAAATAAGGGATTATCCATTAACTATAGATTCTTTGACGAATTAGAATGGGATTTTCCTTTATAAGATACATTTTAAAATTTTTACTTATTCATTGCTAGCGAGTCTATGGTCTACAGTTAGTACAGTCTACATAGACAGCTTACGAATAACCGCATTGCTGTATACGAGTCAGCGTTTAGTATGTAGTAGTACAAAATTGTAGAGGCGCTTCTGCTAATGGACCTATTTGCTATTCGCAAGAGAGGCGGTGAGATACGAATATCCATGAGATAAACGGTTGCAACATACGATTTTTGCTGAAGTGTTGTAATAGCAGTGAAGTTAGTCACAACTTTTTTTTAGTAATTTTTTGTTACCAAAATACTAATCTCAATAAAATAACTGCTATTGATTTATTTATCTGATGGGTAATTGTGTATCTATCGATTATTATTATTAGGACAATATTCATTTTAAATTTTATAAAATTTTAGTTTCCGGTGTCATAAATGCGCGCGCAAATCTTATAGTTTGCAGGTAATAGGAAATAGGCCTGTTGAGGGCTGCAAAGTCAAGTTTTTCTAATTTCTTGACTTGAAGAATCCCAAAGTGGACTATACCGTTGGCAAGTTTTTGTGTCGGCCAGTCAATTTTTGACAAGTTTTGAATTTTGCACGCGCATATTGCACTTGTTATTACGTTTTCTTGGACTTGACGAAAATAGGTTCTGCACTATTTTCTTGCCACTTGTCGGCAAGTTTGGTAATATTTTGTCTAAATTCATGTATATCAACTAAAATTTTAATTTCCAAGAGAGCAGCTAATATTTTTATGTAAGTATTTTCATATTTAATATGAAAAAATGGGCTTTGAAAATTTTGTTTATCTAGTAACGAATTTATATTTTAACTACTGTGCTAATTTACTTTAAAGATAAGTATCAAATTACGATAGATATATTTTTTTATTTTGGGTCGGCATTTATTAATGTAAACGAAATTGGTCGCAAAGAAAATTGGCGACTGTAAAGCTAAACGGCAATTTTTTTCTTCAAGAAACTTACCATTGAGAAACTTGACGACAAAAAACTTGTCAACTGTAGTCCACATAATAAGAAAGAATGATAAGCTTATGATATAAATAATACCATTAATTTATTAGTAGGTAAAATAAACAGGTAATCTATTAATTCGACGTGATTTTTCATACTGTGTGCCTTTACATTCATATCGCGCTTATCGTATCGGTTAGTAACATTAGTGGGACAAAGGGGGACTACAAAGTAAGAAGAATATGGAACATGTTTTTTGTGCTTTTTGCGCATGTTCCTCATGCGCAAAAAAAAAATGTATTTTTAAAATACATTTACAGTATTTTAAAAATATTTAATATAATTAAAAATTCAGATAAATAAAATCGCAGGAATAATTAATTTAGATGGAGTCTGTATTTGAACTACTTGTAGTTATATCGCATAATACACATTGCCTAGACATTATACACAAAAAATTGCCTCAACTTGTACACTAAAATTTAATATACAAATATTACAAAAATCACAAAAATAATTTAACCACACGTAACTTTAAAACCAAAATAGTTAACCATATATATATTACTATATTACTACCATACTACCATTTCTGGTGTAGGCTTGTTAGTCTTTATCTTTTTTCCTTTTTCTTTTTTTTTCCTTCTTTCTTTCTTTCTCTAGGCTTATTCGTTTTTGCTTGACGTCAATGCGTCGCTAAACTTTCTCCATTCTTTCCTGTTATTTGGCATCCTACTAGCTTCACTCATCGTTATTCTTCTTCTTTGTAATATCTTTTCTATTATGCCATCCCAGGTAGTTTCAGGTCTTCCCCTTTTTCTTTTCTGCCTGGGTCTAGCTTCCCATACCCTTCTCACTTGTCTGTCCTGTCCCATTCTTTTCAGATGGCTAGTTAGTGCCATCTGAGTGGATAGTTAACCATACAAATACAAATAAATACTACGTTAATTCGAATTTCAAATGTACGTGACTGACGGTTGGTAAATTTCAACAACGTTTGCCATTTTCACTGCTGATATATTTTACTAATATTATTCATAATCATGTAACTAATTTTGCACGAACTGATAACCTATCAATTTTAAGAATATTTTTATAATTTAATCCAATCCGTAAATCTGAAATATATTAATTTTGACAGCTAAAATAATTATTTCATTTTTGAATTATATTATTACTTTTGGATCATGAGTATGGAGGACTATAAGCAAGAAGGAAACGACTGTTAAAAGTCAAAATATTTCTAGGTTTTAAAACGTCACTGTCAAAATGTTGCCGCCGACAAAAAAAAATAGTTTTCACAGTTACCACTGGCTTACACATACACAACATACTTTGTTTATGTTTTATTTTTCATGTTTTAATTTTCATTTAAACTCAATTTCATTATTTATATTATCTTATAACATTAACATTTAAAATGTACAAAGACAAACGTTGTTTTGTTGCCGGTTGCAAGATTGGGCTCCCATCTTACAATAATTTAAAAATCGGTTTTCTGCTCTACTGATCGTATAATATTAAAATTGAAATAATTACATAATGACGCTTACTGTTTAAATAAAAATTGATTTGTTGTAATAAATAGTTCGATAACACAATCATAGTTTTTTTAATTAATTTTTTTATTAAAATCCATGAATTTTCTTAAAATTTAGAAAATGAAATTTCTCATAAAGACGATGTTAAATTATGTGTACTAGTCTACTCCAGTGCTACCTATTGGGTGTCCACTTTTTTTAATCTTTTTGTCTCTTTTTAGTTCTCCATAATCATGAGCTTTAAATAAATATTAAGGATCGCCCATTTTTCTGGAACCAATTTAGTTCAATACGCTCGGTATACTCATAAAAGTTTATGCTTAATACTGTGTGGGTCTCGTCATGGTTTATCACATGAGATTTAATGTGGTTACATATTAAAATCGTAGATACCATCCGCGGAGACTTGAAATTTGAAAAAAAGCAAATCAAAATCGCAAAGGGAAAGCGATTTCCGTTTAAATTTTTTAATATAATTTTTCATGTTGATCCATTTGCAATTGTGCTTGATTCTATTGAATGTTCAATGAAATCCCGAATGACTTGAAATTAGATTGGACAATTTATGGTCCAGAGTTATTGTTTTATATGTTGAATAATCTGAATTATTAAAATTTATAGGTATGCTGTTATATTGGTCCACTGATATATTGGGCTCAGAAAGTAGTATTATATCACTATTGTTATTGTTATTGAATACTTTTACTGATCCTGGATCATTCACTTCTTTTAAGTCATTTATGCCTATAATGTTTTCTGAAATAATTTGGACTTTCTTTTGGTCTGCTAAACCGTCAGATTCCTAAAAAATATGTAAGAAAAATTTAATGCTGATTAAGAATTGAAAATCAGTAGATAGGTATAAAGATTTTTATGATAATATTTAAACACTACGAAATTGTATTTTTAAAGAGATATTTAATCTGTTAACATAAACAGCTATTATTAACTATTTAAAATAGCAATCATGTAACAACAAACAATGGAAAGAATGTCAACCATTTTTTCCAGTTCCGCTTCTGCTATTTCAAAAGTTGGTAAATGATTCCGTTTTAATTTACGTGGCATTTTAAAACTATTGTTGATTGTTTAATGTCTTTTTCAATAGTTTCTACAATCTTAAACATATCCTGCAATATTATTACAAAATAATATTATGTATAGTCTAGATACATGTCTAGTTATTGAAAAAAAATTAATTAGATTGCTAAATTCTATTCATTATTATACTTACCAGTTTTGGTAAAAAAAATAAATCTCAATACTAAATAAATCTAATAACTAAAATAATACTACTAATATAAAAATAAATACTAAAATAATTACTAAAAACTACGCAATTCCTATTTAATCTGCACTGACAGACTAAAAGTATATATTCAATAGAAAATCTGCATACAGTAGTAGTTTTGTTATATAAATGTCCATACACGGATAAGTATAAGACTAGACAGTTTTATAAATGTTGCAAAAATGTTTGTACAAAGCTTTATCATTAGTCATAGCTGTGCAGGGTGTTTTATCACTAGTATTTTTAATTTCAATGGTGGATAGGGGATGAAAAACTGAACGGAAAAGGTCTAAACTTCAATAGTTGCCGAGATAATCAGCATTTTCTGATTTCTTCAAAAACGTTCGTTTTTGCAAACATCTGCAGTGTAACTGACCTACGCAATACGGGGTCCTGAACAGTAAAATAAACATTGAATTCATTAACGAGTTCAATGTCGTTAATGTCGTGAGAGACAGTGGATGCGTTTTAATAATTTAATTTTAAATTAAATTAAATTAAATTAAAAGTTAAAATTTTTACAGATTTTCAATCTTTTAATATTAAAATTTGGTCAATATATCAATTTTGAAGTTTAAAATTAATTTGGAATTTGATCTAGAACCTTTTAGAGGGCATTGAATGATTATCTTTCTTAGTTATTAAACTAATTCATTATTTAATATGCCATATTAAGCATTGAAAATTAGTGTTAATTAATCTTGATGTGAAACATTCCCTAAGATTAAATTTCAGTCTAATAACATAATTTAATTTCCTTTTCTAACGAAACAAAAAGAAAATCATAATTGCGATGGCACTGTCTCACTAGCTTGGTTGACTCGAGTCGCCGATAATGCTAGCGTATTCATTTTCTAATACAAAATGTAACTACCCTGGAGGAGGATGATGGTAAATTCGGCGATGAAGAATTACTCGGGCGCCAGTCAACAATAACGTTTATTTTATTACAAACTATTACGTTAACACAGTAGAATTGAGAAATTGATACTAGATCTGATAAGTTAATAATAATGTCACTATGAGCGGGAGATAGATTTATATAGTGCGAGAGCCACTATGTCGAGTGATAGTGGAGCCCTTCTGGTCGTCGTGAGCGAGACTGACTAACTAACTAACTTCGGAATTTTTGTCACTGGTTTTTCGGGAATGACAGAAAAAATCTCATATATCTTTCTCACACCCTTTGGTACAAATCGAATATATGTACCACACACATTCTCGGTACACCCTCATAAAAAAAAGGGGTTGATAATTGTTTGTTCAAGGAGGTAGAAAGCGGAGGATAGTAGTCTCGAACGAAGAGATACACGGAAAAGGTAGAAAAAAAAAGGTATCGGAATGCGGGGGGTCGCGACGGACCTAAAAGATCTGATAAAAAAAATATTAAGAAAAAAAAGAGAAAATTCAGAACTGCGAAAAAAAAAGAAATAATATCTAAGAAGGCCAAAAAAAAAATGATAGGAAGGGAAAAAAAAGGGTCTAGACCGCAACCTTCAACAAACTCCCCCCCAAGTTGCCGTCTGGAGCGGCAACTTTAATCGGAATCAGGTTCCGAACTGCCTCTTGTCGAACTCCACGCTTGGTGATCACCTCCACGACGCGCACGACACCGTCCTTCCCAGGCAACAAATTGGTGATTCGGGCGAGTGGCCAAAGCCGGGGAGGATCCGAGGAACGTTTTATAAGGACAATGTCATCGAGTTGGGGATTAGCAGAGGTGGATTGCCATTTTGGTTTTTTCATTAGAAGGTGGAGGTATTCGCTCCTCCATCGTTTCCAGAATCCATGGACTACTTGTTTGATGGTCGCCAGACGCGAACTATCACCAGAACCAGCCAGGGTGTTTTCCATCTCGGGAAATTGAGAAACCGGATATCCCGTCAACAGGTGAGCGGGGGTGAGTGGCATCAACGGCTCCGTGAAGGAAAGGGGGGTGAGCGGTCGTGAATTTAAAACGCTCTCTATTTCGCACAAGGCTGTTTGAAATTCCTCCAAAGATAACGTAGTGCCATTAAATTGGCGGTATAGATGCCCTTTTACGGACTTCACCCCGGACTCCCAGATCCCCCCGAAATGAGGTGAATACGGTGGGATGAATTTCCAAGTAATGAGTGATTCTGCAAGAAATTGATACAACTCAGGAGACTTGGTAAATGAGGTGATTTGGTTCCGGAATTGACGTAACAGATTGTGGCAACCGACGAAATTTCGACCATTGTCGCTAAGAATCGTAGTACATTTTCCGCGACGTGCAATAAAACGGCGTAGACAAAGAATTAGACATTGCACCGACAAACCCATGACTAACTCTAAATGAATGGCCTTGGTGGCGCAACAGATGAAAACGGCGATAAAACAGTTTACTGAGGTGTTTCCTCTGGTTTTGGTTGGTCGAACGACCAGCGGACCGGCGAAATCGACTCCAGTAGTGTCAAAAGGTTTGTTTGGAGTCAGGCGAACGGCAGGCAACGGGCCCATCTCTGGAGAATAGGTTTGCGCCCTGTATCTGACGCACCGAACGCACGAGTGAATGAGGCGTTTGACAGATTTCTGCAGATTGAATATCCAAAAGTCTTGTCGCACTCGAGAACACACCAGGTTGAAACCTCCGTGGAAGGTTTCCGTGTGAATTTTGCGAATGATTAAATCTGAAAAATGACATCTGGGGAGCAGTATCGGATGAGGATGAAGAAGTTTACTCGGAACGTTCTGCAGTCGACCTCCAACTCGCAGAATTCCGTTTGCGTCAAGAAATGGACTAAGAGTTCGGCTACCACTTGAGCGGGGAACCGAGCGTCCGGCAATCAAGTGTGAGATGTCCTCCGGGAAGTATTGGTGCTGTACATAATTGACTAATTCGTAGAACGTGCTTTGGTATTCAGATGTAGTAATGAGCAAGGATGATGGATTGGCTAATTTCCTTAGTCGATTTTTGACTCGAAACAGATACGCGGCAGACCTGACAAGGGAGGTTAATCGAGAAAAATGATTGAAAAAATCTGACCAAAAGGATTCACTGACAGCGACGACGTTCGATATCAGAGGCTTAGATTCTTCCATGGTCGAGAATTTTTCCGTGGGCGCTGTAAAGGAGGGATGGTGAAGAAAATCAGGGCCGTGCCACCATAAAGCATTTTGCACCAAAGAGGAAGCATCGACACCTCGAGAGGCCAAGTCTGCTGGATTGTGCTTCGACTTGACGTAGTACCAAGGAACGGAGGGACAGACAATGTAACCGACACGGTTGGCCACAAACGTGTTCCATTGGCGTGGAAGCGATTTGAGCCAAGCTAATACAGTCGTCGAATCAGACCATAGTATGATAGAGGACACATCAGGGAAATCGGGCCGAATGTGACTGATTAACTTGGCAAGGAGGTGAGCGCCGCATAATTCCAATCGCGGAATGCTGACCGGTTTTATAGGGGCTAACTTGGTTTTGGCTATTACCAATTGCATCTGTATTTGTCCGTCGCCGGATACCGTTTTTAGATATACTACTGCCCCGTAGGCCATTTTTGATGCATCGGAGAACCCGTGCAATTCCGCTCGTCCAGATCCTATGTGTCGTGGAATATGTATTGAACCTAAGTGAGGGAGCGTATCACGGAGAGCCTTCCATTCTCGTAGAAGATCGGCAGGCAACGAATCGTCCCAACCTAAATGACGAACCCACGTTTCTTGGAACAAAGCCTTGAATTTTAGAGAGACCGGAGCGATCCATCCCAACGGATCGTAGATTCGGGCGGCATCAGCTAACAAGGCGCGTTTGGTCCAACTACTCAGATTATTGACAGCAATGTTGTAGGAAAATGAATCGGACATAGGCATCCAGACAATGCCAAGAGCTTTCAAAGAATAATCTTCGGGTGAGGAAAAAATGTGAGGGTTGGCCAAGTCGGTTGTATCCAGATCAGAGAGAAGGTCAGGATGATTGCTGGACCATTTTTTAAGAGGTAAACAACCAAGTTGTAACAGAGCCACCACTTCATCTCTAATTGATCGGAGTTGTGACAAGTCATCGTGACCAAAGAATAGATCATCGATGTATCGGCCATTCAACAAAACTTCTGAAGCTTGCGGAAAATTGCATCCATGTCGCGCTACCAATTCTTCAATAGTACGCAAGGCTAGAAACGGAGAACATGATAATCCATACGTAACAGTGGACAAGCGATATAGGTGGAGGTCGCTATCTGGATTTGAGCGCCAAAAGATCAACTGGTAGTTTTGATCGTCGGGGTGTAATTGAATCTGCCGATACATTTTTTCGATGTCGGTGGTGAGAACATATCGATGTTTGCGAAAGCGTTGAAGAATACGGGTGATATCGGTCTGTAGGCGTGGACCAACATGTAAAATTTCGTTTAGGGACAAGTGGTTAGAAGTTTTGGCGGATGCGTCGAACACGACCCGCAATTTCATCCCGGTTGGTTTTTGCTGCATAACCCCGTGGTGCGGGATTATATAGTGTGTAGGCGGTAGGTTAGCTTGAGTGAAAGCGGTTCGTTCCATGTGACCAAGAGCTTCATATTCGGCCATAAACTCGGCATAATCCTTGTGGAGCTCGGAATTTTGAGCGAACCGTCGTTCTAATTGCAAGAATCGTCGAAGTGCAGTATGACATGAGTTTCCTAATCTTGGAGCGTTTTCGCGAAGTGGAAGACGAACACAAAATCTTCCTTCGGACGATTGACTCGTAGTTTTGACGAAATACGATTCACATGCGCGGTCCGAAGGGGACAATGGAGGGGGGCACTCGGGCACAGTTTCCAAGTCCCAGAGACGCTGGAGGAGGCGATCATCAATGGAACTATTGTCGACCTGAAGAAAGTTGGAATTGAGTTCCGCGCAGGTGTTCGATTTGCTACAAACCAGACATCCAAGGTCCGAATCTTGCAAATACAATTGATCGGTGACACTGTAAAATCGCGTCGGCTTTAAGATTTCGAACAAAAAGGAGGCCCCAAGAATTAGGTGTATTTCGGATGGTAAATAGAATTCCGGATCTGCTAACGAGAATCGCGATGATATTTCCGGTAGATTCGAGACCGATAGAGGTTGTTGGGGCAGATTGCCTAAGAATTTAGAGAGTACATGAGCGGTAAGGTTGAATGATTTTTCTGTGGATAAATGCGACCAGAACTGAAGTTCTACCTTTCCTTTAGAATAAATCAGTTTTTGGTCTACGACACATGAAACGGGAACTCGACTTTGAATGCGGGGAAGGCCAATTTTATTTAAGAAGGATTCTGATATAAAGCTCGCTTGTGAGCCAGTATCCAGAAGAATTCGGGCTGGAACCGCGCGACCGGTGGAAGCTTGGATATTAATTATGGCAGTTGGGAGAATCGAAGGGATGTTTACCATATTAGAATTAGAGCTAATAGCTGGTGTTGGAGGAGATGTTCGACGAGGTTCGTTTTGAGCGGTGACACGAGAAGTCGGGATGTCCGATGAGGAATTCGGACCCGAAGCATGCGGAGAGTTGCGATGTAACAACGTGTGATGTCGGTTATTGCATGTTAAACAGGTTTTGGTGGAACTACAATTAGCTACTATATGTCCTGGCGACAAACAATTGACGCACAGTTTTTGATCAGATACTACTTCCTCCCTTCCTTGAACAGACAACTGCTTAAACGCGTTACACCGATAGATAGAATGTACTTCTTGGCATACAATGCATTTTTTAAAATTGAGTGCATTGATTCGAATCGATGGGCGATTTGCCATGCGAGAATTGTTGGATTGTTTTATGGAGTTATTGGATTGTCTTAAGGGGCGGATGTCCTTACGATGGTGATGATCGTAAATATTACATTGATTTTTAAGAAACGCTAAGAAGGTCTCAATCGTTGGTGTTTCAATCGAGCTTACATGTTCCGCCCACGCTAAATCGGTGGATTCATCTAGCTTTCTTTGCAATAACAATAAAAGAATAGGATCGCGAGAACTAGCATACTCGCCTTGACGATCCAATAATTCCAATGTTTCACGAAAAGTACTGTATGTGGTACGTAAATTACTGCGATTTGTACTTACCGGTTTACAATCAATTAACCTAGTTAACAATGATTCGATTACAAATAGTGGACGGTTGTATGATTCCAGAATTGTTGTCCAAGCTGTTGCGTAGTTGGCGGCGGTGATTGCAAGCGGCAGGATCAATGAAGCGGCTTCACCATGGAGGAAACTTCGTAGATACTGTAATTTATCTACCTCGCTGAGGTTAGGATTATCGTGGATAGACGAAACGAATGCGTCGCGAAAACTAACCCACTGATCACGATCACCAGAAAAATGTGGCACTGATAACTTCGGCAACCTTGTATGTACGTTGACATGTCGACATCCGGGTGACTGCTGATTAGATGATGGTATTGGCGTCGCACTGATGGTCTGGATACTCGCGGGGGCTTCCTGGCTTAATCGCTTATGCCTTGACAGTGTGGCACGGCATTTTCGGACACGTTCGTCGTAGGTGTCGAACTCCACGAGCACTGATTCGTCTGTTTCGTCCGATACGTCGTTGTGATGGATGTTGAGATATACATCAAATTGATTATTTAAGTCGCTGAGGAGAGTATCGACGAACTCGATATCGTCGGCGTCAGACACAGCTTCAGATCGAGCGCAGATCTGGTTTAAACGTCGTTTGCACAGACGGAGTGAAGACATGATAAAGAACTTACAGTTGGTTGATAAATCCAAGAACTCAAGTTCCAAATGATTTTACACTAATCACAACACGGCGAGAAAATTTCGCGAGCTCAAATGTTGTAATTTATGAATATGTCCCTACTCGGGCGCCAAATTTGGAGGAGGATGATGGTAAATTCGGCGATGAAGAATTACTCGGGCGCCAGTCAACAATAACGTTTATTTTATTACAAACTATTACGTTAACACAGTAGAATTGAGAAATTGATACTAGATCTGATAAGTTAATAATAATGTCACTATGAGCGGGAGATAGATTTATATAGTGCGAGAGCCACTATGTCGAGTGATAGTGGAGCCCTTCTGGTCGTCGTGAGCGAGACTGACTAACTAACTAACTTCGGAATTTTTGTCACTGGTTTTTCGGGAATGACAGAAAAAATCTCATATATCTTTCTCACACCCTTTGGTACAAATCGAATATATGTACCACACACATTCTCGGTACACCCTCATAAAAAAAAAGGGGTTGATAATTGTTTGTTCAAGGAGGTAGAAAGCGGAGGATAGTAGTCTCGAACGAAGAGATACACGGAAAAGGTAGAAAAAAAAAGGTATCGGAATGCGGGGGGTCGCGACGGACCTAAAAGATCTGATAAAAAAAATATTAAGAAAAAAAAGAGAAAATTCAGAACTGCGAAAAAAAAAGAAATAATATCTAAGAAGGCCAAAAAAAAAATGATAGGAAGGGAAAAAAAAGGGTCTAGACCGCAACCTTCAACATACCCGTTTAATGTTTACTCATAGAAAAGAAAAACAACTATGCTTTTTTTTTAATGTTGACCTCATTTTTATAGCAATAATTTAGAGATAATGCGTTTGTCTTGCGTATGAAGTTTAGATAACATTTAGATTTAATTATCATAAAAAAAATATCTCCGTGAAAAAAAACGTTTTTTACATTTTAATAAACCGTATAAATAGAATGTACTAATTTCATTTCGAAATCAAATTGTACATCGTATCATAGGTACAACATTATGTGCCAGCTAAAAAAATAAAACATGAAACAGTTCTACAATTTTACACTTGGTACTAGGTTTTGTTACTATGCTGTATTTAGCCATGCCAATTTGTTTAATAAAATTGCATTAACTTCGCTTTAGTTATTCTTTAAAAGTAAAAGCGGGAAACATAAAAAAAGTCTACTAGCAGGTTATTGATAAATTTCTTGGGATTGTTATGTTAAAGTCAGAATTTAAAATAAGAAAGACAGAAGGAAAAACCAATTAGAAAGAAACACTCTAGTGGAAACGAAAAATTAGATTAGCTAAATGCTGAATTTGGAGCGAGTAACTTTGATTTGATTTTAACTTTTTTGGAAGTATTTTGAAATATTTTGTAAACAATTATGGCAAATTATACTACAGCAGAATGGTGCGATATACTGATGATTTATGGAGAAACCCGTGGAAATGCAGCTGCTGCAAACAGATTATATCGAGAATGATTTCCAGAGAGACAAAATCCTTGTGAACGGACATTTGTTAATTTAGTGCAAATGGCACGGTGTACGTGATACTATCCGTATCACATACACCGTGTCCATTCTTTGGAACCGCAAGATTATTTAAATCGACTACAATTGTCAATGGGTGATCAGTCAGAGTTTAAGGCAATCTGGATTTGCGTCACAAGTTTTATTTATCGACGAAGCAGTACGTGGTACTATCCGTATCACATACACCGTGTCCATTCTTTGGAACCGCAAGATTATTTAAATCGACTACAATTGTCAATGGGTGATCAGTCAGAGTTTAAGGCAATCTGGATTTGCGTCACAAGTTTTATTTATCGACGAAGCATGCTTTACAAGATTTGGAGTTTTTAATAGCAGAAATACCCACATTTGGAGCGAAAAAACCCGCATGCTTATCGTCCTAGTAGTTTCCAAAAACAGTTACGAATTAATGTACGGGCTCGCATTGTAGAAATTTATTTGATCGGTCCCTTCGTTTTACCTTCCCGTCTAACTGGAGACAGGTATTTGGATTTTTTGAGGAACAATTTATGGGAACTATTGGATGATGTCCCATACCAATTATGTCATGATATGTGGTTTATGCATGACGGAGCATTGAATTTGAATAAAAAAATTCCAAATAGTTGGATAGACCGTGGAGGACCTATTGCGTGGCCAGCTAGATCTTCTAGTGTACAAAAAGCCCTTTGACAATGTAGATTGACCTAATGCACGAATTTTTCAATTTGCAAGAATAATTCGTGAAATGCTGCAAAACAATCCCCAAGAGTTCACAATTCTTTTATAAATCGGGCTCAGCATGCCATTGAAGAAAATTGTGGTCATATTGAACACAATCTGTGAATATCTAATAATTTTCTACTGAATTGATAGTGATGTTTTAGTGATTCATTAATGTGGATAATGTACTTTTAGTGTAAAGTTGAATGTATTTTGTATTGTCTGGCATAGTATTCATCGTCTAGGGATACACTAAACAAATGTCCACATTTGTTGGAATGATAGCTGATTAATTGCGGGCGGCAGCGGGGTGGTAAGCCATACCACCTCGCCTGGTAAGTTGAAGTTCATTACTAATTGGCTGCAGTAATTTCACCAAATAATTAGTGGTATGCAGGTATTGCCTTAATCTTCAATACCCTAATAGAGGTAACTTTAAAGTAGTGGTTGTGCAATTGATAACTTGCTATCTAATTTGGTAGCATGGAGATTGCACAAAATACATTTTTTTTTAAACTAGACATGTGTAAAGTTAAATAGTTTTTGTTGGCTTTAAAAACAATAAAACAAACGGCATGGTGGACAGAAGAGATCAAGAGAAGAGTGAGATTTTAAAAGAGAAAATGGAAGGAATATTTACAAAAAAAAAGTAGAGAAACATATCAGTGTTACAAGGAGGAAAGGAAAATAGTGAAGCAATTAGTATTAGAGGCGAAAAGAAATGAATGGGCAGAATTCGGCAATAAATTAGAAAACGAAGCTGCAGAAGAAAAAAAAAATTCTATAGTAGACTAAGAAAAATAAGAAAAGGAAAGACCAACAGTGCTACATATATAAATAACAAAGCAGGAGAAATATTAAAGCAGGAAGATGAAATAATGGAGAAATGGAAGCAATACTTTGAAGAGCTGCTGTCAGACGATATAGAGAGGACCGATACAAGAGAGGCAGTCAATACAGAGAGAAAGGAAAGCAAAGACGAAGAAGATGAATTTAATATGGAGGAACAGGAAAAGACCATAAAACAACTGAAGAATGGAAAAGCACAAGGAAGTGACACAATAACGACCGAAATGATAAAATATATGGTTGAAGAGGGAAGGCAGGTAATGCTGGACATATATAACAAAGTATGGAAAGAGCAAATAATACCTAAAGAATGGCAGCATACACTGATAGTACCAATCTTTAAGAAAAGAAATAAGAAAGATTGTAACAATTATAGAGGAATTATCTTATTAAATACAAAAATGAAAGTGTTGGAAATGATGATAAACGAGAGAATAAAAAGTAAAATTGAGAAAACTGTGGACGAATCCCAGTCAGGATTTAGGGAAGGAAGAAGCATTCAAGACCATACATTTACGATTAAGCAGATAGTGGAAAAAACAAGTAAAAAAAAAATGTATACATGGGTTTTCTAGATTTAAAACAAGCATTTGATAAAGTAAGAAGAGATAGATTGTTGAAGATGATGGCAGAGAAAGAGATAAGCAGGAAAATGATTAACTTAATAAAAAAAATATATGAAGAAAACTCAAATAGCGTGATAGTCAAAAACAGACAAACAAAAAAATTTAAAACTAAAGACGGACTAAGACAGGGAGGAGGACTAAGTCCAACATTATTTAATATTTACATGGACAAAATAATAAGGAAAGCGAAAGAAAGCACTAGAGGACTTGAAGTGGGATGGAATTATATGGAGAGAGTTGAAGTAAAGATTGGAGCATTTGCGGACGATATAATGGTGATAGCATCTAACGAAAAAGAGTTACAGACAAGCATAAATAAATGGAATGAAACACTTAGAGAGAACGGAATGGAGATGCATAAAGAGAAAACATAAGTAATGGTGATCGGGGAGCAACACGAGATAAAAATCATGGTAGATAAGGTAAAATTGGAGAAAGTGACGAAATGGAAATATTTTGGAGTAGAAATAACTAGTTCAGGAAAGCAAGAAGAAGAAATTAACAGCCGAATAGGAAAAGCAATGAAAGTGTTTTACAGTATCAGCAATGCGATTGTGGGGAAAAAAGAAATAACAAGAAAAACAAAAATAAACGTTTATAAAACATAAATAAGACCAATACTGACATTTGGATGTGAGACATGGATAACAGATAAAAAGGAAATAAGTAAAGTTCATGCGGTAGAAATGAAATACATGAGGAGAGTAAAGGGAGTGACAAAGAGAGAAAGAATCAAGAATGAAGAAATTAGAAAAGAATTAGGAATAGAGGCGATACACAAATACATAGAGAAGAGGCATGGGATGGTGAGGTCACCTGAAAAGAATGGGACAGGATAGACAAGTGAGAAGGGTATGTGAAGCTAGACCTGGGCAGAAAAGAAAAAGGGGAAGACCTGAAACTACCTGGGATGACATAATAGAAAAGATATTACCAAGAAGAAGAATAAAGATGAGTGAAGCTAGTAGGATGACAAACAACAGGAAAGAATGGAGAAAATTTTGCGACCCAGTGACGCGAAGCAAAAACGTATAAGCCTAGAGAAAGAAAGGAAAAAAAGATAAAGACTAACAAGCCTACACCAGAAAGGGTAGACAGGCTTTTGCGATATATATATTTTTAGCTAGAGCAGACGCAAACAAAGGGTTTTGTTTGTTTGTTAATTCTATGTTGATAGGTTGTTGCGTTGAATGACTTGGCAATCTGCTGAGAGAATCAGCAACGACATTGCTTTTTCCATATTTATAAATAATATCATAATCGTATTCTTCTAATAACACGTGCCATCTAGCTAAGCCAGAACCTGCATTTTTACAATTAAATAGTCAGGTTAAAAATTTATGTTCTGTTATTATTGTAAATTTTTGCTTTGTAAATAGAGTCTAAAATGCTTTATGCTCTATACGATTGCTAATAATCTTTTTTCTGTCGTGCTGTATTTAGATTCTGCTTTGTTAAGAGTTCGACTTGAATGAGCAATTGGTAGATCATTAGAAGGATCTCCTTGAGATAAAACAGAAACTATAGCATAATTACTAGCGTCTGTTGTTAAATAGAACTTTTTAGTGAAGTCTGGGTATTTGAGTATTGGAAAAAATACATGTTCATGTATTTTTTCCTGAGCAGTTTAGTTAGCGGTTGAGTAATTGGATTAAAATTTGGTATAAATCTTTTATAATATTAAGCTAATCCCAGAGAATTTTTGATTTCTTTAATATTCTTTGGTTCCGCCAAGTCTAAGACAGATTTTATCTTGTCTGTACAATCTTCTGTAATAATATGATCAAGATATACGACTTCACATTTTCACAAAAATTCACATTTATCAGGCTGGATTTTTAAATTGAATTCCGACAATAGTGAAAAATCGATAATCTAGAGATTCAGCAAAAACTACACTATCATATAGATAGACGAAGCATCGCATATTTTGGATACGTGCTAAAACTGTATTCATCAGCCTCTGAAATGTGGCTGGGGCGTTTTTTAAACCAAATAGCATTCTTATAAATTCGTAATGACCCGTCGATGTTGAAAATGCTGTTGTGTTTGCATCTCGCGAAGACATTTCCATTTGATGAAATTCTGATGTCAAGTCTAATACCGAAAAGTATTTTAAGTGACCCAATTGATCCAAAATATCTGAAATTTTACTTAATGGAAAGAAATCGCCGACTGTAACTTCATTTAGTTTTTTATAGTTTTACAATTCTCCATTTCTGTTTTCCAGATGCATCTGATTTCTTCGGAACTATCCATAGAGGTGAATTCCAAGGTGATGTTGATGGTTTGATAATTTTTTGATCTAACATTTTGTTAATTTCTTTTGTTACTTCTTCTTTGTGTATTTCTGGATATCTGTATGTTTTAGTGTTTATTGGAGCTGAAGATATTATCGGTATATCATGGACTATACTTTGTGTTGACGATATTGAAGCACCTTCTAGGTAAAATATGTGATTGAAATCTTGGCAGATACTGATGACTGATTTCTTTTCTTCTTCATTTAAATGATCTAATCTATGAGAGTTTTTAATTGTTGCTAGTCTATCGGAATTATGATTATATTATCAGCTGAAATTCTTGTAGTAGTTATATTTAATGAATGCGGAATTTCATCTAACATTAATGCAAGGCGATTTATGTTTACTGATTTTTCTGTGGTATGTAAAATATTGCTAATATTCGTTATTGATTTAGCTATCGTCAATAAACTTTCGTTTATTGACTTTTACTAGGCTGGAACACAAATATTCTCCTTCGAAGAGTGTTGTGCGACTAATTATCCCCTCAGAAAGATTATTATAATAATATCAACTTTTACAAATGTTTCAGTTCGAGGTTCTAAGTATACGCAATCGTGAATATTATATGGTTGATATTTAGATTTCGGAATACGATTTACTTGATTCTTTACATGTTGCAGTGAAATTTTTTTTCCTGACAATTCAGAATAGTTAAGTTTGTAGTTAAGCAAACAATGAAATTTATTTATTAAATCATTTCCTAATATTTCGTTAAAAGGAATCGGAAAATTATCATCAACTACATGAAAGATGTAGTGTAGTATCATTACTACATGAATTTATACTGATAAATATTTCCGTTAATATAAAAATTTAGATGAGTGCATCCAATAGTCTTGATGGGGGATAATCACTATAATCTATACCCTTTAAGGTAATAGCGGTATCTCTATTAATCATGACATTCCGTTTTAAATTTGATAATATAATAATCGAAATATCTGCTCCTGTGTCAATCAAGATTTTATTAGAATTTGATTTTGATTATTATATTTTCAATTCAAAGTAAGCCGTTACTGTAAAGTTGATTGTTGAAATTCGGCGTGAATTGATCGGATACTGCGGCATGGCCGGATGTCAAGAGCCCGAAGAGTTTAAATATCACTCTTGATTTGCTGGCTTGTTAATACGACTATTTTCGAATTCAATTTGTCTTTTCTTATTATATTCTTTTTTTCGACATTCAGTAATGATATGCCTTTCCTTTTTACAATAATTACAAAATTTGCTATATTGATTATTATTTGATTGTTGAGGCCAATTATTAATTGTAGATTTGTAATATGTATTCGACCCTTTTCAAAAACTGTCTGATTTTGAAAATATTTTATTTGATTATCCTGATTCGATTTTGATTTATAGTTGAACGATGTGTGACCTGGTTTTTTAAACAGATTACAATGTTTCACGAAAATATTGTTAATAGTTTGACATTTGTAGATTTCCGATTTCGAAATGAGCTCCGAATGAGAATTTGCTGATATTCTTGATATTTAGTTCTTAAAGTAGACTTACAAAATATTGTTAAATCGTAGTGCCATTGAATGCTGTATTTGTTCTAATCTTGATATTCGCTTTTTGCTGAGATTCCTGACTTGAATAACCCCTGAAATTGACTCCACGTATTCAAACAGTAGACTGGATGTCTTAGAATTCTTGAAAATACCACTAATTCGAATATCGTGACACTAATATTACTAATGAAAACCCACGATATCCCACTTCTGACACCAATTTATTTTTGTAATGGTTATTGAAAAGAAATATTCACGGACTATATTAAACTATTTATTTTACTGTAAGTTATAACTACTAATATTAACTATAATATTAAATGGACTGGACTGAACTCTATTGGATTTGATTATATTATTTTGTAAATCGTCGACATGGCGAAATGACACACAGCCAGGAATTGAATTGGTTATACCGCAACCTTTTACCGGAATACTGGCAGCAGATCCGAAGATCGGAGTTTACGGATGTTCCATCATTATCCACCCGTATTTGAGAAACCGATGTATCGTTGGAAGAACTATGCCATTCATCTGCAACTGCACGCATGAATACCGTTACCAACCCACACAAACGGAATGCACCATTTATAAATAACAACAATCCAGGGTACCGAATGTCCGCACGAACGATACATGAATCGCCCACACCACCAGCAGTGCGACTGTCACAATTGCCTGCAATGGGACAGACTTCGCAAGGCCCCCCCCATACGCCAAATCAGCGATTGAATCCAGCAACTACTAGACCTATATGTTGGAGATGCGGAGAAGAAGGCCACTGGCGACAGAACTGCCAGCGACCCGCCCGATTGTTTTGTTCACGACGTGGAACTCCAGGTGTAATGTCAAGGAATTGTCCGTGAAACCTAGACAACATAGTGGGCCGTCGAATGCTCGAATTAGCGAAATACTACCGAAAACTGTACCGTAGACGGAAATTACATGCTAGTATGCCACTTGCTCCATATGCCTGCAGCTCCAATGGGCAAGTTACACATATCATAGAGATGTATTCAATTCCGTAGGAGTTATAAAATAGAAAAAGTAACGAGTTAGTATAATATTGTCTCGGGATATCATACGATCTGGTAATTGGTTTGAATCTAATTGGACAGCTTCCGTTCAGTATGGATTTAAAATCTGAGCAAGTTCGACCAGGCGACGAAGTCCTATTATGTGTCAGAGAAAAGGAAGTTATAGGACGAGTGGAGCCTCTTGCAAAATTAGCATTGTCTCCCAAATAGGAGAAACAGCTACAAGAATTTTTGAAGAGGGAACTCCAGCCATTATCCGCTATAAAGGGAACTACATCTCCGAACACAAGATTCATCTTGAGAACCCAGAACCCATTACAACGGTACCGTCCCAGAAATCCGTGTATGCAAGAAATTATCAACACGAAAGTCTCCAGATGTGGACGGAAGGAAATATTGAACCAAATATCAGCCCATGGAGGTCGCCAGTCGGCAATGTTCACCAAAAGAACCGATATAACCGGGACCATATTACAGATGGTATGGTATATGGAAAATACCATAGATGCAGTGGTTTTAAGCCTTCTAACCGAATTCTACGAGAAATCGCGAAATATGACGAGTTTTTGACTAATTTTCGACTAATTTTGCTTGTATCTCGGAAACTATAAGTCGCATCACGAGAAACTCAGCATTTTTGGAAATATCGCGAGAAAATATTACAGATACAGTGGTCTCAAACCTTCTAACCTCCGAATTCTACGAGAAATCGCGAAATATGACGAGTTTTCGATTAATTTTGCTTGTATCTCCGAAACTATAAGTCGTATCACGAAAAACTCGACATGATGGAAATATCGCGAGAAAATACCATAGATACAGTGGTTTCAAGCCTTCTAACCGCCGAATTCTACGAGAAATCGCGAAATATGACGAATATTCGACAAATTTTCGACCAATTTTGTTTGTATCTCCCAAACTACAACCGCCGGGACCGTTGTCCCAAATGCAAGAGACCATTTTAAGAAAAAAAACATACAAAGTCCTTTTTTTTACTAAGCAGAGGGGGAATTTAACGAAGTTACTAAATTTTAAAATATTAAAATAATTCAATTTCGCTAGGAGAGAAAGCAGAGGCATCTATGTTCACGTTTCGCCAGAATGAATTTGGTTAATTAAGAAAACCACTGCGACCTTTCACTTTTTGCGAGTGACCTCATTTTTATTCTCACGTGAGTTCGTTTTTGAACGAATTTTTTTTTAAATAAGTGGATAGGCTTTGGGGGACCTATTATGTGGGCAGCTAGATCCTCTGATTTAAGTCTTAGATTTATATTTACGGGGCTACACATACCTACATAATCCCTGGAAAAGCTGCAGAACGCTTCCCAAGAGTTCAAGAATCTTATAAATCGGGTTCGGCATGCGATTGAAATGAATGCAGGTCATATTATACACAATCCGTAAATCCACATTTGATGTGTTAAATATGGACATTTGTTTATGTAATGATAGCTGATTAATTGCATGCGTCAGCGGGGTGGTAAGCCCTACCACTTCGCCTGGTGTATTCACTACAATTTTATCGTAGTAATTATACCATATATAGGGTGCTCGCTAAAGGTTTTCTGAAAATTTAACCACATGCTCCTGGCATCAATACAAACAACTTTTCTTAATAACTTTTTTTCGAAAAATCAAGTTTAATTATTTCACAATATTGCGCAACATTTAAAAACGGCTAGTAAACGTTTGATATCCGCTGTATTTTGCGGCGGCTCGCGCCAGGTAACAGTAGACGACCGTTATCGAAACAGCCATGAGAGACGTGATGGAACGTTCAATGACTTGTCCACATAGCAAATGATTGAATTGAAGGTCAGGTTGGTTTATTTTTATATTTTAACTTAAGTCTAGAAATTAGAATTAAAAAAATTTAATAAGAAAAATTGAACATGTTTATTAAGTCATAAGAATACCTTATAAAAGCACTTCAAAATTTAAAAAAAACTGTAAAAGTAATGTAATGTAAAATTAAAGTAGGAAACATTTAAAGTTTTTTATTGAAAAAAATGCAAAATCAATTTTGAAGTTTATTTCTTTACATTTAATTTTTTAATTCTAATTTCAATTTTCTTGGTCTAATTTCAATGAAAGGCGAGTATGTAAAATGTTTTATTTCATAATACTTTCTATCAAATTGTTATTAAAGCCAACAAAAAATGTATTTTGTGCAATCTCCATGCTACCAAATTAGATAGCAAGTTATCAATTACAAAAACAGTACTTTAATGTTACGTTTATCAGGGTAATACAGATTAAGGCAATACCTGCATATCACTAATTATTTGGTGTAATTACAGCAGCAAATTAGTAAAAAACTTCAACTTACCAGGCGAGGTGGTATAGCTTACCACCCCGCTGCCGCCCGCAATTAATCAGCTATCATTACATAAACAGATGTCCACAACACTAGACAATGAATACTATGTCAACTTTACACTAAAAGTACAATATCCACATCAATGATTCACTAAAACATCACTATCAATTCACTAGAAATTTATTAGTTATTCACAGATTGTGTTCAATAATACCACAATTTTCTTCAATCGCATGCTGAGCTCGATTTGTAAAAGGATTGTGACCTCTTGGGGATTGTTCTGCAGCTTTTTCACGAATTATTCTTGCAAATTAAAAAATTGTTGCATGAAGTTGATCTTCATTGTCAAAAGGCTCTTTGTACACTAGATATTCCATGTAGCCCCATAAATAAAAATCTAAGGGATTTAAATCAGGAGATCTAGCCGGCCACGCAATAGGTTCTCCACGGCCTATCCATCTATTTGGACATTTTTCATTCAAAAAAGGTCTAACATTAGAATGAAAATGAGGTAGAGGTCCGTCATGAATAAACAACATATCATGACGTAATTGCTATGGGACATCATCCAATAGTACCCATAAATGGTTTCTCAATAAATCCAACTACTTTTCTCTAGTTAAACGGGAAGGTGAAACGAAGGGACCGATCAAATAATTTTCCACAGTGCCAGCCCGTACATTAATTCGTAACTGTCTTTGGAAACTACTAAGACGATAAGCATGCGGGTTTTCTTTGCTCCAAACGTGGCTATTTCTGCTATTAAAAACTGCACATCGTCTAAAGCATGCTTCGTCCGTAAATAAAACTTGTGACGCAAAACCAGATTGCCTTCAATTTTGACTAATTACCCATTGACAACATTGTATTCGATTTAAATAATCTTGCGGTTCCAAAGAATGGGCACGATGTATGTGATACGGATAGTTCCCATTTTCCCGTAATACACAGCACACTGTAGAATTGGAAACATCAACATATCGCGCAATTTCACGGGTACTGGCCGACGGCTCATTTTCAATCATGCTTAAAATGTCTTCTTCGATTTGAACCCTTAATTGCATTTCTGGTAAACTGGATTGGGGAATTAATGAAACAGTATCTCCTGCCCTTTGCACTAAATTAACAAATGCCCGTTCACAAGGACGTTGTCGGTTCGGAAGTCGTTCTCGATATAATCTTTTTGTAGTAGCTGCATTTGTAGAGGTTTTTTCCATATATTAAATAATGAATTAGTTTAATAACTAAGGAAGCTAATCCTTCAATGCCCTTTAAAAAGTTCTAGAACTGGTGTCATTGCGCGCTTTCGACCTTTTTGGGACGGTGCGCGAGTGAATCGATAATGATCGATTAGAGTTATTTTAAAAACGGAGAATAGCAAAGGTCGTGAACTGAAACGGTTGGTTTAGAGGTCGCGTTAATTTTTTATCGATTAAAAGATATGGGAGAATAGCAGAAATCAGCAACCGAATTGGTTGATTCTTATTGGTCGCGGTTCGGGGTAGTTTTTTTTTACTGAGAGTCCGGAATTCTTCTTGACTGCGTCCAGACAGAAGATCCTAGGAGCGGTTACGTCGCGCGAAGAGCCGCAACACTGAAATGGGGATTCTGTAATTCGCTCTCAGATATTATTGTCGAGTGGCAGAGATAACTGCCTAAGACGGTGCCCAAATCGGGCATTTTGTGCCTGAATCTAGTTCTGGGTGCTTAGGTGAGTCCCGAGGAATAGTGAAGACTGCAAGTTGCGCGTTCGGTTGACAACACTACCACCAAGTATCAAACAACAAGTATTTTCCATTCTTTTTGTATATCGGTTTTATTATTAATTTATTGTCACCTTACCTGGCTATCGCCATATAGCCCGCTAGCCACTGCGAGTTTTCTTATTCATTATTCTATTTGCTTTCATTTTAAATTATTCATTTATTTTCTTTATTTCGGTAACCTGGGTTGTAGCAGAGTTCTACCACTAGAACAGTAGAATCCCTCCTGCCGAACTTAGCACGCGTAAGGCTGGATGGCGCCCTAATAACATCAATTTTAAAGTAGTCGTTCAATGAACGAACCCAATAACACCCGTTCGGGGATCACAATCCAGCTATACCGCAATTTACTGGTCCCCAAGGTAGCTGATAGCTGCCTTGTTAAATTTGTATGGAATTCATTTTGTTTTTTTTATTATCTGTAAATTTAATTAAATAACTTCTATATTGTTCCTATTTGTGTGTTAATTTTGCTCCTTTGCTACTAATGCTCCAACATCAGTAGCCTAACCTTTAACACCATTTGGATTGATATAATTTGGCGCCCAACGTGGGGCTCGATTTTTGTAAACTGGAGTTGTGGTTAGGTAATTTTGTATTCGTTAATTTCATATTATTTCATTCATCATTTATATCCATCATTTTTTATTATTATAAAAACAATTTATTATTGTTTTATCTTTTATGTAATTATTGTTCCTCAAATAATGTAGGTACAGATATTACTTCAGAGTTGGACAACATATTTTTGTAATTTTGTAAGTGACAATAAATTTACATTAACGCGTAATTTCGATTAATAACAAATAGTAGCTATTCTTATTTTTTCTTTTTCAGTAAATTTTATCTTGTTTGTCTGTTGTTAAAATACTGGTTATTGGCTTTAAGCTTGGATCCTATTCATTGTCTCAGTATTGTTCTTGAAAAGCAAATAGGCGTGGAATGATACAGCTGCATTGTCCGATCTATTTTTTTTAGACTGTTTGCCGAAGATAGAATAATTTAGTTATTGTCCGTTTTATTTGTTTAGTATTTTTGGTACCTTGAACAATTGATGGTAAACGACTTAACAATAGCCAGTTTTAGTACCTGTTTGGTGTTTTGGGCATACTTTATTGTTTACTGGTTTTCTTTTTTCTGGCTGATATCTCGTCATTTACGTGGTTGAGAACTGATTGTTTCATGTCTCGCCTGATTAAAGTTACTCTTTGCTGTTGCTGATTTGCGGTGCGTTACATTATTTTATATATGCATCATAAATACACCCTTAGTATGTAGTCCCAGCATTGCACTCAATTGCGGTTTTACACCTTGGTTCTTGTATGGAAGTTTGACTGTAGCCTTCGCAATTGTTCAGGCAGGGTTATTTACAAAATATATGTATCTTAAAGCCTGTCTACCATTCCTGGTGTAGGCTTATTTACAAAATAAAAATCTGTTTACTAATATTGCTTATTTATCGCTATCACTTTAATGGTTTCTCATTTTCTAGATAACGTCTTCTCTATTATTAATGTCATTATAATATATATCTAGCAGATCTCAAATTGTCATGCTTATATGAACGAGATTGAACTTGGTTTTTCTCAAAATTAATCTCTATATTTCCGAGCAAGTCTGCTCTTTCTTTCAAAAAAGTACATTCTCCACTAGAAGTTTGTTTATGTTTCGCACGCAACTTTTCCCCTTCACGCGCTGTATTAACGTCTAATTCACTAACGATCACATAAATGAGCAACGTATCCCAATATTCAATTGGCTCTTCCAATTGCTTTATACTGGTTAAATGTTTGAATAATCCATCAGTTAATTTCCGAATTTTAATTGCCGATTCTACTGTAACAACCTCCATATTGAATATCGCATTAATATGGTTCTGAATTAACAGATTAACATTATTGAATCTTTCGCATGAAGCATCACAATCAACAACTGCTGCAAACTATAATGTGACAATTACCTGAGCCGCGGTACCTGTAAGCGATGCTCGTAAATAATGGAATTTCTAGATTTCATTGATTTGCTGATTCGTATGAATCAACGAAGCAAACATATCTCGAAAAACTAGCCATGCTTGAAATGACCCATCGAATTTAGGTAGTTTTATTTCGGGAAGCCTAATACCTTCTTGAGGAATTGACGCATTATTCGTCTCATTACTCGTATTATCAGATGATAATTGCCTCTCAGCCGATCCGACCTCTATATCGCTTGATCTCTCTCGTTGAGGAGCCAAATCAAGGGATAAATTTTGAGCCTTGGCTGCAATCGCGTAAAATTTATTCGTAAAAACTTAACTAAAATTTCACGGTACCGATTATCTAAATATAAATGCCCCGCCACTGACTGAATAATAGGTTCGTATATCTCGTATAAATTCAAAGTTACTAGAATCGTTATAATAATAATGGTCGTATAACCTTGGTATAATTCGTATAAGTCAATCGCATAATAGGTATACTACTTATATTTCCTTATATTTTAGTAAACTAAATAAGCACAATGATTAATCACAATGAATTAAAAACACGCATCGAATCTGTCTTTGTATCTAAACAAAGGAACATGAACGGATAAGGAAATGAAAAAAATGCTTGCTTACCGAAAGCAAGCATCTTTTTTCTAAAGAACCATGTACGCTGTGATCATATGAATATTCGTGTGGTTTTTGATTTAATTCGTATTTACTGAATAATGATTAAAGAATAACAAATACAAAAAAAAAAATAAATATTGAAAACGTATATAAAATCAAATCTGTTCTTCTCGCTATTCAATCGAGTGCTCCCACATCATGTTGTGCGTGTCTGTGCAACTGTCTCTCAACTTCTCAAATTTATTAAAATTATCTCGATTATTAATATTTATTAGTTACCCCTTTTCTAATTAATAAGAAAGATAGCTAAAATTGAAAAGTTTATTTGAACCAAAAATAAGTAAATATTACAGCCAGCTGCCCTCTAGGGAGGCGAACGCTAAGTACAAGTAGTAGAAAAATTTCTGTAAAGCTTAGATCAGAAATTAAAGCTATCATGTCGAAACACACGTTTCTAATTTTAAAAAAATCTTTCGAATTTAAGAAATAATTCGGTTATTATTGTTTCTTCTCAAGGTTTGTAAGTGGTACTCTGCGCACGCATCAGTTATATCGTACTCGCTCACACGCCTTGTTATTAGAAATTTCTTTAGGTAATTGAATATAGGTGGAAGCAGCAAGACCAAATTCATATTTATTTATATTAATTTGTAAATTAACTATTGCCTTCAGGGCCCAACCACTATCACGTTCTTGAAATTCACCCACTTTATGTAATATTTGGTCAATGACGTTATTTTGAAACCAGTTTACTAAATCCGTGCCACTATCAATTTTTTAGTTTCTGGTATGAAAGTACTTAAATTCCAAAATTTCTATATTTTCTTTGATTGTGATATATTGAGCGCATAAACAAGTGTTTACTTTAAGTACATTCATTGACTTTAATATATTATTTACACATCTCTTAAAAAGTTCAAATGAATCTTTTAAAAATTCTGTGACATCTGTGTGTCTTATGTTATAAATGTTGTCTGTTCGGATACAGTTGCTGAATGCAGATTTTAGATCGCCCCAAATTATTCTATCACTTCTCTTAGAAACTCGCAAATTATCACCAGTGTGAGTCTGGTAATTATTATTTTTTAATATAAGACGAAATCTTCTTAAGTGACTTAAATTAGTAGAAAGCTTATTACAAACGCTTACTGGTTGCTTCTTGCGCATGATTTTCATAATGTCTCGGATACTTTTGTTGATTTTCCTGATCTATGTGCTCCTTTCTAGACTGGAACTTTCTTGTAATAAAGATACAGCCTTTGAAAGTATATTTACTATATCACTGCCTGAATTAATTGCACTTTCCATGATCACTATATGCACACTTATACAATTGAAAACAATACTAGTAACTTTATAATATTGCAAGCAATTATAAATTTAATCTTTTGTAGTAGAATACTTCAACATTACTATGAGCATACGGCTTAAATACCTGATGCAGGTACAATCACCCCCAGCAAAATCATAATCCCTGTAATAAGAAATCCTATTAATCTTTCAATCCTTAAAAGAAAATTGGACTTATTTTATATTTTGCTAAATAAATAATGCAGATTATTATTCCACGCATTCTAAAATTCATTAAGAGAAATGTTTCTTAAGTGCCAATCAAATCGATAAACATCTGTCTGTAGGTTTGTCATGAAGCAAAACCTTTATTGTTATTAAATACAAGATTTTCTACAATAAAGAATGATTGATGTTCGGCTAAACATTCGGCCTTTTATAAAATTAAATAATGTCCTCTAATTTTAAACATCTGAATAGGAAACACTAATATGTATGGAATATACGAGATTTTCTACAATAACTGAATGATTGATGTTCGACTAAACATTAGGCCTTTTATAAAATTAAATAGTGTCTTCCAACTGCAAGAATTTGAATGGGAAACACTGATTTTAAATATGTATTGGATTCGTCATATATATTTTAGTACAGACTATTTACGTATATGTATTGTTGAATATTATGTTTACCAAATCAGATTCTGTTAAGCATATATAGTCTTTTCCTGTCTAGTAATTTGAATCATTTTTAATTCCTCATTATTATGACCTGTTATGATTATATTCTTACAACAAATAAAACGTAAATAGTTTAATTCCATTGTACTAAAATAACTGTCATGAAGCAAAACCTTTATTATTATTAAATACAATAAAGAATGATTGATTTTCGGCTAAACATTAGGCCTTTTGTAAAATTAAATAATGGCCTCTTAATTTGAAGCATTTTAATGGCAAACTCTGATTTTAAATATGTATTGGATTCGTCATATATATTTTTGTACAATGGAATTAAACTATTTACGTTTTATTTGTTGTAAGAATATAATCATAACAGATAATAATAATGAAGAATTAAAAATGATTCAAATTACTAGACAGGAAAAGACTATATGCTTAACAGAATCTGATTGCTTTAACATGATATTCATCAATACGTATCATGTTGTTCCCACAATTAATAGGCTAAATTTAATTGACTTTAACACATTTTATAAGAATTTTATAAAAGCTGATTTAATAGTTTGCGTATGGGTAATTATGTTAATTTAGATTTAATACAGATTATCACATTTCTAGAAAAAATTTTCACTCTTATAAATTTTTCAAATAGCATCCTGTTAAAGAATTCAGGCAATTTAATATTTTATATTAAAAATGCAGATTATTATTCGAGAAAATTCAATTGATATACCCAACCCAAAATAATGGATGTTGCTTGGCTTTGTGGTACAAGGTCCTTATACCCCAAATAAAAGTTTATAGGTTCGATTCCTAATCACATCTTTAAAATTTTTCTAGATCTTTTCTATCATCCGTATCTCTCTCTCTCGATTTCCTTCACTGCTGCAATCACGTTACGTGCTTGCCACATTGAGGATAGGTGTAAAGACGTCTATTATTACTGCGCCCCGACGGCATCTTTATATTTATCCATGTGGTAAGCATGAAAGCCATCACCTTTTTTCGAATTGTTGACAATATTCGATGCTACCTACATCTACCCACACAACATCGAACTTCAAACATTACGTCAAAGGTACCTTTGGAAACCACGTGTAAACTTACTCTACCAACCACAACATCTCGCCATATTCCAAAAGGCAATATGACATTTCATAGACAAAAAACTATGACACTGATAATTGACACACATAATGTATCAAAAAAATATGACAACCACAAATGACACACACATCGCCATCTAGTGGATAACACATGGATCTCAATGACATAAAAATAGGGCCGGCGATAGTAGCCGATTTCAACGGACACGTTGACATTAGAATTATATATATATATAATTCTATATATATACGTATATATAATATTACGTTATATATATATATATATCGTAAAGCCTGTCTACCATTTCTGGTGTAGGCTTGTTAGTCTTTATCTTTTTTCCTTTTTTCTTCTTTTTCTTTCTTTCTTTCTCTAGGCTTATACGTTTTTGCTTCGCGTCACTGCGTCGCAAAACTTTCTCCATTGTTTCCTGTTATTTGCCATCCTACTAGCTTTACTCATCGTTATTCTTCTTCTTTGTAATATCTTTTCTATTATGTCATCCCAGGTAGTTTCAGGTCTTCCCCTTTTTCTTTTCTGCCCAGGTCTAGCTTCTCCTACCCTTCTTACTTGTCTTTCTTGTCCCATTCTTTTGAGATGGCCCCACCATCCCAACTGCCTCTTCTCTATGTATTCGTGTATCGCCTCCATTCCTAGTTCTTTTCTTATTTCTTCATTCTTGATTCTTTCTCTCTTTGTCACTCCCTTTACTCTTTTCATGTATTTCATTTCTACCGATTGGATTTTACTTATTTCCTTTTTATCTGTTATCCATGTCTCACATCCAAATGTCAGTACTGGTCATATTATTGTTTTATAGACGTTTATTTTTGTTTTCCTTGTTATTTCTTTTTTCCCCACAATCGTATTGCTGATACTGTAAAACACTTCCATTGCTTTTCCTATTCGGCTGTTAATTTCTTCTTCTTGCTTTCCTGAACTAGATATTTCTACTCCCAAATATTTCCATTTCGTCACTTGCTCCAATTTTACCTTATCTACCATAATTTTTGTCTCATGTTGCTCCCCGATCACCATTACATTTGTTTTCTCTTTACACATCTCCATTCCGTTCTCTCTAAGTGTTTCATTCCATTTATTTATGCTTGTCTGCAACTTTTTTTCGTTAGATGCTATCACCATTATATCGTCCGCAAATGCTCCAATCTTTACTTCAACTGTCTCCATATAATTCCATCCCACTTCAAGTCCTCTAGTTCTTTCTTTCACTTTCCTTATTATTTTGTCCATGTAAATATTAAACAATGTTCTACTTAGTCCGTCTTTCGTTTTAAATTTTTTTGATTGTCTGTTTTTGACTATTACGCTATTTGAGTTTTCTTCATATGTTTTTTTTATTAAGCTAATCATTTTCCTGCTTATCTCTTTCTCTGCCATCATCTTCCACAATCTATCTCTTCTTACTTTATCAAATGCTTTTTTTACATTTAAAAAACCCATGTCTACATTTTTTTTCCTTTTACTTGTTTTTTCAACTATCTGCTTAATCGTAAATATATGGTCTTGAATGCTTCTGCCTTTCCTATATCCTGACTGTGATTCGTCCAGTGTTTTCTCTATTTCAATTTTTATTCTCTCGTTTATCATCATTTCCAGCACTTTCATGTTCGTCTTTAATAGAGTAATTCCTCTGTAATTATTACAATCTTTCTTATCTCCTTCCTTAAAGATTAATACTATCAGTGTATGCTGCCATTCTTTAGGTATTATTTGCTCTTTCCATATTTTGTTATATATGTCAAGCATTACCTGCCTGCCCTCTTCCCCCATATATTTTATCATTTCAGTCGTTATTGTATCACTTCCTGGTGCTTTTCCATTCTTCAGATGTTTCATAGTCTTTTCCTATTCCTCCATATTAAATTCCTCTTATCTTTAAATCATTATCTTTAAATTATTTAAAAAATTATCTTTAATTATCTTCTTTATTTTTGATATAACCATATAATGATCACTTCCTACTTCCGGTCCTCTTGATACTTTTACATCTACTATGTTCTTTCTATTTTCATTTCCTGCTACTATGTAGTCTATTATTGATTTTTCATTTTTGCTGCTCATCTCTCTAGTATACTTGTGTATATCCTTGTGATTATAATAAGTATTTGCTATAAACATATTGTTGATCCGGCAAAACTCTATCAATCTTTTTCTGTTATCATTTAGTTATCATTTCACTTATCACTTTATCACTTAGTTATCATTCTCCCCATTCTGGCTCAATATTCTGCTCTCTCCTCTTTTTCCCTTTCCCACTCTACTATTAAAATCTCCTGCAATGTATATTTCACCTTTTGCTCTTTCTACCGTCTCTGTTAACATTTCCCAGAATTTCTCTTTGTTCTCTTTTTTGTCGTCTTCATTTGGTCCATACACACTTATTATCGTTTTAATGCTCTCATTATCGTCCTTCATATTTATTGTCAATATCCTCTCTGAACACGCCTCCCATTCTTCTATATTGTGTGCCCATTCCTTTTTTATCATACATGCGACTCCCTCAGCTGCTCTTTTCTCTGTTTCCACTCCGCTATATATAAATACTTTTCTTTTCATCATTTTTTGTAATCCTCGCCCTTTTTTTTGTTCGTTTCAGTTATTGTAAGTATGTCTATCTTATTTTCCAGAAACTCATCTTCTAGTTCTATTTCTTTTCCCTTTATGCTTCGTATATTCCATGTGGCTAATTTCCATATTTCTTCATTTCTTCTTCTCATTATTTTCTGCTCCTTTCCCCAATTTTTTTTCAGTTTTTTGTTTGTTTCTTCTCTTCTTCCCAGCTTGCATAATCTATCCTATTTCGATATTGTTCCTCCTTTCGTTTGTATATTTGGCACTTTTTGCGGGTGACCATGTGCTCTATATCTTTACCTTTAATTCTTGTACAGTTGGCGCATTTAATCTCATTTTTCTCACAATCTTTGCCTTCATGTCCTTCCTGTCCACATCTGTAGCATACCTCCGTTCTTGTACAGTACTTGGCTACATGCCCACAGCAGCAGCATTTATAGCAGATCGTGATCTTTACATATTCCTCTACCTGTTTTACAGTAAAATCTATCAATAATTTTCCTTTTTTTACCACGTACTTGAATATCTCCTTGTCAGCTTCTACTACCCAGTCCTCCACATATTGTTCGTAAAGGCATTTTTTTTAACTGCGCTCTCATTACTGTCTTCACCTCTCTAATCCCCACCATTTTCCTTATTTCTTAATTTTCTCTTAATATTTCGTTTACTATCTCTTCTTCAGTATATCCTTGCTCAATTGTTTTTATTATAAACAACGGCTTTGTTTTTTTCATTTTCTTCACTGTCATTCCTTTTACTTCCTCCAGTTTCTTCCCTATTTGCTCGTGTTGCAGCTCGTTTCTGCGCTTCATCACCAATCCACTTTTAATTTTTTTTATTTCCTTTATACCTTCTTCCCCTACTTTTTCTATCGTAAGGTTTTCTCTTATTTTGTCCATTGCATTCTCCCCTTCCGCCGCTTTCACTGTTACTTCTCTTATTTTTTCTGGTGTTTTCCATCCCTGTATCTTTTGTGTACCATTTCCTTTTTTCCTTTCCGTGATCGCCGCATATGTCGTTTTGCTTCTTTCTTGGTTTATTGTACCTCCTACTTCCAATTCCAATATTTTCGTTTCTAATTTATCCATTCTGGTTTTAAATTGTTTCTCTATTTGTTCCAGTCTTTGTTCTACTTTATCTTCTTTTTCTGTTCTCTGTTTTTTCTCTTCATTCACTATTTTTTCATACACTGTGGCGGTAATTTTACCTACTATTTTCTCTATATTTTCTATGCTTTTTTCTATTCTAAAGAGAAGAAGTTAACCCTTCTTCTCTTTTATTCCCCTCTTATATACCCTAATTTTCTTTTGTATCATTTTGATTTGATTTATTATCTCCTCTGACATTCCGCTTGCCTTTATTTCACTATCTTTTCTTTCTTCTGTCTCCCTTAGTTTCATTTTTTGTTGATGTTAGCATCAACCTCGCTCATCACTATTCCTCTATACGATTTGTTCGTATTTTCTTCCTCATCCTCCTCCGTTGAGGTTTTCCTTTTCCTGTACTCCACCTTTCCCACTGGTGGAGTTCTTTTGACTTTCGTCGCCACTTTAAAAGGATTTTTATCCTCCATAATTATGTCCTTTTGTTTTTTATAAAAATAAAAAAACCAAAAAATAAAACTTTTTTGTTATTTCCACCCTAAACCACTATACACAAACAATCAATGTTCTGCTTATCTATGTATCGACTTCCGATTGTAGCATAAACAAGCATCCGACCACTTTCACTGTCCGAACTAGACTCCTCTGAAATCAGAATTAAAAAAAGTAAATGTAAAAAAATAAACTTCAAAGTAGGTTTTAAGTTATTTTAAATACAACACTTCTGTTTTTTCAATTTTATGTTACATAACTATTATATATTTTTTTTTAATTTAGGAGTTTTTGAAAATTATTTTTAACAGTTGATAAACGATTTTTAATTTTTCTTATCAAAGTTTTTTTAATTTGATTTCAAGAAAACAAAATTGAAATAGACAAATCTTACCTTTCATCATTTACTATGTGGACGTTGAACCAGTAAAGAACCATTTACATTTTCAAGCATTTTGAACAACATTTGTACTCCAGCAATTTTGAATAAATACCGCTTTCCGTTTATACCCTCAAAACAGTTTGTACAGAATTTACCACAGAAATACCGACAGATACAGATGCACGCATGTAGCATTATATGGCCACAAAGACAATAAATATTTATCAAAATGTAATTTTCCCAGCCCAACCAAAAATTGGATCAGATTTCAGTTTAAATCTACATTTTTCATCTTTTGGAGAAAAACGCAATAATTATTATAAAGACAAATAAACCCATTGTCAAAAGTGGTTAGGCAAAACACAAATACTGTCAATTATCCATATGAAATAAATTAGTCGTTAATAGGTCAAGATGGGGAATCCACGTTGACTGTGGGTTTCACTGTTTCAAAGAACCCCATTCGTTCGTGGTAATCTGAATGAACCAATAGGTGTTTGATTTTGTTACAACCTGGCTTTTGCGGGAACAAAATATTGAAAACGCGTGTGAACATTCAAAATTCTAGTACCAAACCTATTATTCTCGATGATTTTGATCGAAATGCTTGAAATGTAAACGGTTCTTAACAAGTCGTTGTTTTTCGTTTGTCTCGTCTCCCATGGATGTTTCGATAACGATTGTCTATCTACGTTTTTCTACTTTGCCTGGTTATTTTGCCTGGAGTATGTGGTTGAATTTTCTGACAACCTTTCTCTATCACCCTGTATATGAATAATCAATATTTTACATAAATAGAAAAATCGAGAAATTACGTTTGATTTACTTAAAAAATACAAGAAAATAATTAGTAGGAGATTAAATATTAAGGAAAAGTTCAGAATGTTCTGTATTATAAAATAATACAGAATAAATTAAATAGTAATTAGTATACTATGTAAAATGTAAGGATTTCATGTCAAACAAAACTCTGTATGAACGGTTGTACCACTACAATATGATTTTGAACAACACTTCCACTAAATTCTACTTGACGTTAATGTTCTTTATTATTTGTATTGAAAATTATTAAAAGGAATACATTACATTCGGAATCTTTATTTGTCTTAAGCCATATAAAAGCCATATTTAATAAATGAAAATTCAAGTATGCAATATAATTTAACTTCAAAATTCTAATGGTGGAACCAGAACACGAAGAGGTAAATTTTAGACTTTATAACTATTATGTAAACTGCTGTTCAAAACATCTTTGGGTAACGGATGGTCATTCTGTTACTGGGTATATGTATAGAACAATTTCGTTTTTCTATGATTATTTAACTTATTTTTTATTTCTCCATTTTAGATTTTTTTTGCATGAATACCTAAAAGTTGATCGCTTGAAGCTGCTCATTAATCATGTCTAACTGATATATTTGGATCGGCGTTTAGAAAGTGGAATAAACAGAACTAAAATAGCCATAAGACGCTTTACACATTTGATTGATTTTATTGGACTGTAAGTATTTATATTTGGTGGGATGGAACTGTGTATTTAACTTGCTAATACTCTTAAACTTAAAAAATAAAACTTAATAATATGGGGTAATTAATTGAACCCCATTCCCCGTGAGATATTGGGTATTCAAGAAAAAGTCATCATTAGGTAATTATCATCAAAATTTTCTACTAGGCAATATGTTCTGGATAATAAACGAGTATCAATCTTGTGTTGGCAAACTTCTCTACATAAAGGATGTGGAATATTTAATGTATTAACTATGCTTATGTAGATACAATTTTCTTATTAACCAGTAAACATATAAATTAACTGTATAAACTAAATCATTTGGTTTAAAGCATAATTGTAATAAGAAGAATTTATTACTAACAATAAATAATGCGTTTCCAGATATTTGTAAATTTACAAATATCTGGTATATTACAACTTACAACTGGTATTTACAACTATATGTTGTATATATGTATACCAAACCAAACCAAAGCAAACCTGGTAAGGTTAAACATCTATATGTAGGTAGGTATCATAACTTTTATAACTAAACCGAGCATATTGAACAGAATTTGTCCCAGATAAGGGGGCGATGCCTAATATTTCCTTAAGGCGCATGATCTAAAACTGATGCCATATTTAAAAAAATTGAATAATAATTTTATCCGTCAAACTGAATAAATCCCAGATTTATGGATTTGATCAAATTATAAACATATTCTTGAAATTGATGCATTATCAATTTCTGAAAAAATAGTTACATCTGATTAGTAATATTACTAACAAAATGTACTTAGCTTTTTTTGGATTTTCTATCTTGTTATTATTTCTTTTAATTTCTCCTCTCTGACGGTTTCGATATTTAAATCTTTTTTAAAGAGTTCTTTCTTTTCGTGATTTTGCTTTTATATGTGAAATTTTTAAAATTAAAAATTTTTGATTTTCAGTTTACATAAAATACTTTTCAAACATTATTTTTCATAAAACACTAACATTTACATATGTAATACATAGTAAAATTTTTTCTGCAGTCACCAGAAAAACAATCAAATTTGAATTATTTAATCAGGGTTTCTATTAATAAATTTTATTTATAACTAGTGTATAAACCCGACTTCGTCCGGGGTGACTTCCCGGGCTGGATTCTATGAGTATTCGAATTTATTCCAGATTAACGCCACCAAAATAACCGTATAAATGTTTCAATTATATTGACTACATGTAATATATCAAATAAACTAAGTTTTTATAATTTTATTAAAATATTGGTCTTGTAAATTAAAAATAAGGTAACTTTAAAAACTTTAGGAAAAAATTAAAATTAATTATAAAAACATTAAAATTTAAATAAAAATTCACACATCCATGAATATCTAATAATGATTCATAATACCATACACACTTCCCAAAAAAAAAATGACCACGCAAATACACCTTTCTCTACTCCGACATCTCCGAACGCCTAGTAAGCACTACAGGAAAACTGCACGTCAACATACTTACAAACAACTACGATAAATAACATTTTATTACAGTAGATTTTATACATTATTTTTTTAATTTATTTCTGTGTTTTGTATTCTTGATTGCCGAATAACATCGCCACACGGCGCTAGTGGTAAATATATACTGTTACAGTACTCTTATGTCATGCATAAAAAACACAACAGTGAAATTGTGTACAGAGTGTGTGTTTGTCTACGGTCGTATGAATAAGCATTAAATTATAATAACATAAATATAAAATAATTATAAAGAAGAATAAATATTAAGAAATGCCAGAAGAACATAGAAAACAATTAAAACCGTAGACTATTGACTATGGATAAAATCTGTTTGTCTATGTAGCAGAAAAAAACCTTTGTAACGTAAATGTAAATGAGATTAGTTATTACTCTTCAATAAGTAATTATTAGTTTTTTATAATTCTTAAAATTAAACAAATTCTTAAAAAATCGGAGAATAGGTGCATTACTTTTCGCTCTAGCGCAAAAACCAGTAAGTACTCAACAAAGTGTAATTTTTTGCTTGCATTTTAAACCGAAAATTGATACATTATTAAGTGATTGTGGAAAAAAGTTATTAAAATCCAGTGTCTATCTAAATTAATTATTTCTGAAATATTATTTATATGAATTTTTCATTATTTTACATTTTTTCAAAATGCACAGAGACATGTTCTACAAACCCCTTCTACTTTTCTGGAACAAACCCAATAATGTTATTGATACGATAGGCGCGGCATAGTTGCAAAAGTATATGGTAGGTATATGTATGTACACAATCCCAGTATAACACCATTTCTTGACATGCAAATGTGGTAGAAGCCGTCACGCGATTTATTTTTATGGTGACTTTTTTGATATAGTTATAAATTGAGAAGAAAAAAAACGAATATTTTGAGGAGTTTTAATCAACTAGGAGCAAGATTTTGGCACCTGGTAAATATAATACGTGCTGTTAATTGAAGCAGAGATACGAAATGTCAAGTTTTTTTGTTAATTAACAGTAACACTATCGAATAATACTATCTCAGTAGGCAAAACATGCTTGTTAATATAGTGTAACGTTTTGGTCTTGTGAGTTCTAATGGGTTCGAAAAATGATAATTGCACTTTAAATAAAAAAATGTTATTTATTGAATTCAAAGAAAAAGGTCTAAAATAAACACAAACAATCAACACAATTCACGAACTCTATTTGAACAATATAACAAAGACTATTTATATACAGATTTACCGAGCGGATCCTTATACAAATATTTATCTATACGACGCGTATCTACGCAATAGATAAACGGATCCCCAAATCGAAAATTGAGGTCTTTTTATATAAAATACACCTCCTAGAATATTCTCAATGGTTTTGACTATATAATCTGTGTCCGTCAAGACAGTTCTAGATAATTTAAATTATTTAATATACATGTCATTGAGATTATTCTAGAGTGTACTAGTAGTGGCTATTATTTATGTGAGTAAACATTGTTACACTGCCCCCTCCTTAAAAATCCTTTCGCCCTGAAAGGTGTCTTTACTTGATGCCGATATGGGCAGGCTGATCCTTTGGAACAGGTTGATGTTTGATGGAAGTAACAATTTATGGTCTTTTCATTAGTCGATCTCATAGGGTTATAGCAGCATACCAAAATCTTTATACCTTCAATATTACTTCCAACATGTTTCGCGCTATTTTATAGTCCAGTCCATCAAAACTGCTAACTAATTTGGACATTGCTAGTTTTCGAATGTTCTGTACCAATAACTTTTGCCGCAGTTCGAATAGTGTCTTCCATAATGTATGATAAGTTGTTCTCGTGGCAAAACGCTTTGGCCACCAGACCAAATTTTCTGTTCGGTTTCAGAAATTGTGATTTGAAGCGGTTTGTCCCATTTCTGGTCTTTGTCGTTCTAAATCTTTAAATTTCCCATATTTCTTATTGAAAACAGCAATTATTCCATGAAACATATTCAGATCTTTTGAAATGCAATGTTCCAAACCATACTCAGGGGAAACTTTAAATAGATCTTGTTGCTTTTCCGTCGTCACTTCATATCGACCTTTATGCTTTGCATGCTCAGCCATAAAGAGCATTTCAAAATTCTTTGTCGGTATGATTACGTTAACCTGATCGTATTATTCTTCGTTGCTTAGATAAAGTGATAACGACTTTCGGTTTACATTCTTGGCGACTTCTTGATTCGATATATCGTGCTTTACGATGACACGATATTCATGATGAATGTCATCCATTCTTCGTCGGAGGTCGCTAATGAAGTTTTTCCAGTCAGTTCTTCTGCAGGTTTACATCCGAACTTCAAATCACAGGGCAGACGCAATTCTCGGCCCATCACAATCTTAGCTGGGGTTTCTTCTGTGGTCTCATTCACGACGGATCGATATGCCAAGAGAAACAGACACAGGTAATGGTCCCAGTCTCTCTGATGATCAGAGACTACTTTTGATAAATAATGATTGATTGTCCGGTTTATGCGTTGCACCATTCCGTCTAATAGCAGATTTAATGCAATTGTTCTAGTCTCGGAAGAGAGCGGATTTAAAATTTCCACCTTGATCTGAATGTAAATTCATAGGAACTCCAAATCGACATATCCATTCTCTTACTAGAACATTAGCAATAGCAGACGCCGTTTGATCGGGTAACACATAAGCTTATGCTTAACCCATTTGCTGAAGTAGTCCTTCACAACCACTATGTATTTATTACCCTTATCAGTTTCTGGAAATGGTCCCGCTACATCGATAGCAATTCGTTCGAAAGGACTGCCTACAGTATACTGTCGCATAGCAGCCTTAGGTCGCTTTTGAGGCACATTACTAGCAGCGCATGTAGTACAATTTTTGCACCAGTTCTCTACGTCTTTCCGACAATTCACCCAGTAAAATCGGTCCCAAATCTTGCTCAATGTCTTGGTCACTCCCAGGTGTCATCTAGAAGTACCATGAATTTCTTCCAATACTTTACAACGAGGTATTACCACCTGTTTTTTTCTTCTCTGCCCTCTGCATCCACCAGATCACGCTTCAGAAGATTATTATCCAGTAAAAGAGAGTCCCACTGGGCCCAATAAGCTTTTACATTGGTCGCGTACCGTGTAATATCTTGCTACGTAGGTTTATGGATTTTGTCCTTCCATTTGATGATAACTTCCAAGTCCTTGTCACATTCTTGATCTTTTTGTATCTCCTGAGATTGCCATTAAACATCGACTGCCGTAGTGTTATTCACTTGAGCAACGTGCTTTTCTGTCCGATGACAATGCTTATTTCTCTCTTAACAGCGATTTCTTAATAAAGGGTCGGCGTTATTATTAACTGCATCAGCCTCATACTTAACTTCAACTTTAAATTGTTTTGGCCACGCATCCCTTTCCTTAGATTGACTTTTGTTGTTAACGCAACTGGCACGCCTTCAGCGTTCCTGATTTTTTGTTTTGCGCTTCAGTGACTGCTCAGGTGTCATTTCATCTTCTATGATTGGCACTCTTTCCAAGATCTGTGCACTCACTTTAGCTGCTTCAAATTTCAACGCATAAGCTAAAGCATCTACTAAAGAGCTAGGTCTTCCCAGAATCACTGCTTGTCTAGTTTCAGCATCTCAAATGCCGTCTATAAAAGTTTGGATCACCAGCCGCTCCATAACACTCCGGCGTACCAGGATATGCTAATCGAACCAAGCTATATCGGCTTCCAATTCTTGGAGCGGTTCATTAAACTTCTGTTGACGATTTTTGATTTGACAATGATAAACTTGCCCCAAATGTGACTGGTCATATCGCATTTCCAAACATTTTACTAGTGGTTCATAATCGTTTTGTTCAGCTGGAGCAATTTGCAACCAATATGTTGCATTTGGTCCGCACAGAGCTAATGTTAAAGCTGTGGCTTTTTGTGATGTAGACCATGCATTAGCACGAGCAGCTGCCTCGAATTGTAGCAAGTAACTAGTCCATGACATTTTTCCATCAAATTTCGGTGGTTTCAACTGAATTTTGGAGTGCTGTGTAGAAGTACATTGTATCAGCTGAAGCTTTACTTCCGCATGTTTCTTCAATAATTCTGGGTTGATAGACCATATTTTTTATTGCTTGGATTTTCTTTTCAATGATTTCAAAACGATTATTTACATCTGCCATATTTTGTTCTAATTTTTCTTGGAAAATTCGAGAATTTTCCATTAATTTATTCATAAAAACGGTAGAATTTTCTATTAATTTATCTTCCATTCCGGTGATTTCATTCATTAAACCCTTCGAAACTTGCATGAATTTATCTTTCATTTCATTTGTCAAAGCAATAGAATTTTCCATTTATTTATTTTCAATGGCGCCTATTTCATTTTTAAAACTTGATTTTAGTTTGGAAAACGGCGCTTCAAATACAGAATTATCTGGGTCCTCACCTTCAACTTTTAATGCCTCTTTAAGCCGTTCGATCAATACACATTTTTTTCATGTGGTATCCAAATCTCTTCCCTCAAGCTCGCTTTTTTAAATCCACCACTTTCAAATCACTGTTTATCATGTTTATTTTCGAAACCATTTTAAATTAATTTGCACCCGGACACTTGACACCAATTGTAACGTTCTAGTCTTGTGAGTTCGAATGTGTGTAAAAATGATAATTGCCCTTTAAATAATAAAATGTTATTTATAGAATTAAAAGTAAAATGTCTAAAAGAAACACACAATCAACACAATTATTAAGCACAATTCACGAACACTATTTAAACAATATAACAAAGACTATTTATATACAGATTTACTGAACGGATTCTTATACAAATATTTATTGATACGACGCGTATCTAGGCAATAGATAAATTGATCCCGAAATCCAAAATTTCGGCCTATTTACATAAATTACACATCCTAGAATATTCTCAATGGTTCTGACTAATCTATGGCCTATCGACTTAAATAATCTGTATCCGTCAAGACAGTTCTAGATAATTTGATTTATTAAAAATACATGTCATTTAGATTATTCTAGAGTTTACTAGTGGTAGCAATTATTTGTAAACATGGCTACAATAAGTAAGATTTCCATTCTGAAATGTACCTATATATTTAATAAGGATTGCGGTACAACTCTGACATCAATTTATTTATTTTAAATTAAATGTTGATTTATGATATCCCTCTATTGAATAAAATAAAAAATGTTCTTTCGTAAAATATAATTATTCAATTCATATTTCCTTCATTTTAGCAACTAAAACAAAAATCGAAATGATAATTATAAATAAATAAAGAAGCAGGTACAATCCTAGACAAAAAGGGAAAATTCGAAGCAGCAAAAAGTTTTATTGAATAGAACCCCCACCATATCCACCTTTAATGAACGGAATGTGTCAATATTTATGAAACCGCCACCACTACGTTGTCAGTTTACCCTTCCGCTCTTCGCCTGTTATTCTTCACTCTTGTTGTATTCCTAATTGCCTTTATCGCTACGTGCTGCAACGTTGCCGCTCTTTCTACCTATCCTCTGCATCATCATCATTTTGTTTTACGCTATGTATTATAAGAAATAATAACGAGTATGTATCAACCATTTTATTTTACTCCTTTTCTATGTTGTCCTTTTTACGCAGGAATATCTTATTTAATGCTGATTAAATGGTGGGAATCTCACACAATTCTAAAACATAAGTTTAGCAGGAGATTTGGAAAGTTTTACAAGTTTACTCCAAGTTAGATGCACAATAGATTCAATTAAACTTAAGGATAAAATATGTTTTAACAATAGAACCAATTTTCTTGAGGAAATTCTGTAACGAGCTTCATTAAGATTCTATAAAAGACTCAGTTATTCTTTTAAATCCGTAACTAATGTAGGTCATATTTGGATTGTTTAATATTACACAAGTTAATAACTTTCACAGAAAAAAAGACATACAAATAGCGGTTAATATAGATCCCTCGTTCCTCTAGATTGAATCGACGAATCGACAATTCCAGATTGTTGCAGATTGCTGGTGCTATGCTGCTGGAAGCACCGCTTATATTATTTATGTCAACCGAACTGAAATGCTTCCTTTTCAGTTTAAATATAATGCTTCGTTGGTTGGGATGGAATTAAAATTTCTTCATCATTTTTATTTGTATTAACTGAAAATAAGTATTTTATTCACTCTGAGAAACAGACTGAAAATAAATGCATATTGTACTAGATGAAACAATACGCAAATTTAAATCTATAATTTGAAAATTTTATTAATTTTTATATCATATACAAAATTACTTTGCTTTTATTTACTTCTAGCTGTGGCTGACCTAATAATGGTTTTGGCTTGTCTTGCTCTGTTACATTCCATTAAAGTCATACATTTTTGCTCTAATAATTATTCTCATCTGATGTCTTCAAAATTGGTAATTGGTTTTGTTTAGTTTCATTAGTTCATTACGTTGATTAATTTCCATTGCAAATTATATTTTGTTTCCAAAAAGATCGATTTTCCTACTAAAATACATAAAATATCGGTACATAATGCTATACAATAATGCCACTGTTTTTCACAATAGTTTATCAATCGTTTCTCCATAGAAAATGTCCTCAATACAAAACAAATCAAAAACTATAATTAATTTCTGATGTACTCAAATTAAAAGTAACAATTTCTTCTTGCTTTTAATACACAACATAGGTTCATATTCTATTAATGCATTAAAGGAAAATAACCGGAAAAAAAAAAATTCCATGCTAGGAAAGTAAAATATCAACTCACACTTCACAGCAAATACAACTTTTCTTTTCCCTTGTACTAAAAAGAGAGATGTCTATATCCCTGTTGATTTTGGCTTTTGCCACTTCAGAACTGTCTTGTCAAAAAAAAAATCTTCCATTTTTACAACAGCAATCCCAAAAATAAGCTTTTTCAGTTTTGCAGACTTAAAAAAAAATAGTCATTTTGCCAGTTAGTACAGCAACTGAAAGGTAGATTATTTATCTATTTCTCTACACAATACTTCAATTTATGTATTTTTGTAGTTTTCTTGACTAATTTCTTTTTGGGAGTACCCTCGTAAGTGATTGCGATGATCCCGGCCTCTATAAAAATCTTTCAACGAGATGTGAAATGAGACGTGTGAATATAGTGTAGCAAAGTCCTTCACTAATCTGACAATAACTTGCAATCACCGCAGACTACACGAATCCTTCTGGTGGACAAAAAATTTTCTGACCCACAAATATATTGCGTTTTGTTAGGTTGACTCTACTGCTTATTATAGATCTCCATAATCTTGATTTTTATACAGTCGTTTCCTTTTTTTAAGGTACATATTATCTAGCTATGCTATGTACATACTCCTCCTATTTTATAGCAATGAATTATAAAATACTACATATTCACAGATCTTACACAGAAGATGAAAATATGAATAGCTCAAGGCAAAACGGAGAAGTAAACTTCATTTTGTCTCCACAGAAAAATTAACAATACTGTTCAGAGACGGAGTCGAAAACACCAGAAGAGTTTATACAGATTTATTTATATAAGATGAATTGTCTGTCGAGAAATGTTAGTAAATAAATCAAGATTGCGTTTAATCGTATAATATGTAATTAAAATTATGTTTTAGTAGAATTTTTACAATTTATTCATATAAACAAATTAGCTTATTATCGAAAAATTTTAATTAGTTTGACTCATGCATATGTTTTCAAAACACCTACTTTCGAAGGCGTTTGCATAGCAATGCAGTATTGACAAGCATATGACCAATAGATGTAATGTATATGTACTAAACGACGTTCCATATGGAAGTGTGGGCCATACTATATCAATTCGTTTTTGTCCAATTAGAGCGTGGCAATCTCTTCATGATTAGGTATAAACAAAACTGAGTCAAGGGTAACTGGCGCTTTGGTGTTATGAAGTTTACTTATTTGAAATTACAAATATCATAATAGATATGGGGAATTTCGGTCTCTTTGAAGCACTGGATATAAAAAAGAACACTCTGCATCTGGCACTTACACTTCGGCCATGATTATCGTTTTCAATTTTTTTTTTTTACGTTCTAATTTGTATTGTCTTGAATGTAGATTTTAATAGTTGACTTAGCCTAGCACATTGTATAGTGTGCACACTAAAACTGCACACTCAGTTGTAATACTGAGTGTTTCAATGAAACTCAAATTCCTGATATCAATCATAAAAGCAAATAAAATACGGTCGATACACAAACAATTCTAAATATCATAATATGTAGGATGTATACGAGTAGTATATAATACATATTATAATATATTCCGAAATGTGTATTTCGAAAGGAATTAAAATAATATCAATATTCTATGGTTTTTTAAATGACTTTCATTAATATATATTTTAACTTAATTTTTTCCGACATTTTCTTTTATACCTGGAATTTCAATGAATTTGATTTCTTTGGTCCATACATTATCCAGCAAATTATTCATTTATGTTATTAAAGACAAATAATAAAAACTAATAACTTCCAAATATTTTTCCCACATAGTATCTACCTTTTTGCATATTACTGCTCTGGTATATTGTACGATTTATGAGGTTTGTTCCAAGCGACCTGATTACCGTTCCCAAACTGTATTAAGGATGCGCAGTATCAAAGTAGCATTTCAAGCACAAAAATGGTGGTAACGTTGCAGTTGTACTTTTGTTTCAACTGACCAAAACATAATTTCGAAACAGTTCAATGACGATAATTTCGGTACTAGGTCTAGAGTTATTACCGTTGTGACCAAGTTCTAACTGACATGCGGGGTTGTATTTAATTTTAGCGGTTACAATATTTTAAGGTTAAAAGTGCTGAGATTAAAACAGTTTGTAATAAATAAAATTAATTATTTCTTTAAAACTAAATGGATGACGAAGGGATTAGTGATTTCATGAGTGATGAAAGTTCTGATGAGGATTTCGACTTGAAACTAACCGCAGTAAGAATAAAAAATTAAGATTATTTAGGTGTGTAATTTGTATTAGAAAAAGCTATGCCTATGTAATTTTATATAAAAGCAACGAAAATTTTCTTTAGATGATACCGTTTCTCGATATTTGGGAGAAGAATTTTATTCACATTTTCGAATATCTCGTTTATTGGCTGAAAATTTAAGTCAAAAATTTAAAAGGAACCAATACTACCACAAGGATACTGGAGAGTATGGCAACAGTCATGCATTTAAACAAGTAAGTTCAATTATTTTTTTTTCTAGTGCAAATTTGATATGCGATATCAAAAATTACCGATTTAACTTGTGCAACTTTTAGATGCTTATATATTTATGGTTAATTGGCCATCAAACTGCCAGTGTTCGCGATGCAGCCGATAGATTCGATGTTACCATTAGTTCCATTCATAGAATTGCTAAACAGGTCACCTTATTTCTGGGCAATTTAACTCAAGATGTGATAAGGTGGTCAAATGAAGAAGAGAAAACGCTCAGTGAAATCCAGTTTAAAAATAACGGGGTTTCCCGGATTATTGGCGCAATTGGCGAGACTCACATAAGGTTAGACAAACCCACAAACGACCCAGAGTCTTATATATAATTAGAAAAGGCTTTTATTCGATTCATGTAAGTTGTATATGTGTATAGTAAAGATATGAATAAAATAGATATTCGTTTGCAGGTGCAAGCAATGTGACTTTAAAAAAAATGTATAGATGTATTTATGGGTTATCCGGGATCTGTTCACGACAGCAGAGTATTTCGAAGTTCCCCACTTGGTAATAATCTTGATTCAAAATGTGGGGCTTATGTTCTTCTAGGTGATAGTGGCTATCCTTTAAAAAATAATTTATTGACACCATTTAAAGATAGAGGCAAGTTGTCTCAACTTGCAATCAGAGAGATTATAACGCTTTGCTCGCTCGAAATAGATACAAAATGGAACATTGCTTCGGAATACTGAAACAGAAATTCCGTCAATGGTATCATTTGAAATAGAGAGACATCAGCTTAATTGTATATTTTATTCGAGCAGCCTGTGTACTTCATAATTTATCTCTAGAAGAAAATTTTCCTTTGAATCCAGAAGAATGGGAACGAGAAGAAAGTGAAAACCAAGGAACACATTTCGAGGATATGGAAGCCCAAAGTAAATCAATTATGAATTCTTATAATTTTACATGAGTATTCTAATAGATAGTTAATAATTTATGTCATTTAAAATAATAAGTGTACATAACTGATTTACTATCGTAGGGTTTTTCACTCCTAAAGAATATTTTTTAAGCATTATAGACATTTGAAATGTTGATATATTAAATTATCTAATTTGTAATCTTCTATCTAATATTCTTTTCTGTATTATTCTATCTTAAGAATCTTCGAAAACTTTATTAATAGAATGTCAAACCAAATCAGATCATTAAATGAGAATATGTTGGGTACAATAATTAGACTGATTTTTACTGCCACTTCTTTATATATTTTTTGTATTTCGTATATTTTTTTTCAATTAAAAGTATAATCTAGTATTAAAAAACACGAATCTGTGTATCACACACATAATCTGGTGTATTACACCTTTTATTCATTTTATGGTAAACTCTTACTGTAATATTCGTTTTCTCTCAGTATCTTATTTTCTTCTTTTATTAATTCATTTCGCTTTAAAATAACTTTTAAGCGTTTCCTGTTCTATTTCAAATTCTTTGTTGTAATATAATTTTTGGTCTGTCCTTAGTTTTTCTAAAGCTGTAAGTTTATTTTTAGAACGCTTTTGTTTTACGTTACTTTCACATTTCTTTACAGGTGGTGGACAGTCATCTTCCTCTTCACTCTCTGTAATGTAGTACTAGTATCTTCGCATTTTCTAATTGATTTATTGACAGCTACATCTGCTTTCTCCACTCCTAAAACAAATTCCGGCACAATATTAGTTTTATTTCTAAAAATTTGTGTCATTCCTTCTTCAAATTCAAAGAATTTGCGACCACGAGCTACAGAAAATTATTTAAATTACTTATTAGAGATATTTGCCTACAGACAGCTTACCAGTTTGATTTTTATTATTCACGTACTTTTTGTAATACCCGCTACCTATTCAAGCAGTTACTATATGTTACATTTATATTTTAATTATTCAATTCTCCAGCGATTTTTTGCCATAATTTTTTACTTTAAGTAAATTAATACTTTACTTTACTTGATTTTAAATTTACTGCACCCACTTGGTCTTTCTACGTTGAATAAAGATCAAGTAAAAGTTTTGTGTGATTAGTGCTCCAGTTAAAACCTTATTATTTTAAAATTTTTAAGTATTTTTTAAGTTTTATGTTCTCCGGGTTCTACCACGGAGATAATATCTTCAGCTACGTCTATTAAATTTACCGAAACCATAAGAATTAAGTTTATATAAGGCAATATATACTACTTACCATAGTTTGCCATAGTAATTGGTTCATAAACTAAAAACTAGTATGAATTTGTTAGAATTAATCAATAATCATAGAATCTGTGAAAAACACAAACTGTCCCTGGTGTCTACCTACTGTCATTTACCTTTTCTGAACCATACAAGTCGATCCAATCGTATGATATAGAAATTGTTGCGACATCATTCAAATCGAACCACCTGAAAATACTATCGATTTCATTATGGTTCCATGACGATACCGAAATCGTCGGTTGAAACAAAGCTGTGAAAACAAAGTAAGTTTTTTGGACTGAATAATATCATTATGTTTTTCAAAACTGCATCGTTGTGCCAACGCCTTCGAAAGAGAGTGTTTCGAAACATATCCATGAGCCACACTAATTAACATTTTTCGATTATGAACTAATTTGTTTATATGTATAAATTGTATAACTTCTGCTAAAACATAATTTTTACTACATATTATATGATTAAACGCAACTTTGGATTATTTACTTACATTTCTCGACAGATAATTCATCTTATATAAACAAATCTGTATGCTTTTGGTGTTTTCGAGTCTGTCTTGAACAGTATTGTCAATTTTTCTGTAGGGATAAAATGAATTGTCCTCCACTATTTTGCTTTTAGCAATTCATATTTTTGTCTTCTTCTGTATGAAATCTGTGAACATAGCATGGCTCGATGATATGTCGCTTTATAGTCTTCCATAACTACAGCATTCTGGTTGAAGAGGGTACTGGTGGTAATTGGATAAATATAAGCCTTATACTTGTATGCTAAATTGCCAAAAAAATCATATTTTAGTATTAACGAAATACGGAAAATACGTTCAGTTTTCTAATTTTAATTTATTGTCAAAAAAGAGCGATAATATTGCCAAAGTTACATGGCTAATTTACATTTCTATTTTTACTATGAAATTGTGTAATAGTGCGTTGCCCAGTGGTTAATTTTTCAGGATTTTCATGCATGCACACAGGACTTGCAGGCAGATCTGGCGAAGTTCCTTCTTATTTATTATTTTATTTTATTAATATTAAAACTTTTCATTCGATAAGTTTTTTACCTGTATTGAGTCGATTGACCCAATTTGGGGATAAATTGAGTCAAAACAGTAAATATAACATGTTGTATAATATATACAATACAACAATCTAAAACTTAGCGACAGATCGTAGTAACGATTTATTTCACAACCATCGCGGCATTGATGATATAAACTTTTTCATATATTTTCGTAGTAAAAGTTATTCTGTTCTTCAGTGATCTATCGTTTGTTAGGTGATTTCTGGGTTGGGATATATTTTTGAATCTTCTTTCTTCAGTTTTCTATCGGATCAAGATGCATTAACACATTCACCATTGCAAAATTAGAAGATTATTGTCCGGAAACCAAATGGTTGCAAGGTGGAAGAAATCATAGATTCTTGATCCATCAAGAAATTAGATGAATCCACAGTTCTTTTTGTAAAGAACTGTGGACCTCCATGCATTCACATACCGTAGGTGCATAACTAAACATTGCTTTGATTATAGAATATATGATTGAATGCTTTATTACTTTACTTATCATTACCAAATCATAGCGAGTCATTGTTGTTACGACCGCGATAATGGGTGTTTACGGCTGGTTGGCTCGAGCTGCCGTAAAATACAATGGATATCAAACTTCTTCAAGCAGCTAGTAAATGTTGCGTAATATTTTCAAATAATTAAAGTGCATTTTTCGAATAAAAGTTATTAAGTTGTTTGTATTGATGTCAGGAGTACGGGGTGTGGGTATCCTACAACCCAAAATGACCACTCTGTGTATCCAATGCGCATGCCACTGTGTGCGTGTGTGTTACCCCATAGACGTGTTATTTTTAAGTTTTTTTTTTTAAATTTATTATTTTGCAAAACAGGTGCATAAAAATGTCGTTGGTTTTACAAGTATAAATAGTAAGTATTCGTCTAATTCATTTATTGGTGATATTATTTTTCCAGTTGTAAACGCAATGGAATTTTTGAGAAACAGAATGAAAATATAATAAATACAAAAATACTATGGCCGGCCATTTTTTATATAAAATTGACAAAAATTTAAATGGAATTTCAATCTAAATAAAAGCAATAGAAAATCAATATGTTATACAATAGATAATAGAAATAGTCTATCTGAAGATGCCCTAAATGCGAAACATGTTATAGGCCAAATAAAATTGAAGGAATAAAGACAATAAATTGGAGCTAGAGTTTGAGGGTTTGTTTCTTTTAGTTTTACGTTTCCGTTGAAAATAGTTGGTATTGTAACGTTAGACTCTTCGTAGGTTCGGATGGGTGTAACAATAATAATCACACGTCCACTTAAAAGGTTATTTATTTAATTACAATTATTAAAAAGAACACAAGACGATATACACTATTCAAAAAATATACAACATAGACTTTTTATATACACATTCACCGAGCGGATTTTTACACAACTATTTATTTAAATTACGCGTATTTATACATCAGATGCAAGATTATACATCAGATTCTTGATTGCAAGAGCAAAAGAATCGAAGCCTAATATATGAAAAATCTGCACCCTAGAATATTCTTAAAGATTTTAATTAGTCTATGGCTCTGCCGGCTTAACAACTTGAATAATTGGTGCAATGCAAGACAGTTCTAAACAATTTGACTATTAAAAATATATGTCATTGAGATTATTCTAGAGCGTACTAGTGGTGTATTATTGTTCATTACTGAACAACAGGTGACGTCACAGGGTAGGGCAGCATAACATAGGGTGCAAACAAGGAACTCAGAGCTGACGGACAACCGGTGCTAATATGCTTTTTATTTTGAAAAATAACTTAAATTGTTGAGTTATTTATAATAAACATAATTAATAAACAGCAATATTATAATTAAAATTTGTAAATAGACTAAATATCAACATGAACTGAGTTCCAAGTCAGTTTTAAGTGTTGTTGTTATCAATCATGTGTTAAATTAGTTTTTACGATATTGTTGTCAGTTAATCTGTAGGTGGTTGTTTATGTAATTAGTAAAGTACCAAGAAGCATGAAAAGTTAGTGTTTTTATATTTCAACGCCAACAAACACTAATTAACACTCTACAACAAGTAATTCACCCCCATCGTCAGTTCGCTTAGCAGTATAATAAATTAATATTTATGTGTGCAGAACCCTTATTTATCTTTGATTTTTGTTCAAATTATTTTCAAACACACAGTATTTAGTATCAGTCATTAACATTAAATAGTTTTATAACTATAGTAGTAGTTATAGTAATATAATACTACTTCCGAATGCATCTAGCTTAGTCAGCAAACTTAGCTCGTTCAAAAACTATATATGAGCTACAAGAATCCTATTTTCTTGTTAGATGTTGTATTAAAGTAACTGGCACATCATTAGCCTAGGTTACATTATGTTTGCTGCATTAGTAAACCTATTAGTTTGACGGATACTCAAGCAGATCATATCACCTTCAAAGATAACAATAATTAATAAAATTTACCTTCATCTCTTAGCTTTACGTATAAACTTATAAGAATATCCATGAATTCCACACTATACATATCTTTGATAAATGGCCGCAAGAAAGGTAAACATTTCATCCGTTTAATAGGTTGTACGCTGTGCTAGAGTTGAAAACAAGGGAAAAAGGGCGGTCGAATAAATTTTTTTAATTTTTTAAAATTAATTTTAGCATCATATTTGATAGTGGGCTGAGACTGGAACTGATTAAAAGATAATGATGCAAGAGCTTAACAACAAAAATAGAAAAATTCTTTAAAATTTTTAAATTTTATATATAAAATTATATTTAATAATTATAATTATATTATAAATATTATAATAAATAATTACTATATTTTTAAAACTGAAAATTTGAAAATGTATCTAATTCCCAATCATAGATTTTTGAATTTCAATTCGCTTTCCCAAAGGCACAAAATGCAATCAATAACTGCTAGGGGTAGATGGTAAGAGATAATAAATAAAGAAACAAGAACCGTGAGAAGAAAGTAGGGATAGGATTATATAAAAGAAAGGTGAGTATTCACGTCATAGAAGAAGGTGATGCTGTTTTCGTCGACCCATTTTAATGAATCAGGAATTATTGTATTTGATTAACAAGCCATTAAATCCCGTTATAGAGAATATCTATGCATACGGAATTCACGTTTAGTTACTATTATTGCTTTTGTTCTAATTTGGAAATTAGGTGTTTTATCCGTATACAGGTACTTCTTAATTTTCCTTTCTTTATAATCAACTCGTCATTGCAGAAGGGATTCAGTACCCATATTTTTTTGATCTCACTTCAACAAGAGTGCGTTTAGAACATTTTATTTGTTTTATTTTCTTTTGTTTTAATTGTATGGTTTCGGAAAAAATTGAATCTTGGTGGAAATTATATTCCATTTTTGTTCAAACTGCTCATCTACCATATGTGGATAAATTAGATTGTTGAATATAATAGATTTATCGGTTTTGTGGGACAAGGAAATTTTAACATTTCTATTTAATTAATTAGAAAATGAATTTTTACGAAAAGCGATTTTACTTCACATTTTCCATTTTATTTGCTGCCGAATAATTTTGTCTTATGAAATAAGGTTATTTCTATTGCATAGACCTAATTCCTATTTGCAAGAGAGACGGTGAAATACGAATATTTATGAGAGAAACGGTTGCAACAAATGATTTTTGCGCAAGTCTGGTAATAGCACTGAAGCTAGTCGCAATTTTTGTTGTTAAATTTTTCTTACCAAAATACTGATATTAAAAAATACCTGTTATTGTTTTATCTTATTTATTTGTTATTATTTATAATAATCAATTACAATTGATTATTATATAATCAATACAATATATAATCAACATATAACACAATACAACATATAATCAATTACAATTGATTGTTATTATCAGAAAAATATTTATTTTAACTTAGCGCGTGCGAATCTTGTACTTTACAGATAATAGGAAATAGGTCTATTGCATAGGGCGGAGGCGGCGACGCAATTTCCAGAAGAAATTAAAAATGTCTTGTGGTCTTTTTCTTTTATACATTTTTTCAAGTATTTATGATATTATCACGTATTGTTTCCTGCTTCAATTCTTACTAAAATACTGAATTCCATTGCTCTTTTTGTTAAAAATAAAAGAAAGAAGAAGCAGCAAATTTAATGTTGGAAAATCTTTTTCAATTAGACAGGGATGCAATAAAATAAAACATTATTTAAATAATGTCTGTAAATAACTGTGCCAAACCTGTCCCACTTGAAGAAAATTTTCAAACATTAAAGTGAATTGCACGGACAAAGAATTCTCCTTATAATAAGCAGCCAATTATCGTTCTGATTACGCCTGTTAGGTAATTGTTACCTACATACAAAATTATGTATGAGAGTAAAATATCTACATCATCCTACAGAATGTTTACTATAAAATATATTTTAAGACCGAATGTATTTTCCTGAAATCTAATTAAATTGAAAAAAAGCAGTGAAATTTTAATCAATTTAAATTTATGCAAGGTGGCGATCGCAGTCAACATGAAAATCTCTTCAATGGTATCTACTTGATCGTGGTTTCCAGTTTGTTTTGTACTCTAAATTATTAAATACATATCATTTTTGGAGTTTCTGTTGATGGTCACATTTAGACGTGGGTCTGTTTAGTAAACGACAGCACTGACTAATTGCACCTCAGCATAAAGAAACCTGTTAGGAGACACTGTTACCACACTATTGATCGAGGCGCATGTAGCATAAAAAAATAGAATATCGCTTCGCTCGCTTTGCTCCAAGTAAAGCATGTTGCCAGTTGTCGAATAATTTTTATTAATTTGAAGAAATATTCTTAGGTAATAGAATTTTAAATTTTTGAGGAAATATTCATGTAGAGTTGGAGTTACGATAGATGAAAAATTAATCTGAGGAACATGACATTTTGGGGAGAAAAGTTATAGGAGCTTGGCAAAGAGTAAATTTTGTTTTTTAATTAGTCGTTTTTGTGACCAATATATTAGAGGAACAACATATGCAATCTCAATTATAGGATGGTGGGAGATTGATAGAATTGCAGTTGTTTTTAAATTGTTGGTGGAAATGAAAGAAAATGCTGCCGAATGATTTGGCAACATGACATTCAGCAATCTAGTGGGCTGTGATAATAGCAACAGAAAGCACCAGAAGTATTAGCAGTTAGCTTTGCGTACGACCCTACGAGCTAGCAGGCTATAGAGCCATAGTAGTACAGCGCAGCAGAAGTAGCAGATATTATTACTGTTATCTGTCATTTTCTTTGCTTCGCTATTCATTTCATTGATAAATGACATTTCGTTGATGATAGTTTGTGTATATGTGTGTGTGACAGATCATCAGAAGTAACATTAGTAAGACAGTAAAACTCGAATCCGTTAGTGACCGAACCGGGATTACAATAATAATGAAATCAATCGTGCCATAAATTGGGAAATAAGCTTTAATTATTTACAGTCAATAAAACAAGAAATTGGAAAAGGAAGTATAATTAGCAATTTTCTCATCATTTTTGTAAGAATTTATTTTATTGTTTTATTTAAAAATGTAATGCTCAAAAAGTATTCTCTTATTAATTAATTTAGCTTCTCAGCCGTTTTTATACATTAATGTATAAAAACGTGATCAAAGGCCTATCCCCTTGTGAACATTTATCAATTTACAAATATTCTCTGCTTGTCATACGTTCTACCTTGAAGGCACATACCTGCGTATTGACATGAAAATATGATTTTGTTCGATTAATGAAAGCATTTAATTCAGCTTTTTATTACTGCATACCTACATGTTATGAATGGACAATAATCTAGTGACCCGTTTTCATGCACCTGTTAAATATCCGTAATGTATAATGTCGCCGTAATACTATTATTACCATATACTATTACCAATATATAATACTAGTAAAATACGTATTATGGCATTATACGTCGACAATCTACGATAGTAATACTGAAAGAATGAATCGTATATGGACCATATATGAACATTGATGCATGATGCTTAACCGTACCATGATGCTGCTACCGATTCATGTCATGGATATTAATCATCCCACAAACCTAAAATATTTTGACCGATGACAAGAATTTTCTCAAAGCTTTATCGTATCATTAGCGGTGTAGGGATAATATTGTTTTTTCTATTTCGCTTGAAACGAAATATTATATTTCGTATTTCGTTATATTTCGTATTATATTAAATATATATATTATATTTGCATATAATATATTTTCCAGGTTTTCTCAATGAACGATAAATAAAATAGAGAAACAGAAGCAGGGAAACTTAATTAGTACGTAAACATAAATGAGAATATGTTAAAAGGAAAACTGTTTTTCTTCTTCCTTCGTATTTTTTTCCAAATATTTTTCTGAAAATTATACATACGTTATGCACGTATTTGCACTTTGGGAAACTGTCCCAAATATTATTAAGAAACATAGTAAAGCTGCCATTTCTCCTTGTATAATATTGCAACATTATTTCATTATTTTTGGTGTAGTAGCTAGAAGAATGAAATCTCTCTTTTTTTTCTCTCTTATTGGATGCCGAACTCTATCAATTTCGAAATAAAATTTTTTTAATTTAGTGATGTTCTTGGATGGTTTAAAAATAACTAAATTGTATAGGTGTACCCGATGAGAAAGCTGTAAATTTGTATACAAAACATTAAATAAAAGCATTAAATATTTTTAAAGGAAGAGTAAATTATTAAGAAAATGGCTAAATAATTATACGGAATTGGTGTATAAACACTTCTAAAAATATCTGCCACTTATTAGTATATAAAAAATTTGAACTTGAACAATTTACGCAATCAAAGAAGTACTAAGGAATTAGTACTTATAGATTTATTTTATCGATATGGAGAGAAAATAGAATTCGATAATGAGTGGTGTATGTATCCCTAACGATTTATTGTCACTACCATCAGTGCCGCTTTTCGTACTATCATTATTTAAGGTCAAAGTGGATAAAATCCATAATAACTAATTACCTAAATCTAATGGGTCGAAGTTAGTTGGCTGTTTTGACAGCTTATGTTTTGTCGTTTTTTCAACTGATGTGAATACTGTATAAAAAAGAACTTGATTGGATTAATAATGAATAGTTTTGAGTTGTGATTTTTGTTTTTTATGAATGAGTATTAAAAACTGATGCACTGATCCTAACCATTTGCCTTGATTATGTGACCAATGTCTACAAAATAAATTGCCAATAATAAATTTAATCGGATTATTTTTACGACCGATGTCAGTAAAATTGAAAAACTAATTTTTGAATTGATCAATTGTTCAACTATTTTGCTGTCTGATTTTGTTGAATTAAACATTATTAACCAACTTTGTGATGTTTATTTTTGGAGATACTGACAAATTGGTTTGGAATGAATAAATTTTAGAAATCATGTTTGGTCCTGGAAAATTATAATACATAATTTGTATAATTAAGATAAAAATAAGTAAATCGAAAATTCGCATCTGAATTTACTTAGTACATAATCCCATGAAATAAGTAAACATTTACTATCTTTTTTTCTTATTCAGTTTGGAAAAGGGCACTTTTTTACACCTGTTTTATTGCGTCAAGTGTCTAATTTTTCTCACGCAATTTAGTGACATTATAGTTTTGGTATATATATTTATTTTAATGCAATTGTGAATACCTGCTTGTTTTTTTATGGTAACGGATTTGAAACACGAACTGCGCAGCAGTGAGTGTTGTAATTGTAGTAAGAAGTATTTTTTATACAGAAGATTAGTTTACTGTAGATAAAATGAATGTATTCGTATTATTAAAATATCGGCTCTAATATACAGGGTGTTAAGAAACAGTTGCAAAATACTCACACCACATACTCCTAACACCAATATCAACAACTTGTCTTAATAACGATTAAGACAAGTTTTTTTCCGAAAAATCAACTTTAATTATTTCACAATATTGCGCAACATGTAAAAACTGCTAGAAACAGATTGATATCCACTTTACTCTATGGCGGCTAGAGCCAATCAACCGTTATCGAGACAGCCGTGAGAGACGTCGATGAAATAACACGTACAATGACTCGCCTACACAGCAGATGAGCGAAAGTCAGACTTGTTCATTTTTATAAACTTCTTGAAGTTGAAATTTATTAAATTTTAAGTGTTCAAAAATTGAATATCGTGTAACAGATGTTAAAAAAACCTTCGAAAACTCTTTTCAGAATTTTTGAAAATCACTGAAAGTTATGGAGAGTAGGATAAGAAAATTGCAGTTTTCATAAAAAAAAATTCTAATTTCAAAATCATTTGCTTATATTTCAATGCTTTATTTCATAATAATTTACAATATTCTCTTTTTAAAAACGCAGCTACGGATTTAATTCATGTAGTTTGGTTTAAAATAAAGAAAACTGTACTTTTTGTAATCTGCTTGCTAGCAAATCAAATACCAAATTACCATTTTTACCCATCCAGGTAATTTTCATTACCTGGAAATACAGTATGTATGCTAACTGTATTAGATGGTTATTAACTATATTAATAATATGTGTCAATGATTAATAATAATAAGTAATTATTGTTGTTTCAAGGATAAATAAGAGTGTGTTTATAATTACATGTGTTTAATTATTTTTACTTAAAATTACTTAAAAGGCATACTTAAAGAATTCCAATATTTTAAACCAGAATGTCGACTCAACTAATTTAATTCCAATTAAGTAATATTTTCTTAATTTCTGTTTTATATAATGTACCAAATACTAGTATCCAAATATAATACTTATACTGAATACTAATATTTATTTAATTACTAAACTAAATCTGCTTAATTTACTAATATTGCCATATAGGGGAAAGTTGTTGATATCGTACTGATCACCGATGTTGAAATCTGATTTAAATCGGTCATTTTAATCGAGCGGTTTTTTTGTTTTTTAAATCAATTAAAAATAAAGAGGCAAATCTCATATTAAGATACAGAAACATTTTATTCATAAAACATTTTGTATTTAGAATAAAGTTATTACTTTTTACATTATTTAAGTGTTAAAAATTAAAATACTTAAAAAAATGAAAACTTAGTTGTTCTTCATTGCCTAATTTGTTTCTAATTTTTGAATAATGTGAAGAAGTGAACGAAAGAAGAGAATGTACTGTGAAATTAAGGGCGAGAATGCTAAATGAAAAGTAATTTCCATTTACTAGCATCAGCATAAAAAAAAGTAATGATTTTTATGTATTCCCTCACTCGTGAAATAGAATCGACGTAGTAAACTGTAAACAGCATATGATAATGCCCAATCGATGATTGGTGGAGTAGAATTTATTAGTAAAGTACATATATATATATATATGTATCTTAAAGCCTGTCTACCATTCCTGGTGTAGGCTTGTTAGTCTTTATCTTTTTTTTTTTTTTCCTTCTTTCTCTAGGCCCCCGCGTTTTCGCTTCGTGTCACTGCGTCGCAAAACTTTCTCCATTCTCCTGTTGTTTGCCATCCTACTAGCTTCACTCATCGTTATTCCTCTTCTTTGCAATATCTTTTCTATCATGTCATTCCAAGTAGTTTCAGGTCTTCCCCTTTTTCTTTTCTGTCCAGGTCTAGCTTCCCATACTCTTCTCACTTGTCTTTCTTGTCCCATTCTTTTCAAGTGACCCCACCATCCCAACTGTCTCCTCTCTATGTATTCGTGTATCGCCTCCATTCCTAGTTCTTTTCTTATTTCTTCATTCCTGATTCTTTCTCTCTTTGTCACTCCCTTTACTCTCCTCATGTATTTCATTTCTACCGCTTGAACTTTACTTATTTCCTTTTTATCTGTTATCCATGTCTCACATCCAAATGTCAGTATTGGTCTTATTATTGTTTTATATACGTTTATTTTTGTTTTCCTTGTTATTTCTTTTTTTCCCACAATCATATTGCTGATACTGTAAATCACTTTCATTGCTTTTTCTACTCGACTGTTAATTTCTTCTTCTTGCTTTCCTGAACTAGATATTTCTACTCCTAGATATTTCCATTTCGTCACTTGCTCCAATTTTACCTTATCTACCATGATTTTTATCTCCTGTTGCTCCCCAATTATCATTACTTTTGTTTTCTCTTTACACATTTCCATTCCGTTCTCTCTAAGTGTTTCATTCCATATATTTATGTTTGCCTGCAGCCCTTTTTCATTAGATGCTACCACCATTATATCGTCTGCGAATGCTCCACTCTTTACTTCAACTCTCTCCATATAATTCCATCCCACTTCAAGTCCTCTAGTTCTTTCTTTCGCTTTCCTTATTATTTTGTCCATGTAGATATTAAATAATGTTGGACTTAGTCCTCCTCCCTGTCTTTAAATTTTTTTGATTGTTTGTTTTTGACTATTACGCTATTTGAGTTTTCTTCATATATTTTTTTTATTAAGCTTATCATTTTCGTGCTTATCTCTTTCTCTGCCATCATCCTCCACAATCTATCTCTTCCTACTTTGTCGAATGCTTTTTTTAGATCTAAAAATCCCATGTATACATTTTTTTTTCTTTCTACTTGTTTTTTCCATTATCTGTTTAATCGTGAATATATTATCTTGGATACTCCTTCCTTCCCTAAATCCTGACTGTGATTCGTCCAGTGTTGTCTCTATTTTACCTCTTAATCTCTCATTTATAATAATTTCCAGCACTTTCATATTGGTATTTAGCAGTGTAATTCCTCTGTAGTTATTACAGTCCTTCCTGTCCCATTTCTTGAAAATTGGCACTATCATCGCATGCTGCCATTCTTTTGGTATTCTTTGCTCTGTCCATATTTTTCTATATATCTCAAGCATTACTTTCCTTCCCTCTTCTCCCATATATTTTATCATTTCTGTTGTTACTGTGTCGCTTCCTGGCGCTTTCCCATTCTTTAGTAGTTTTATGGCCTTTTCCATTTCCTCCATATTAAATTCTTCTTCATCGTCTTTGCTGTCATTTCTGTCTATATTGGCTACCTCTCTTGTATCGGTCCTCTCTATCTTTTCTGACAGCAGCTCTTCAAAGTATTGCTTCCATCTTTCCATTATTTCCTTTTCCTGCTTTAATAGTTCTCTTTCCTTGTTCTTTATATATGTCGCGCAGTTGGTCTTTCTTTTTCTTATTGTTTTCAGTCTGCTGTAGAATATTTTTTTCCCCTCTGCCGCTTCGTTTTCTAATTTCTTGCCGAATTCTGCGCATTCATTTCTTTTCGCCTCTAATACTAATTGCTTCACTATTTTCCTTTCTTCCTTGTAGCACTGATACGTTTCTCTAGTTTTTTTTTGTAGATACTCCTTCCATTTTTTCTTCTTTAGTCTCACTCTTCTCTTGATCTCTTCTGTCCACCATGCCGTTTGTTTTATTTTCTTATTTCTTTTTATTCTTCCACACACTTCCGAGCTTGCTTGTAGTATTATCTTTTTGAGTTCCTCCCAACTCTCTTCCAAACTTAATGTCTTCCATTTCTCATTTCTGGTTCACATTAATGGTTTCTTTATCTTTGATATGACCATATAATGATCACTTCCCACTTCCGGTCCTCTTGACACTTTTACATCTACTATGTTCTTTCTATTTTCATTTCTTGCTACTATGTAGTCTATTATCGATTTTTCCTTTTTGCTGCTCATCTCTCTAGTATATTTGTGTATATCTTTGTGCTTATAGTAAGTATTTGCTATAAACATATTATTGATTCGGCAAAACTCTATCAATCTTTTTCCATTATCATTTAGTATTGTCTCCCCATTCTGGCCCAATATTCTACTCTCTCCTGATTTTCCCTTTCCCACTCTACTATTGAAATCTCCTGCAATGTATATTTCGCCTTTCGCTCTTTCTACCGTCTCTGTTAACATTTCCCAGAATTTCTCTTTGTTCTCCTTTTTGTCGTCTTCATTTGGACCATACACACTTATTATTGTTATAATGCTCTCGTTATCGTCCTTCATATTTATTGTCAATATCCTCTCTGAACATGCCTCCCATTTTTCTATATTGTGTGCCCATTCTTTTTTTATCATACATGCGACTCCTTCAGCTGCTCTTTTCTCTGTTTCCACTCCGCTATATATAAATACACTTCCTTTCATCATTTTTTGCAGTCTTCTTCCTTTTTTTTTCGTTTCCGTTATTGTAAGTATGTCTATCTTATTTTCCAGAAACTCATCTTTTAGTTCTATTTCTTTTCCCTTTATGCTTCGTATATTCCATGTTGCCAATCTCCATATTTTCACCTTTTTCCTTCTCATTGTTTTCTGCTCCTTTCCCCACTTCTTCTTCAGTTTTTTGCTTGTTTCTGCTTTTCTTCCCAGCTTCCATAATCTATCCTATTTCTATATTGTTTCTCCTTTCCTTTGTATATTTGGCACTTTTTGCTAGTTGCCATGTGCTCTAGGTCTTTATCTTTAATTCTTGTATAGTTGGCGCATTTTATCTCATTTTTTCCACAATCTTTCCCTTCGTGTCCTTCTTGTCCACATCTGTAGCATACCTCCGTTCTTGTACAGTACTTAGCTACATGCCCATAGCAGCATTTGTAGCAGATCGCGATCCTTATGTATTCCTCTACCTGTTTTACAGTAAAATCTATCAGTAATTTTCCTTTTTTTACCACGTACTTGAATATCTCATTGTCCGCTTCTACTACCCAGTCCTCTACATATTGTTTACTGTTCCCGAAGGCATTTTTTTAACTGCTCTTATTACTGTCTTCACCTCTCTAGTCCCCACCATTTTTCTTATTTCTTCATTTTCCCTTAATATTTCATTTACTATTTCTTCTTCAGTATACCCTTGCTCAACTTTTTTTATTATAAACAACGGCTTTGTTTCTTTCATTTTCCTCACTGTTATTCCTTGTACTTCCTCCAGTTTCTTCCCTATTTACTCCTGTTGTAGCTCGTTTCTGCACTTCATCACTACCAATCCACTTTTGTATTTTTTTATTTCCTTTATACCTTCTTCACCTACTTCTTCTATCGTAAGTTTTTCTCGTATTTTTTCCATTACCTTCTCACCTTCTACCGCTTTCACTGTTATTTCTCTTATTTTTTCAGGTGTTTTCCATCCCTTTATCTTTTTTGTATCGTTCTCTTTTTTCTTTTCTGTGATAGCCGCATATGTCTTTTTGCTCGTATTTTGTGTTGTTATACCTCCCCCTATCAATTCCGTTATTTTTGCTTCCAATTTGTCCATTCTTTTTTCGAATTGTTTCTCTATTTGTTCCAGCCTTTGCTCTAATTTATCTGTTTTTCCTGGTTTTTGTTTTTTCTCTGCATTCTCCATGTTTTCATATACTGTGGCGGTCATTTTACCTACTATTTTTTCTATATTCTCTATACTTTTTTCCATTTCTTCTCGAGTTTGTCCTTCTTCTCTTTTATTCCCCTCTTTATATATCCTAATTTCCCTTTGTATCAGTTTGATTTGAATCATTAATTCATCTGATACTCCACTTAGTTTTTTCTGAGTATCTTCACTTTCTTCTTTCCGCTGCGACATATCTTTCTGTCTTAATTTTATTCTTTTTTCCATGCTATCTTCAACCTCGCTCATCACTACTCCTCTATACGATTTGTTTGCTTTTTCTTGCTCCTCATATTCATCTTCTTCCTCCGTTGATATTTTTCTTTTTCTAGTCTCCACTTTTCCCACTGGTGGAGTTCTTTTGATTTTAGTCGCCACTTTGAATGGGTTTTTAGCCTCCATTCTTGCGAGGTCAATCCCACTTCTATTTATAAATCTATAATAATATTAAATATTTATCTCAGTATAAAATACAAATAAGAAGCAAATAAAAGTTGTTTTTGTTTCTTATCTCAATAACACCGTTCCTGCTTATCAGTTCTACTTGTTATTTGGAAATTACCGCCGCTTCCTCTGCTCGGAGGGTCACTTTCCTATACTTATCTAGATGTCTTACTTCTCCGTTGTTCTGTTATTAGTTAATATCCTTATCAAACTCACAAAATAAAAAAAAAAAAACTTTATTGATGTATTATTCTTAAACCACTAAACAATCAGTACTCTGCTTTAGTAAAGTACATAATAAATCATAATCAGCTAACAGAAACCTGCGCGACCGTTATAGCACAGTGGCGTAAATGTTTTCTTGAAAAATGGGTGGTTTAAACTTTCAATATATCAAATGTAATTTGATATATTGTTCAATAACATATAATGTTCAAAATATTAAATTCAATATATTGTAACGAAGTTACGAAAAAAATTGTGTTTCGAATAGGAGAAAAGCACTTCGTACGACCTGGGGGAGATGTCCGTCGCTGAAGATGTTCTCTTTTGTTGTTGCTTTTCGTTTTGGCAATTGTTATTATTATATTTTTGATAACGATACAACGATAACATTTGGTAGTAGATAAATAAGGGTTTATTTAATTTAAGAAAAGATAGTACATTATTTTGTTCTATAAATATTGGTATGCCGCCGTAATTATTGTTAGTTTATATTTTTATTTTGGCGACTTAGCGGCGCCCAGAATAAAAGGGTGTTTTTGTTAAATTGTTTACCGGTAAATTCTTATTATATACGGGGTAATACATACAGAATAAGTATACTATATTAATACTAGTAATTATTACCTTAGGGCATTTGGACTGTAAAAGTGAAAATAACTGAGGGTAAATAAAATGTATTTTTATAAATAGAATTGTTTTCAACATAGCGTTTTGCAGCCAGCAACACACTAAGGTATAGGAAATTGTTATTGTAAGTCTCCCACCCTGGCCCTTGATTTTAATAAACAATCTTGGGTATAAAAAAGGCCCGATTCGACCGAAATGGCCAAGTTGTTTCTTGACTTCCAGATACCTAGCTGTAAAAGGTGGGCTAGAGGAAACATTAAAACGACTTCACTGGAAGCAGCAGAATAATCCGCTCACCCGCAAAGGGATTTAAACTCTGCTCTTACTTCCTGCCGTTACAGAACGGAAACGCTTTGCTTGGCATAACCCTTTCGAGTTCTCCGAGCCAATCGAGTTGTCGAACGGCTACTCTGTCCACCTGGTGATCGAGTTCTCGCGATCCAGTTCCTTTGGCCAATCGAGTTCTCAAAAGGCTGCTCTTTCCCTTATGGTGATCGAGTTCTCGAGATCCAGTTCCTTTGGCCAATCGAGTTCTCGAACGGCTATTCTTTCCCGCTGGTGATCGAGTACTCGAGATCCAGTTGTCTATCGCCAATCGAGCTCTCGAGCGGCGTCCTTTTCCTACCTATGTGTCAAGCAAAGGCCCATGGCCGACGCTAATTGACCGAATTATTTAATCATTTAATTTACTTTTAGTATTTTTCACCTTATAGCGGTGTGGTTTGGTAACCGTAACTACTAACAAAAAATAAAGACTTTTTATACCTAAAATAGAAATAAAGGAAAATTATAGTTCGTTATAATATTCTCAAATTTGTTCGTGTTTTCAATATGACAAATATGAGCAATACGATTTTTAAGTTAGAATTCTATTGCTGTCAAACGATTTCTTAAATAAATCCTTACATTAAATTATATCATCACAAGTATACATTTATCATAACTGATAATAGAAAATAATGCGTTTTAAGTTTAAACAATTTATATAATATTTAATTAACTTTCTAATAGATATTTAAAAAGACATACATTGAAATAAAGTTTTATTAGAAATATGTGAATTTACTAAATTCATTTAAATTAGTAAAATATGGCAATGTAACCCTATGTCAAAATAAGTCGAATTAAATAAGCACTAAAGAAATTAATTATTTATTTCTGGTAATAAGGGAAATCGTTATCGTTAATAAAGTTAAACGTTGCTCATTTCAGACTGCGCATACGCAGAATAACGACAAACATAACGAAATCACGATAAATAGTGGGCATACAAACTGTCAATTATCTAATTTTTAACATATTAATAAGTACCTAATTTAGTAAAATAATAATTCAGTCGTCTTACCCATAATGTAATATCTACTTGAAGTACATCACAAAATCACGCAACACCAATTAAAACACAGAAGTATAAAACATTAAAGAATTCTTTTCACATTAAGCTCAGCGCACACCACTTTACTTTTGCAAAACATAATTATTAACTTTTACTAGTAATGAAAATTATTTACAGACTTCAATAGATTAAATAAGCTTCCGCGACCCTGGCGCAAAAGTGGCATTTGCTAGAGGGTTTTTGTTTGGAAACCGTTCCACATACAATCTCCTGGCTTCGTCGCAATTTCCACGTCTTTCAGTATAGATTAACAAAATATCACACACTTTTACGTTCGAATACGAATATTGCCGCGCCATGATAATTAAATAACTAATAAAATTAAGTAATTAACTAAAAAATGAATTATTTTGGTTAATAAAGTGCAAGATTGCTTAATTTTTTCGACAAATCTGTTGGCTCGGACAAGTCAAAAATTAAACTGAAGAGTAATTGAAGTAGTGTGGTGTAGTTAGCTGAATTTTTTTATTTACATCTCTGTCACACAAACGATAAGCGTGAAGTCATCGGCTGAAGGAAAATCCCTTCACATTATGAATTTTTCTATTAATAAATTCTCAAGGATTTGTTTTGGTTATCAGTCTTTAACAAGAACGTTTTTACGATTAATCGTAATTGACGATTATTAATACGATTAATCGTGTGTTTTTTAAACTTTGTTTTATTTTTAATTTAATTTTAATTATAATATTTATTTATAACTTTTATACCCTATTTTATAACTATTTATAACTTTATAGAATAAAGTTAACTTTAAAATATTTTACCTAAAAGGATGAATAAATAATTTGTATTAATAAATATAGTTACGTTTTTTGTTTGAGCAACTTTGGAAAAAACTTTTTGAGCTGCTTTACATAGTACAGTATTTTAAAAATATATGTATATTGAATATTGACCATGAATTAATTATTATGATTACTATGATTAATAATCGTAATAGCAATCGCCGATTATAGACAAAAAAAAATCGGAATCGGTATCGTAGTCGTAAATCAACAATCGTTGTATCCCTAGTAATAATGTAACTAATAAAATTGTAAAACTAGGTCAATGTTGCGTAGTTTTTGTTAGCTAATACTTAATGTCAATCGAATATTTGGTACTTACATTACGATACGAGTTACAATTCAATTTCGAAATAAAGTGTTTAACCAAAATTAAAAAAATTGTTTTCATGAAGACAGTTTTCCTACAGTCTTAAAAAAAATTAAAACTAAATTTATACTTCATATTCAAAACAAAATCGGTGTAATAAAAATAATTATTTTTAATTTATTATTAAAATGAGGTCGTCACTTATCAAAGGAGAAGCCAGCCTTTTTTTCAGCATAGATAATATAACGGCAAGATAACATTACGTATTGAAAATTATTATTATTATTTTTATCATAATACGATTGCCGGCAACAGTAACAGCGACACAGTGTCGTCGAAATTATTCCTTTCTTTCCATAAAAACCGAAATTAAGTTACATTATTAAATTGAATTATTTTTTTTAATGAAATTCTAAATATTTGGTAGTCATAATTAGTTTATATTCAGTTTCAATGCTTAACATGGCACATTAAAAAATTAGTTGAGTAACTAAAAAATATACTATTCAATGTCATCAAAAATGATCTAGATTCACAACTGCATTTAATAATTCATTCAATTCCAAAGATCAAAATTTATTATCGAATAAATTTTAATATTAAAAGATTAAAAATCTGAAAGAATTTAAACTTTAAAATTCGCCTAAATTATCAAAACGCCGCCACTGTCTTAATTTTAAGTTTAATTCAGTTTATATCAGTTTCCTAAATTTTTGGGTCGGTCAAAAGTAAAGCAACATGCAGAAAAATGGTCTATATTTTAATTTAACTATACTTTAGACTTAAAATTACCATACTACCTTTTACAAAGAAAACTGTAACTTGGCGACAGATCGTAGTAATGATTTATTCCAAAACCATTGATGGCATGGCGGCATTGATGATATGAACTTTTTCATCTACTCTCGTAGTAAAAGTTATTCTGTTATTCAGTTACTGATCGTTTATTTGGTGATTTCTGGGTGAGAATATGTTTCTGAATCTTTTTTCTTCAGTTTTCTATCGGATCAAGATGCATTAGCACATTCACCATTGCAAAATTAGAAGATTATTGTCCGGAAACCAAATGGTTGCAAGGTGAGAATAGCGATTTTGGTCGTTATCTCGTTGAAGTACAAACTGTTGAAACATTTGTTATTGGACCTAAAGAAACATTACATCTTACAATATATTCCCAGAATCAGATTCGTCCAAAGTTTTTTTTGTAAGGAGCTTCGGACCTCCCTTCCCTGGATACCTCCTACAATTCAGGACCTCCTTGTATTTACATATCGTAGGTGTATAACTAAACATTGCACAGATTATAAACAAGATGATTAAATCCTTTATTATTTTACTTATTCTTATTATATTATATTATTATCTTCCTTCTGCTTTATTTATTATCCATATCGGACCATAATCCGTTTTCATTCAGTTATGTTTTTGATAATCAGCCAATATTTTGTTATGCACGTGCTGTATGTGAATACATGGAGGTCCGCTGCTCTATACAAACAGGACTTTGGATGGGTCTAACTCTAGAAATATAATGCAAGATGTGATGTTTCTGTAGACTCACTGACAAATGGTTTGGTTTGGTTTGGTTTCCGTACTTTAAGTACGGAAGTCCGTACTTCAAGAAGGTAACGACCGAAATCGCTGCTTCCACCTTGCAACAATTTAATTTCCGGCCAATAATCTTCTAAATTGTGTAATGATAAATATGTTAAAGCATCTTGGTCCGATAGACCAAGAACTGAAACTGAAGAAAGCAGATTCTGAAATATGTTCCAATTCAGAAATCAGCTAAAAAACAACCGGTAACTGAGAAACAGAATAACTTTTACTATGAGAGTATGTAAAAAAGTTCATATCATTAATCAATGTTACAATGGCTGTGAAATAAATCGTTACTATCGTTACTACGACGATACGTACGTATCGTACCTAAAACTTGTCGCCAAGTTTTAGGTTGTTGTTTGTAAAAGGCAGTGTAGTACTTTTAAGTCAAATATAGTTAAATAATAATATAGATAATTTTTCTGAATGTTGCTTTACTTTTGTTCGACTCAAAAATTTAAGACACTGATATAAGCTGGAGAGATCTTTTCGATTAGTTGCAAGTAAATAATTTCAGCTGTCAATGAAAGCAGCATTCCTTGATCGATTATGATATAAAATACAATTGTTTAAATTCAAATCGTAAAATATGATTTATTTAATTTTTGAAATTTTCGTAGTTGTTGCTTTACTTTTGTCCAATAGAGTATATGTACTTATATACTATATATATATATTTTGCTAATACTGCAATTATTTCATTTGCCTGTTTTTTTCGTTTGAGTTTGTATTCTTTTTCTAACTTTTTTCAATTCTAATACTACAGCTGTTTCAATTTTTTAAATGTTTGTTAAGCATTTTTCGTTGTTTGCCTTTTTGATGTTTTGATGTTTTTCTATTTTATGATTTTAACGGATTTTAAAATCGTTAAAATTTTAAAACTGCTAGATTATTACTAATAATAATCTAGCAACCGTTGCAATATACATGGACATATACATATATACGGATCCAATATACATGTTTATGTATATTGGATCTTTATTTATAATATGTTATTGTATCTTTTGCTGAAGTATTTTATATCTGTTTTATTGTTTATACTGTTTTCATGATTTTTAATTTATATAATTTCTACATTACTTCTTTTATCTTAATGTGTATTAATTATATGTGTATACACATTATTATGTTTATTGTATTTGGCCTGGGAAGTCACCCCGGATGAAGTCGGGTTTATACAGTAGTATTAGAATATAGTATTCTACCTATTAACTGTTACATACTAGAACATATATATATATCTTCGGCCTTCTACCATTTTGGTGTAGGCTCTACAGTTTCTTCTCACTATTCGTTCCTCCCATCCCCCCCCCCCACAGAACCGCTTCCATTCTCTTCTGTCACCCGTCAACTTTTTCGTCTCTATCACTGTCACTCCTCTTTCCTCCATTACTTTCTCCATCCTTCCGTCCCAATTCACTTCTGGTCTGCCCCTGTTTTTACTCTTCCCCATTTTTGCTTCCCATACTCCCCTCACTTGCCGACACTCACTCATTCTTATTAAGTGGCCCCACCATCCCAGTGGTTTTCTTTCTATATATTTTCCTATTGCTGCTATTTCTAGTTCTTTTCTTATTTCATCATTTCTCACTTTATCTCCTTTTGTGACTTCTTTAACTCTTTTTAGAGAACATAAATGTAGTATAAGTAAATATTAATCAACGCATTTTTTTATGCTTTTTTTAATACGAATCAATTGTAGTTTGTTTTACAGATTTTAATTGATTTGTTTACATACATTTGCGTATGAAATATATGCGTGTTAATTAGTGTAGCGAATTCGCTCAAATTTGTGTGACCCTGAATAGTCGTTCGTGTATTGGATCCGTAATTGGATCTTACCATGAAATCCACTATTTACGACTGAATAGTAAATTATAACTAATTTAAGCTCATAAAATAAAAAATGTATATTTTCCAATATCAAGATGGTAAACCTTTGTTCTGAAAAGGTAAGTAAAGTAAGAAATCGGCCGTATGAGCCGATTCGTATTTGAGATGGTCTGGATAGCAGAAATTCTGGAAGAACAAAAAGTGGCCGATTATGGAGGTGACCGTTATCGAGAGAGAGATCCTAAGGGAGGTTTTACTGTAGATGAATCAAATTGGGGTAAAGAGTGTTAATCTATAAAGGACCATAGCTGAATTGAATAAACCAATGTTTTCTTTTGCTCGATGTATCATTCCATCAAATCTTGGATTTGACCAACAGGGACTCCGATCCGAGTTTTCCAAAACAGAGTTTGGCTATCCAGTTTTATTTTTTTATATGCAATATGCTACTTTTTTCTATTACTGCAGATAATAAACACCTCAAATCAGTTTCGCAAGCCGCGCATAAAAATTCAAAGCGGATTCGTAAATTGAGCACGCTAAAGTTTACTTTATCGATATTTCGCTAATTTCGAATATTTTTTTATCGAATAACCCGTTACGATATTCGAAACCCATCACTACTTTTTTCATATTTTTAGAGTTTGCAACATGCAAATGTTGCATAAAGAATAAAACAACATGTGAAGTTTATAAAAAATTAAAAATTAATGACCATTTTTGAACGCTGAAATGAAATCTGGTAAAGAAAATAGTATACTAATTCAAAGAAACAAAATAGATTTTTTTTTTTATGTTTTTGTTTGGTTATTAGGCAGGCTACCATAATTCATTCAAAGTTGTCATAGATTTTGTTGAAAATAGATATATCGCACTACTTCGCATCAAATAACTAAGAAGGTAATTGAGTAGCAAATAACTTTATTCAGTACCAGTACGATGCGTAAATGGGATGTTTTAATCCCATTTACTCATGGGACGATTTTAAAATAAAGCAAGTATGAAGTTTATAAAGTAGTCATCTACTTTCTTATAACACAATTTAACATTTGATAACAACAATTTAGTAACATTATGTTAACAAAAAACAATTTTAAATACTTTGCTAATTGCCTTATGGCGTACACAACTGATTCAAATAATAATTTTTTTTATGTGTGAGGAAGTGCTTGGTTTTAATATTTTATTTTTTTCAGACATTGAAAATTTCATATCAAGTGTGATTCTGCAAAATAGACCAAGTTCAACATTACCTCCGTTAGTAGCAGCATAAAATGCACATACGACAAAAATGTTCCGTTGTTGCTAACTGTAAAGTAAACCCAGTTAGTTCTATACATGCATAATTGGTTGTTTGAGCTCTACATCATCTGTAATCGGATTTCCAGGAGTATAAACTTTATTCTTCAGTTGTCTCGACAACGAATCAATCAAAACCAGATCAAGCGGTTGTTTATGATTCCATACCACACATTTATTCCAATAACCACCTGGTGCGACTTCTCCTAAACTAAGTGGGTGTTTTCTACAGCCCAAGTTCGTGTATTTTTCATGTTAATGATCCAATTGTTTGTGAACTTGCATTCATCAGTAAAAAGAAAATTTGATAAGAACGTACTATTTTTGGCCATTAGGACATCTACATGTGCTATGAAATCTATTCTTCGTAGATAATCGCCATTTCGTAGCTCTTGAACTAAATGAAATGCATATGACTTGTAGTTATTTAGAATATTCAAAATGGTTATATGTGATAATTGAAATTTTTGATTAAGCCTTTGTAGAGATATGTGACAATTTTTTTCGATGGATAACAACACTCGCAATTCAATTTCAGATTGACCAACTTTTTCTTGGCGAGTAAATTCTCCTACTTGTGATGTAAGCGAATGACGTTGAGCCATTTGTCGGAAAACTCTACTAATCATTGTTATACCTGGCTGATTTCTTTCAGGAAATCTAGTAGTGAATTGTATAAAAAAACTTACATTTAAACGGTATATGTTTAAATACTGATAGATCCAAGTAAATATTATGCATATCTAATTTCTCTATCTGTAAAATAAATTCTGTTTTTAACTATTTTGGTTTTATCGATAATGAACTTATTACTAACACTAGTAATCTATTTTTTACATCGATTTTTACAGGTGCAATAAGCCAAACTTTAAATTTTTTGAGGTCATTCTGGTGCAAAAGTAAAACATTAGAAAAAAAAACGATATCTATTTTATTGAATAGAAACATAGAAGTACAATAATATTGAGTGGATGTAATTAACGCTTTTTGTAGACGTTACTTTAAATACGGTGGCAAAATTGCAGTTACTACTATCACAACCCATCCTCAGACAATTACAAAACTTAATAATAACAATAAAGAAAGAATTGCATTAATTTATTTAACAACTATCTATAAAATTTAAATACAAAATCGAAATTAAAATCGCTCGCTCGTGGTTAGTTGGGGTATATGATGATAGCCTGGTAAGGTGACAATAAATATAAGAAAAAATGTTATATGTAAAAAAAGAAAAAAGCTCGCAAATACTTATTGTTGTACTTGGTGGCTGATGGTGATTCCAAGAAAGCTGCTTAATGGTGGTAGCGTGCAGCTTGCAGTCTCCACTCTTCCTCGGGACTCCGCTAGACCCCCAGGCTCGGAAAAAAATGGACACCGCCTTTGGCAATATTGCTACCAACCGACGATAATATCTGAGAGCGAGTTTCAAAATCATCGATTGGGTGTTGCGACACTTCGCAAGACGTAATCGCTCCTAGGACCTTCTGTCTAGACCCGAAGGCAAGAAAACTTGCCGTGTCTTAGCGAAAACACCGCGCTGAACGTGATCAATAAAAAAATTACGTCCAGTTTTGTTGGTGGTTCAAGCTATTTTCCCCCATCGTTAAAAAAAACTCTTATCGATCACCATCGATTCACTCGCGCGCCGTTTCAAAAGGGTCGAAAACACGCAACGACGCCAGAGGCGTATCGAGAGTTGAACGTAATTAATTTATTAAAATAAAATATAAGTGATTATCCACCGAACAAACATGATTTTCCTAGTGGCCGATTTAAACCGGTACACTACCTAGCAACTGGAACCAAGTTCCTGATTTAACCCAGTCCCAATTTAACCTACATTAATAAGAATAGCTGATACATCGATCGATTGTGGGCAATAAAGCATAAAGTTATTCAAAATTTAGTGAGTATATGAAATTTTAAGTTCACTGAGTTGTTTTCCAACTACATTAATCATTAACGCATTTTTATTCCGTTGTGGATTTTGTAATGCCTCTTATTTGAACAAAAACAGATTTTAAATCGTGTAATTCTAATTTCTCCTTTTCAAATCATTTAAAAGGCATCAGCCTAATCATACAATAGATACCTAATCATGTGAAAAAAGTAGTGATAGGTTTCGAGTACCGTAACGGGTTATTCGATAAAAAAGTATCGAAATATAGTGAACTTCAGAGTGCTTTATTTCCGAAACGACTTTCAATTTTGATGCGCGGTTTTCGAAGCTGATTTGATGTGTTTATTATCTGCAGTAATAGACGAAAAAAAGCATCATATTGTATTTATGGTATGTATTGGAAGTACATACCACTCTGTATTGGAAAACTCGGATCAGAGTCTTTGTTGGTCAAATCCAAGATATGATGGAATGATACGAACGAGAAAGAATGTGGTCTATTTAATTCAGCTATGGTCATTTATAATTTAACACCCTGTATATATATTGAATTGAAAACGTAATATTTACTTACGACAACAGTGTCAGCGCGCAATGACGTGAATTGGTATAGTTTTATCAATCTATATGATTTTATTTTCTTTGGAAAATACGAAATAATTAAATTATAAAAAAATTCATATTGCCCGTGGCGATAGTTTAAGTAATTCTCAACCACAATAGCAAGGGCAAAATAGTGAAATAATTAATATTATACTCTTCAATTTTAACTTGTGCATTCGTGTAGTATTTGATAATAATAAGAGAAGAAAAGCCTACCTACCTAAATACCTACGTGATTTAGAATAATTTTCAACACAATTATTTGGAATTTTGGGTAGTTTAACGTACTTAATAGCATAGAATGAAGACTATATAGGGGACAATTTCTCTGATTTTTTTCTTGTTCGCATATACGCCATGTAGATTATTTCAGTGAAAAGTTTCTTCTTATTTCATTATTAATGTTATTAAAACATGCCATATAGTGAATAGGTATGCTCTAAAAATTAGTAATATATTGAACTAAAAATAAGTAAAGTGCTAAAACGTAATTGAAAATTACTTTAAAATTGATACTAATTACACTAAATAGTGAATCTTCAATTCACTATCCGCCGGCCAACCAAACCAATACTAGCGTTTAGATGTTGACCATGCAGAAATTTTCGAGAATGCATCTTTCTAAAATGAAATATCCATCATCTACTAGTCTTGAATTTTTATTTTTTATATTATAACGGCAACGTTGCTAATGGACAGCTGTTCTATGTGACAGCTTCAAAAATTTGGCGCTTGTAGTGAACTTGTAAAATTGTCGTAAAGTTGTAAGTTGTGTATTTATTGTGTGTTAAAAAAAATAAGTAAAATTACAATTTATTGTGCGTTAGTATTTAATAGTGTTACACTGAAAAATTAACTTAGTGAAATTGAAATGTTCGCATTGTACCAGCAAAATTGTCTAATCTAAGAACGCACACTAAAAATAAACTTCCAGGCAAACCATTTCTTATAAATTCATTGATGCCACAGACAGAGTATGTTTAGTTTGTTTGTGATTGATCAATTTTATTATATTTACATTTAATAATAATCAAATTTTAGATGAACGGCAGATCTTTAAAAAAGTTTTCAACAAATCTGTTCAATGTTTAATATGTAATAATGTTATACTAGAAATAATATATTAAATGCTCATATATATCAAGCGTATATATCGCGGTAAGATTTTGTAAGGATAAACAGATAAACATAACATTAAAAAATTGCCATTTGGCATACTTTAAAAATTTTATAATAAAGAAGCATTATACAATATAGTATAGTAAAATTAATTTAAATAATAACGGAACTCACTTTTTATTAATACTTAAGTATAATAGTATAAACCTAGTTCACCAAAACCGTCAGTCAATACTACAATAAGGTGCCCTATATACTCATTTACGAATAAATTTAAAAAGTTATTGTAAGTTTAGATATATAAACAGCGAGGTTAAATTGTTTATTTACTTTGAAGAATCGTACAAGTTTTTACACTAGCCTTTAATAATTGTGTTCTATTTTACCTTGTATGTATTTCTTAATAAATAAAAAAATTCAAATAGTGATTAACATTGTTTTAATTACAATTTCATAGATTCATTTATAGTTATTGTATAATATCCATGGATTAGTGTATTAATCCATTAATGAGTAAAATAATTTTGTATAAGTAACTGCCCAAATCTTCGTCCTCGTTCTAATAAATTTACATTCCCTTGATTAGTAATGTTTTCGTTAATGTTATTAATTTCATCATCATTAGACGGATCAAAATCATCCAAAGGCACGTTATTGTCGATGCAGAAGTTGTGCAGTACAGCACAAGCATTAACAATTTTTGCTGCAATGGTGGGTGAATAATGTAATACCCTGTCTCTTAGTAGGCATCTAAATCTGTTTTTAATACACCAAAACATCGCTCTATTGTGACTCTTATTCTTCTTATGGTGTTGTTAAATGGCATATCTGGACTACCGACTGCGGGTTCAGGTAACACTGGTGTAATTAGGTAGGGCATTAAAGGGTATCTTGAGTCACCTATATGAAAAATAAACTAATAGTAGCATTACTGTAATCTAGTGCAACATTTACCTAAGAAATTAAAGCCGCCAGCATGACTGTCTGGAACATCATTGAAAAAATGATTTATGTTTGAATTACGCCATATAAAACTATCATGGGTACTTCCAGGATAGCGTGAATTAACATTAATTATCTTCAAATTTTCATCACATATATTCAAAAATATAATATAAATTAATATTTTTTTACGATTAAACTCACATAACTATAAAATTATTCACCAATGAAATCAGTGATTTTGGTTACCATTTGAACATTTAGCGAATGAAACCGCTTCCAATTCACATAAATGTGTTCCCTTTCTGTAGGTGTAACTGTCGCTATATGACTACAATCAATGAACCCGATAATACTAGGCAATCCACATTTATCAAAGAATCTAAAGTGATTATGCTCACTTAGCACCAGTTGAAAAGCTGTAACACTCTTAATACGGGCCTTTTGCCTTGCGTTGAGAAATTTGTCGATGGTATCTGGAAAGCAAATGCTTCTGTTTAGGATTTCCAGTCGATTCAACACATCTAGCACATCATTGTCCTCGATATTGATGACTGGCTCATCGACCTAAATTGATTTTTTCCGATATCCATTTGGTAGCTTCCACCACCAAAAAATCTTAACGCAGCTAAAATCTAGTGTAGTATAGTATAGTAAATCATAATTCATTTAGTATAGATGTTAAATTACTTACCTTCCTCTGGTAGTAATAGCAGATATTCTTTGCGGTCTTGGAAGAAAAGGTTGTAAAAGTTATTCCAAATCTAGAACATTTTGCTTTGTTAACCGGTATATTTTTATAAACTTTTCATCACTTTTCTCAAGAGCGTTACAATAGTTATACGATAATCTGTCATTTTCTTCACTTTGAATTGTATTTAGAAAAACTAAATCGCCGTAACTTGCCATTATAATATGCTTTGAAATAGAAACAAGTAATAAAAATAATTAACTAATAGAAAATAACGTGTATTGATCATTTACAAAAGTATTTTTTAGGCGGTTAATATTTAAAAACGACTAGCAAACCAGTAACCATCTCCTTGCCGTTGTCAAAACGTTCGCCACTTTTGGAAAAACGATTAGCAAAAAGTTGCAGAATACGAAATTGTCAAAAAAAAACCCTGGTTGTCGAAAACTACGTCATAGTCGCTAAGCGCTTTATAGTTACAGAATAGCCCTCCTGGGGCATCTTTTTTTAACAAAAATAGGAGGCAGAAAGTTGGCAACAAAAATTGCCTTTAAAGCTCCTAACGTTAGTTACTTTTCTGATGTCTTACTGCTTATTTTATTATAAACAAAATAAGCAGTTTCAAACATCGGTGAAGATTACATTCATAATTCCCCAAGAAAAACTGTAACTAGAGTTATTAACTCTAGTAATAGTGTTATTAGTATGAGAATGTATTAATATTGAATTAAAATAAAAAAGTGTAAAATAATGTTTCTCATTTAATTGCATTAAATTTATAAAATATGAATGAAAACGAAATATACATTGATGGCTAGTAATGGCAATGTTAGGCAGCAGTAAGTAATGCATATATAGCTTTCGATGATTGGTTTGGTGGAGTCTGGTTTTTGTTGTAATATACGCTTCTAAAACTATACTTAGTTATAGATGTATATGCAGAAAATACTTTTGGTGGAAGCAAATGGTTAAAAAGTATATTGTACTTTGCTTTCTAGTATTTACTTTGTTTATAGGTAGATGTGAGGTTGAGAGATGGTAATTGAGAAGTTCAAAATGATTTAATTCTAATAAGAGTTAATATACTGAGCATAATTGACTTTTTAAACATATTGGAATGCCTATTTAGTTTTCTACTATATTATTAAAATCTAATAGAAATTAATTGAATTTTACACATGTGAGGATAATTAGGAACAAATGTTTATACAGCTCATTTTCGAATACCCTTCTATTCAAATAGGTTTTTCTTTTCCTTTTATCTTTGATACTTAAAAATACATTCCATTTTGTATATATTAAAAAGTTACATATCGACTAGTTTCTCAAAAACTGAAGCTTTTACTACAATAGAAGCATTTACTTCTACTAATTCTATCAATCTAATTAGGTACCTCGAGTATTTGACTTCTCCAAAAGCTTTTTCTTTTAGATATAGTAATACATAAAGTGTAATCTGAAGGCAATGCTTTAAAAGATAGTGATTACTTCTAGTCGGAGTGAAATATATAGGAAATACTGGTTATTTCTAGCAAAAGCTTGAAATCAATGTATATGCTTTTTTTTATTCATACAATCACAACCAAAAAAATAGTATATTAAAAAAATATAGATATAAATAAGTCAGTATAGCTGAACTTTCATTTCAACTAACAAAACATTAAATATTAGATTCAGGTTTGCTAATCTATGTAGAAATTATTTATCTCGTTTACTTAGTTTAAATATTAATTTTATAATTCTATATTTTCATTTCCCATTTTCAATTCTAAGAATTAATACCTGATGAACTAATAACTATTAATAGATATTATTAACAATTAATATTATTATTGATTATAAAAATAATAGAATAATTTTAAATAAGTTGTACGTGGCCATTTCTTTCTTTGCTTTCTCTCTCTATTTCTTTTCCAGTTTCTCGCCCATTTATTCTTACATTTCTTTGAGCGTATGGATCCGACTGGTATACAACCACTTTTCATACTTCACTTCGCTAGCCCAACATCTCTACCGCGCTCTCAGCTGCTGTGTGGACAGCATCTCGAAGGCAGACTCGCTACATGCTTGTGTTCCCGATAGCCATCTATAGTCACGGTGTATCCCTATCGCGCGTATCGACTACTATAGATTCTTCCACCGGATTGGCGCCGCCCTCGAGGCTCGAAGGGTAAAAAATACCCATGTTTTAAATAACAGTTGTTGTATTATATTAAATATTCATTTTTACAATTCTAGTTTTAATCTGCTGCCATAAAATCTATAATGTTCCTTAAAAATAAAAAAATGTTATCTCATAAGAGCAAAGTTAAAAAATTAGCTTTAGTTGGTCGCAGCGTCGTCTGGTGGAAGCCAGTTTTTTTTCTAGTGTTCACTTGTTATATGATATAATACTTCATGATACGTACAAAAGTTACACAACACAAGTTGCAATCGCCATATTTTTGAAACACATCATATCACATACATAACACATAACATAAACATATCACATAGAATCAGCTGTCTATTAGAAACGTTGCCGTTATAGAAATTCACGACAACTATCCGTTTCAAAAGTATTGAACCCTCACTTTAAACGTTAATATAAAAAAATCTGTTGAACGAATGGTAAAAAAAAATGTATTCTATAGCTAATATATCGTGTAATCTTATAGCGAAGTTATACACTTATATCTTTTTTTTCTCTGGAAGTTATGCCGTATTGAATCATTAAAGTACCCTATTTTCATAAAATTTGAGTTATATGCAATTTCAATTACTAATAACTCGATTAAAAATTGGGATATTGAAACGACATTTGAAACAATTATGTGCTAATATATATACTTCGAGCATATAACTTTATTTTGGAAAACAAAAGTACCCTCTTTGAGATAATAAGGGCTTTATGACATTGATATTTCGGAAGTGGCACTATCTACAGACTTGATTTTTTCAGAAATTAGGACATTTTTATAATTTAAATAAAACCTCAGCATTTTCCTATTATAAATTATAATGGATATTGTAAAAAACGCGTTTCAAAATTTAGAAAAAGATAGAAATAGATTAAGGCGGAACTTTCAGCCCGGAGAACGCTGCATTGTCAATTTTGCGTTACGGTAGTATAGACGTTGCTGGTTATTAATAAAACAATTATTACTCTGATTTTAATAGTTGTATGATGACTCTGATTTTGGAACACAACAGTCTAAAAACACTGGTATTGTCTACGTACACATTGTTTCTCTTTCTCTCCTACTATTTGTTTCAGCGTAGTAAATACATTTTTATTATATTTTTAAATAATATCCCACGTCCCTATGTATCTAATCTATATATAATTATATCCTATGTATCTAAGTTATTCCGTCCCATGTATATATATCATTACTAACTAGTCTGTAATAGTCCATTGTAAATTACACTGAGATGTTCGGTGTCTGTTTTATATAATTTTTATATATTGGATAGTATATGTTAATTTTACTTAGATTTTTTTGGACCACTGGATGTGGTCAGTCACATTTGGAGCAGGTTTATCATTGCCAATTACAAAATCGTCAACAAAATTTCAATGAATCGTTGCAGGAGTTGGAAGCCGACATAGCTAGATTGGCTCGATTAGCATATCTTGGTACACCAGAAAATGTTGTGGAGCAGCTGGCGGTCCAAGTTTTTATAGATGGCATTCGAGATGCAGAAACGCGACTCGATCATTAAAGAGACTGGGATAATTACCTTTGCCTGTTTCTGTTGACATATCGATCCGCCTTGAATGAGACCACAGGAGAAACCGCAGCTAAGATTGTGATGGGCCGGGAATTACGTCTGCCCTGTGATTTGAACTTCGGATGTAAACCTGGAGAAGAACTGACTGGAAAAGACTTCGTTAGTGACCTCCGACGAAGAATGGACGACATTCATCATCGAGTTCGTTCAAGCATTAAAAATGCTAGTGATCGAATGACGACGTGATATGACGCTGGAGGTGATCAAAGTGGTTATCAACCTGGTGATCAAGTTTGCTTGAATAACGCACACCGAGGCCGAAGCTTGTCTCGAAAACTTCAAGTTTCTTGGGAGGGGGCTTACGAAATTTTGGAACGCATCAACGGCACGATATGTCGAATCAAGAAGTTGCCAAGAGGTAAACCGCAAATCATGCACTACAATCGGTTAGCACTTTATGTACGCAATGCACATCAAGATGTTCAGTTTAACGTAATTATGCAGACGCAGAATTTTCAAAAGTTTTTGGCTGAGCATGCAACGCATAAACTTCGATGGAGTGCAATTGAAAAGTAGCAATGTCCAAATTAGTCACCAGTTTTGATGGACTGGATTGGAGAATAGTGCGAGACATGTTGGAAGTAATATTCAAGGACACTGGTATAAAGTTTTTGGTATGCTGCTATAACCCTATGAGATCGACAAATGAAAAGGCCATCAGCTGTTAACTCCATTAAACATCAACCTATTCCATAGGATCAGCCTGTCCATATTGGCATGAGGTAAAAACACCATTCGGGGCGAAAGGATGTTTAAAGAAAGGGGCAGTGTTTACTTACAAAAATAATAGTCACCACTAGTACACCCTAGAATAATCTCAATGTAATTCATTCAAAATAAAATAGTAGAAAACTGAGAGGACATACCGCCAAATAAACAACCAACTAATAAAAATAAATCTAATTAACCTAATGGCCGTTTTAAACCGTTGCAATATTAAATTACATTTTTATATTATATATAAATATATACATATACCGGGTGTTCCAATCCTAATATTCTAGTCATTTTTGGGAATAAAAATTTATCCGATCGACATGATGTCTGTCGGAGTTTTTTGAGAACTTCAATTTGACTAATAGAGACTGGGATCCGTGTTTTCCAAAATAGAGTTTTAATGTGCAGTTGAATTTTTTTAAATACAATGTGCTACTTTTTTTTTCTCTATTACTGCAGAGAATAATAACCTCAAATGAGCTTCGTAAACCGCATTTGAAAATTTCAAGCCGTTTTGGAAATAGGGCACTCTAAAGTTTAATAAAATTGGATGCTTCTTAGTGAAATGGCTCGGAGCCCATCTCTAAGCTTCAATATTGCAATGTTATAGGTGGTGCCCAAGCTTTTCAATGTTTGACACTGTTTATACGATGTAAATAAAATATTTTAATTTCAAATTTTTTATTAATCTAATAAATTTAGTTTCTAGTCGATTCACTACGTTACATAGTACGTTACTTAGAGGTAGGCTCTAATTTATTTTTGATCGGGTTTTTCGAAAAAAGCATCATCGAATTTTATTAAACTTTAAAGTGCTCTATTTCCGAAAGGGGTTGGAATTTGCATATGCGGTTTGCAGAGCTGATTTAAGATTTTTACTCTCGCAACAGAGAAAAAAAAGTAGCATATTGTATTTAAAAAAATTATACTGGACGTCGAAACTGTATTTTGGAAAACCCGGATTTGAGCCTCTATTGGTCAAACTCAAGTACTCAAATAACCTTAAAAGAAAATACAAACATCATTGGATTGGATACATTTTCAACCGCAAAAATGACTGGGACCTAGGATTGGGATACCCGGTATATGCTTTTAAACTTATGCATAAAATGAGCAAGATTAGAAGTTATTTCTTGCTTTTGCTAGGTATCGTAATTTTCTAAACTTTGCTTTCATTCTGCACATTGTAAGGATAAACATTAATTTTATCGTATGCGTGCTTGTGTTATTTCATTAAAAAGGCATTTCAATGGTCAATGGTCGTTAATGCTAGAAAAATTAACACCGAATAAATTGGAGTAGTTAGAATTTAAATATTTTCCAGAAGCAACCATTCAGTGAAAGCCAAAAAGATTAACGTGTTTTTTCACTTGGATTTTGCTGTTTAGCGAAACAAGCAGTGTTGACAAATGCCTGTATAATGCTTAATTATATAACTGTTTAATTAAATAGCTATTCACACATTTAATTCTCATCTCACTTTTTTCATCGAAACAGCATCAAATGTCAACAATCACGTTAATTCATCTGATCTTTTTATGTATCATGTTCTAAAATAATTTACAAACCGTTAAATATTTTATGATTTAAATAGCGTAAAAATTGATGAGTTTATTTTGATTAAATTACCTTACCTAAGTCATTTCTATTTTCAAAGCCATAATTTTTTTTGTAAACGAAAAATTACAGGGAGGAATACAATAATTCTATACAAAAAAAAGAGTTGATTGAATTCTCTGATTCTTGAAGGTTAGACATTTTTGAAATTTAGTATAGCATGACTGGAGAGGTAATTTCGTCAGCACATCTAATGCAATAAATTTTCTAAACGCCTATGCTACAGTCGAATACAAATAAATGTCTAAACGCAATTGAATAAATTGTTTTCTGCTCACTAGTATGTAACATATCTTTGATTTTGTTTATGGACCATCATAACTTATGGTATGATATTTACAATCACTAAACGTATTAAGTACCTGTAGTTTATTCTTGTTTCTCTAATATTTTTTTTCCTAATTCGGAGCCGAAATGTGCACTTGTCGGCACTTCTTTGAGTGCGGGAAAGTAGAAGTTTTGCACACGCAACCTACTGACTTATACTGCCTGCTTTCTGAAAAAGCAGATCATGGATAATCAGAGTTGTTATGGAGTAAATACATTGAAAATAGCCGATTAAATATTTTATCATAGCAACAGGGATAATTCGCTTTTCTGCGTGAATTTGTAAGACATACATAACTGTCAAGAACCGTCGTTGATTGATTTCCAAACAAAATAATTTCCATTTTGTTTGTCTCGATATACTATCATATTTTTTAATACATAACGGATTGTATAATCTAGTCTACCCAGTATTTTTGCCAGCTTTAACAATGTTGCCTATTTTTTGTTTTTTAATTATTATTATTAAAGGAACTTTTCTCTATCCGTTTCAACATGGGCTGTTTTGGAAGCAAAGACAAATTGTCCAAAGAAGACATGGACTTTTTAAAATCGCACACCCGGTATGATGAAAGCACAATTAAGGAATGGTACAAAGGATTCAAGGTGAGTAGTAGAGACTACTAGTTAATACACATAGTTTTTTATGATTCAATATTCAATATTACTATAATTTATGTAGTGTTTAATGGAAAATAGAAATCAGTTTATCCGTTCCTTCTATTTGTTCTCACGCAATATGTAGTACAAATATAATCGTATCAACAAATAACAGTAGGCGCAGACACGGTAGCGGCAATAACAGCAGGGAATATACTTTATAATAAGACTTATTTGTGGGTTATTTAAATGCTTGGAATTTATCCTAATTGCTAATTTTATGTTTTATTTTTTTGTTTAATATTTATTAAACAATAAATATTTTTAAACATTTCACGCACCAGGCCCTATCTCAAAAAATCTTTTTAACAGTGCGCAAAAAAATTGCATTTTTATCTTAATTGCATTGGGAAGCAATAATGTACAGGTACAAAAATATTTTTTTTCATGGAAATCTACTCTTGGGATGAAATGGGTTAATTACTATTCTAATCACCCACAAAGTCAAAATATTAACACCATTCTGACAACTAAGAGCAGGATCATTAAGTTGGTAGATAGTCGGTTTAAGAAAAGGAATTACAAAAGTTGTATAATGACCTTATCAGGAATGATAATCTGAAACAGTTACTGAACAAACTTAGCTACGGAATGGAAACATTTTAAAGACACGGAGGAAAAAGAAATCTACAGGAAATTAACTTACATCCCGGGATTAACTGACAATATGATTAAAGTATCTAGAACATACACCGAAGTTACGATTGAAAGACAAAATACCTACTGAAAAACAATGCAATGTTATTTACAGGGTACAGCGCCAGTCTTGCAATGCCTGCTATATTGGACAAACATCCGAATGGCTTAAAACCAGAATGTCTAGACATAAGAGTGACATTAAAACAAGGACAAAAGGGTTGCGCTACACTGGAACCTCATATCAATACGGATCATAACTTTGACTTCAACAACGTTAAGGTGTTAAAAACGATTAATAATTACAAACGCAGACTAATAATGGAGAGTATACTAATAGAAAAAATAAAAATTCTATCGATTTCAATACTGACACTGAACAGTTAAGCAGGATTTACATGGTCTATTACAATATCCTAATACCAACTAAAGAATTATTACATATTTACATTTGTATAAGGTAGGATAACAACTGCAACGGTTAAAAAAGGTTGTTTATTTACAGAAAAATAAGAGTTAGATAGTTAGTTGATTATAAATGGGATATGAATATCTACTTAAATACAACCAAACATATACATATTTACATTAATGGGAATATGGTGGCAGCTATTTTATTATTTTAATCTATTAGGGTAATGTCTTTTACGTGTCGTATTTTTTATCAATCTCATTTATTTTTGACTTTACATTTAGAATTGTTTAATTAAATTAAAGCAAGTACGAAGCTGATTGACGAGATTTATCGTCTAGGTGTTATGAAACAGGCTTCAATGTGTTTAAATGGGGTCTAAAATAAGGCTTACGTATTGTAAGCTAATTAAAGCTGTAATCCTAGATTTAGAAGTTAAATAAAAAACAAATATTTTCAGTCTCCCGAAGAAGATTGCATCTGCAGTCGAAATATAGAGAATGATACAAAGAGTTTAATTTTTTTTACAGTGACCGATTCTCCATATTCTCCAAAATTTAAATTCTATTTTACGGTCGAGAACCTACTAATTAATTAGCAAAATACTACATTGCATTTGAACAACGTACATGTTGTTCTTACTTGCAATTATCCAAATTCCTCCATTTAATCCTATCTTGCCTTCCTAACGTATTCCCAGCCAGCTTTGATGTACGTAAGTTTAGTCTATGTTATTCCTTTACTGGCTAATATTGTATATTTTACTTATCTTTTTTTTTGTGGATTTTTATCTTTCTTTAACTTCTTTTATATTTTTAATTAAATTTCATAATTATAATTTTAAGTAAAGTTAATTAGTGCAATACAATGCCATTATGAATGTTCGCCAACTTATTAATTATATTTTCCTTGAATTTTTTCTTGAAAACTTTTTAGCAAGACTGTCCAAACGGTCGATTAACACCAGCCAAATTCGTAGATATGTACAAAATGTTCTTTCCTAGTGGTAATGCTGAAGAGTTCTGTGATCACGTATTTAGAACTTTCGATATGGATAAAAATGGATATATCGATTTTAAAGTAAGAATAACTTGTTTATTATATTAACTATATTTTGTTTATATAGTGTGAACGCGTGGATCGGAAAAAATTTATTTAAAATTCAGGGATTCATTCTTTTCAGAAACGTTCATGCACGTCGATTTTAATTTTTGTCTGCGGATTAATCATAAAATTTGTTTATTTTAGTCATCAAATATCACAAGGTGTTGTATACAGTTATCGCCATCAACTTAATTTTTTCAAATAGAACCGCCTATATTTTATTTTATTTTTGAATTTCGCATCGAATTCTAAGTATGTTCTATACAGCATATCTTATTCTTAAGTTCAACAGTTTTCGAGAAATTTACGATTGTATATGTCAATGACTAGAACGTCTCAGGCATACAACTATCGTGGTTGTGTTCAATAATTCACAAAAATGTTGAAGAAATGGCGAATAGAATTGGAGACGAAATACATCAAATCCAGCCACACACGTTGGCTGAGGTGTGTCAGTGACGACAAGAATTTCGAGCACGACTTGCCTATTGGTGCATATTGGAAGTTAATGGTTGATAAGAATGAAAAAATCGAAATCGGTTGAAAGATGGAAAATAAGTCTCCGCAAATAACGCGTACTGAAAACTTTATAAGTGGTTCCCTTTTTTTTGGTACCGTCCTGTACGCACCGCTCACCAACAACGCCATGCGCCTCCAAACTTTCTCCAGCTTACCCATATACAGGTCATACCTGAGCACTGCGCTCCATGCCGGAACAGCATACAAAAGCACCGACAACACTACAGCCGCCAGCACCTTCCTTCTAGCGTATCTCGGTCCACCCACCCTGGGCATAATCCTACCCAACCTTACCCCGTATTGCATAGCCTTATCGCATACCTCTACCACGTGCCTTCTCATCGTTGCTTCCTGATCCATCCACACACCCAGGTATCTAACAGCCGCAGCATTCCCGATGATTTGGTTGCCCAGCGTAACCTGTATTTCCCTCCCCATTCTTCTATTTCCAGCCAGCATTACAACGGCAGACTTCTCCGGAGCTACCCTAAGTCCCATGCTGTGTAGCTTTCTACAAACCCGCTCCACAGCATGCTGCGACTTGACTCTGAGATTTTCTGGGTCCCTTCCCACCACAATCAGAGCCAAGTCGTCCGCAAAGCCACCCGCGTTACCCCTTCCTCCATTGGCATATCTGAGACCGCATTATAGAATAGATTCCTCAACGTGGGGCCCAACGAACCCTGCGGAACCCCGCCACACACACTCACCTCCCTACCACTTGGGAGTATTACCCGTATGTCACTCAGGTATGACTCGATCATCCGCCTCAAGCCAGCACTCACACCCATTCCTTGTAACGCCCCCACAATTCCTCGCCAGGGAGCCAAGTTAAATGCGTTCACCACATCCAACGTGATCATAGCACATAACCCGCGTCTATTGCTATCCTTTGCTTTAACCTCCCCCACCACCTGCAACACCCTTTTAATCGCACCAACAACGGACCTACCCTTCCTGAACCCATATTGTCCATCATTCAGAAGACTCAGATTTGTTATTTCCTCCTCCAGCCTATTTTTAACAATACCCTCCCAAACTTTGGCGATCGAGTCTAATAGACACAAAGGTCTGTTCGCTACTTCTCCCTGTGATGCTTTTAACGGCTTTGGCATTAAAACTAGCCGTGCCTTTTTCCAGATCACTGGGAGGCCACTTATTCTACATTTTTCCATCACAGCTGTGAATATCTCCACATTATCAACCACCAGCTTTTGCAGCATTTCAACAGGTATCCCATCCGGCCCAGGGGCTTTACCACTCTTTAGGGCTTTAACTGCCCTCAACACCTCATCTGCAGCAACCATCTCGCCTAGCTCGCATTGAGTGAATATATGTGGTTGCTCACCACCCGCATTTGTTAGGGCAATCCTAAATAACTTCCTACTTTGCTGCTCTACTCCTCTTTCATCCAAACCAACCCCCTTACTAAACCCAAACTTGCCCATTACTATTTGATAGGCCTTACCCCAGATATTCCTATCCAAGTCTTTCAGTAATTCATTCCACTTCCCCATTTTACTTTTATTTATCTCCCGTTTCAGGGCCCTTTTCTTCTCTTTATATTGCACATTCAGTAGCGTAATTTCATCTGTGCCGCAGTCAATTTGCCTCCTAGCTCTAAGAAACTTCCTTCTAGCAGCCACACATTGTTTCCTCGCCTTCGCCACTTTTGCCGACCACCAGTATACCGGTTTCCGTGTCCCATTTCTCCCACCCCTTCTTGTAAAGAACTTGTCGCAGACCTCCTCCATCCACTTGACAAGTCTTGCCGGTGCTAGTGACTCCAAACCTCAATCTCTCGGGGCGTACACCACCCTAGCCTTGGTGAAGCACTCCCATTTTTCTGCCGTCCACTGCCACCCTTTGACTATTTGTCTCACACTTTCACCCTCAGTACCACTCAGCCAGCACACAATTGTATTGTGGTCGCTCCCATTTTCCCCCTCACATTCAAACTCCCATCCCCATATCTTTCCGCTGGTACCCTAAGTCGCCACCGTCACGTCAATTAACGACATACCCCTTGGACCATCAAATGTTGGACGCGTTCCCACATTGATGACCACAATCCCTATGCGCAAGATCCAATCCGCCAAAATTTCTCCTCTTTTGTTCGTTGTCCCTGACCCAAAAATAGGAGACTTAGCATTTAAATTACCTCCCAATATCACCTCCTTACCAACACCAACCACATAGTTCTCCAACCTACCAATCAAATTCTCAAATTCACCGATACTTCTATTCGGTGAAAAATACATAGAAAGAAAAAGACACTCGCCAACATCCACACTTACAAAACCACAATCACAATACACCCCACGCACACTCAAATTTGTGGCAATAAACGAATCGCAATCACTGTCACAGTAGTAAGCCTGACTCCGGGCCATCATTCTATTGGGCTCTTGTCCCAATACAATGTACTCACCTTCCCTGGCAACTCTTTGGCTCATAAGATCATGTGCCAGTCTGCTTCTATTGTAATTTAGTTGTACAACTCTTCTGTCCTTTTTTTTTTTTTTTCTTTTGTGCTTGTCCTGCTCTCTCCACTCACTGCTTTCGCCTTTTCCTGGGCCTCGCCAATACAGGACTGACCGAAGGGTCTCTCATAGTACTGCCCAAGCCTAATTCCCCTTTAGCCTTAGTTATCGCCTTTTGGTGTTCTGTGCACTTACCCATCCCGCTCTATGTCCGACAGTGGCACACACTGGACAATATTCTTCATTGCTGCATGTCTTTGCATCATGTCCAACCTGGCCACAACGATAGCATAACGCCCTCCAGTCTACAACCGCCTGGCAAGACGCTACAACATGCCCATATTGCCAGCACTTATGGCATCTTATTGGGTCAACCCGCCGCTCTACTCTTGCCCTTATCATACCAACCATGATATATTCTCTTTCAATAATCTTTTTGGCCGTCTCCTTTCCGGCCAACACAGCAGCAACCCTCGTCCCTCTCGGTCCATCTTTGATTCGCAGTAGTCTAGCTTCTTCTCCTAGCAAAACTTCTTGCCTGACGGCATCTTCAACTTCCTTATTTGTTACCAGGGCATCTAGATCTCTGAGGAACAACTCGACATTTTTATTCCTTCCCACCTGCTCCCATTTCATTCCAGCTTCGCCTTCTTTAGCTCCCATAGCTTTTCCTATTGTTTCCACCATGCGGTTATCCTTTTCCGTGATGATTAGCACTTTTCCGTTATCAGTTTTCGATATTTTCCTGACGCCATCTATACCCTGCCCTTTGAGCCTGTCCTTCACTCCTTTTAATTTGTAACGCTGCTAGTAATGGCCCTCAGAAGCGACCTAAGGCTGCTATGGGACGGTATAATGTACGCAGTCCTTTCGAATGAATTGCTATAGATGTAGTGGGACCTTTTCCAAAAACTGATAGGGGTAATAACTACATAGTGGTTGTGATGGACTACTTCAACCAATGGGTTGAAGCTTATGCCTTACCCGATCAAACGGCGTCTACTGTTGCTGATGTTTTAGTAAGAGAATGGATATGTGGGTATGGAATGATATAATGTCATTTTTGAATGAAAAATTTCCAAATAGGTGGATAAGCCGTGGAGGACCTATTGCGTGGCCAACTAGATTTAAATACCTCCCCGATTTAGATCCCTTAGATTTTTATTTATGGGGCTATATGAAATATCTAGCGTACACAGAGCCCTTTGACACAGAAGATCAACTTCATGCACGAATTTTTGAAGTTGTAAGATCCGTGAAAAAGCTGCAGAACAGTTCCCAAGAGTCCACGAATCGTTTATAAATCGGACTCACCATGAAGCCCGATTTATAAGCATCAGCGATTGAAGAAAATAGTGGTCATGTTGAACACAATCTGTGAATAACTAATAAATTTCTAGTGAATTGATGTGTGTTTTAGTAAATCATTAATTTGGATATTGTACTTTTAGTGTAAAGCTGAACGTAATTTGCATTGTCAGTCGTAGTGTTCATTGTCTAGTGTTTTTGACATTTGTTTATGTAACGATAGCTGATTAATTTCAGGCGGCAGCGGGTTGGTAAGCCATAGCACTTCGTCTGGTACGTTGAAGTTCATTATTAATTTATAGCAGTAATTACACCAAATAATTAGTGGTATGCAGATATTGTCTTAATCTGCGTTACCCTAATCAAGGTAACATTAACGAACTGTTGTAATTGATAACTTGCTATCTAATTTGCTAGCATGGATATTACACAAAGTACTTTTTTTTTAAACTCGACATGGGGAATGTCAAGTATTTTTTGTTGATTGTAAAAACAAATTGATAGGAAGTATTATGAAATAAAACATTTTGCATACTGGCCTCTGATCGAAATTAGGCCAAGAAAATTTAAATTAGAATTAATAAATTAAATGTAAAGAAATAAACTTCAAAATAGGTTTTGCATTTGTTTAAATAAAAAACTTTAAATTTTTCTATTTCACATTACATAACTTTCACATTTTTTTTTTTTTTTTTTATTTTGAAGTGTTTTTAAAAGGTATTCTTTTATGACTAAATAAACATGTTAAATGTTTCGTATAAAAAAAATTTTATTCTAATTTCAAGACATAAATAAAAAAATTAAAACCTGACCTTCAATCATTTGCTATGTGGACAATTTATTGAACGTTTATTCCATCACGCCCTCATGTTGGAGATAGATTGAACCTGATTCGATAACGGTTGTCTACCGTTACGCTAACGTTGTAATCGATACGCGCGATAGGGTCACACCGTGACCATAGATAGCTATTGGGAAACACAGGCACGCAGCGAGTCTGCCTTCGAGATGTTGTCCATAGGGAAGCTGAAAGCGCGGTAGAGATGTTGCGCTTGCAATGTGTTGCAAGAGAAGTTGCTTACAAGTCGAATTCATATGCTCAGAGAAATATAAGAACAGAGATAACAAAGTGAGAGGGATAGGAAAGAGAGAAATTGCCACGTGGGAACCCGTAGAATTTTCATCTCATTTTTACATTAATTTATAATTTTTTTCTATTGAGGCAAATTTACATATTTTCAATTTTTCCTGTATTAATTTGAGTGACAAATAAATCAAGTTTCATGGTATTTGAAAAGCTGCGTGCACATACATAGAGATAAATAAGAGTATACTTACAAATAAATAAATACTATAAATTTCACTCAGTCAATTTTAAATATATTAAATTGATCACAGTTGACCAAATGAAAAACTATACGTAATTTATTTTTTCTACAATCACTTAATAATGTGTAATTTTTCGCTTTAAAATGCAAGCGAAAAGTCACACTTTGTTAATGACTTACTACTTTTGTCTCCAGCGCGAAAAGTAGGCCATACAGCTGTCACTTTATCGCGCTAGATCGAAAAGTAATACACCTATTCTCCAATATTTTAAGAATTTTTTCTACGACCATATAAAAATGATTAACTTTCGTTAATATCTACTCTACACGAAAATTTGATTTCCGTCACTAGTGATGTAATAACCCATAACTATTATCTCGCGAACATCACTAAACTTGGCTTCGCCTCGTTACTGTTCTCTCGATTGCCGAAAATACTATTTTCGTCACTCATGTAATAACATAGTATTATTAATTTTTAAGAATTATAAGAAACGAATAATTACTTACTGAAGACTAATAATTAATCTTATTTATATTTACAATACAAAGGTTTTTTTTTCTGATACATAGACAAATAAGGTTTATCGATAGTCACTAGTCTACGATTTTACCTGTTATCTATGTTCTTCTTACATTTCTCTTAATACGTATTCTTCTTAATTTAATTTTTTTATATTTGTGTTATTATACTTTAATTCTTCTTATTCATACGACCATAGACAAACACACTCTGCACAGTGTGTGCAGAGTGTGTTATATTACTCTTATATTTATCCATATAAACATATTTCATATAAATATGTTTATGCATGGCATAAGAGAACTGTGACAGTATGTGTAAGCGGCGTGTGGCGAGTATTATTCTGCAAGCAAGAACACAAAGAGCAAAAATAGATTTTATAATTAAATTAATTAATTACGAATTAAATTATTAATTTGATACAATAGATAACATATTGTATAAAATTATAAATCAAATTTTTTAATAAATAATTAAAATTAAACACTAATTAAATAATTCGCATTTGATGGCTTTTCTAGTGATTGTAGAAAAAATTTAATACATATTTCGAGCAAAAAGTGGCTTTGTTGTTCTCACTGATTATTGCGCTCCGCAAGCGTCGCGCTTTAACTGTCACTTGCGAACAACAAAGCATTACTTTTCGCTCTTAATACATAAAGAACTATTTCAGTGATCGAAGTGACGACTGTAGGTTGCTTTGAACGTATTGAATGTGCTTTATTAGATTCTATTCTCTATAGCCAAGCAATTTCTTAGATGTCCTATTTCTAAATGAATAACAACTTTTCCAACATTTTCTAACAAAGAAATTTATGAGTTTGCTTCCGGAGAAACATCACAGGCAGACTCTTCTTATAAAGAACCCTGGCAGGAAAAATAAAATAATATAAAATTTATATTATATTTACATATAATATATTTTTATATTTTATATAATATAAAAGGTTTCATCTTTCTCGAAAATTTAACGGTTACCTACCTAAGTGAGTAATGAAAATTTAATGCAAAAAGGAATTTAATGTAAAATTCAACCTTAAATTAAAAGCAAAAAGAAAGATTAATTTGACTTGTCTTCGAAACTCTCTAATAACGACTGTTTTTACTACCCTATTGTTTGCAGTTTTAATAGCAATAAATCGCTCTCAGTTGTTTCTAATGTAACGGTATCTTCTTGTTTTTCATGTAGACGCAGTTTTTCCAACATTTCATCATTACTGTTGTCCAGCTCTAAAATTTCCTCTACCAATTGCACATTACAATTTTGCTTTTCTAAACATTTCTAAACTTCCTGGCACTGGCCTAGCTGTTTTTTCAAATCTTCAATGTTCAATTGCAACTCTACAATTGTTTCTTCATGATTTGTCCTATTGACAAAATGAAATGCTTTGTTTCAATTCATCATTTTCCTGAATTAAATCCGAGTAACTATTCTCCAATTTCTTGTATTCATTTTCTTTTTCTTTCAATTCTATTAGAATAGTTTCTTCTTTTTCGGCACCTCTTGCATAGGCTTTCCAAAATTTTCTTCTCTACGCAAGACAAGTAGGCCTTGTCTCGCACGTTCTCGTAAATCTTTAATTTGTGTTTCGTAACTTTTCTTTTCTTCTGCGATTGTTGTAATTAGACTTGAGTTTGCTGCTGACAATGTGCCGCATTTTCCTTGAACTTGTGATAAATCGTCATTTAAATTGTTAATAATAACCTCCGATTGTTTATTTTCATTTCTTGATTTTTCGCTATCATTTTTTCAAGCTTCTTCTTTTTCTGCTGCATTATCGTTAAACGATACTATCTCTTTATATAGACTGTTTATTTTTACTTCATATTGATCGATTCGAAGCAACTGAGCTTCCATTGTATTGGATTTTTGTTTTAAATTTTCAACTTTATCAATCGATTTTCACTTTGTAAATTATCCATTTTACTAAGTTATTAATTTTTTTCTTGTAGAGTGTTTTTCAATATTTCCATCTTTTTCTTTAATTGATTTATTTCAGTGTCTTTATTGTAAGTTCATTGGGAAGTGCCATTTTAATGCCGTCTGGTTTTATCGTATTTTCTTTTTCCCTTTCGGAAAATTTTGTAATTTTCCTTTCCAAATCTCCTATTTTCATTCTGTATTCTGGTTCTTTACTTTGTAACACAGTACTTTTCGCTTTTAACTCTTGAATTGTACTATCAAGTATTTTAGTTTCATTTCTTGCTTCGTTTAAATACGCTGTTAAATCATCAATTTTGTTGGTTTCAGTATGATTGTTCGAATCCTGAATATTTAGTTGTTGTTGTAATAAATCGACTTTCGTTTGGAGTGCCTCAATTTTCAATTATTTCTGATTTAAATCTCATCAAACGCATTTTCTAAATGAGTTTTAGCCCTTTGTTCTAATGTGCATTGCTCTGTTAATTCGGTTCTTCGTCTAAGCGCTTTATTTAGTACTACTAACCTTTTTACTTCAATTTTATCGTTCTTAACCTTCGTATTTCCTGACAATATCCACCCCAGTTTCGTATGTTGCCCTAGCAGTTTATTTTCTGTTTTTCTTATACCATCCAGAAATATTTGGCCGTATTCATGTGCTCCTAGAATCATGTCAATCGGCCCTGATCTATTGCACGTTGGGTCTGCTAATACGTAACTATGCCAATCAGACATATTCAAATCATAACGTACTTACGGAAGTGGACCCGTTAATTTTGATAATATCAACACTTCTACTGGCAATGTGTAACTGCTGGGAAATTGTGGGGCAATTACGATACTCGTTTTTGAAGTTGATATTTTTGGTGTACATTGACCTAGTCCTAATATTTCGGCTTGTATTCTTTTTTTGGGAACCATTAGTTGTTGAGCCGCCTCTTCCGTTATCAGTGATGCTTGTTAGCCAAGATCTATGAGCTCTCTTAACATTGTTATTTCACCTGCAGCATTTATTACTTTTACTAATGCGGTTGCTAGTAACGTTTGATTTTCTTGTTTGTCTATAATTGCTGAAGTTATTCTTGTTTGCTGTTGTTGTTGTTGCTGCAGTTGTTGTTGGAGCCTGTTTCGAGGTAATAAGCTGTCATGAGCACCATCGCATATGCTGCATCGCCTTGATTCTGTGCATCGTATGTTTTTTGTGTGTTTAAGACACATGGCACAGATATTCTTATCTCTCACTTCTTTTAGTGGGTTCTGCTCTCAAAAATATTCTGCAGCTGCTTAGATCATGCGGCAAGTTACAATTGTAACATGTTGCTTGTCGATCTTTATGTTTCGACATATTGTTATTCCAACTATTTTGGAAATTTTGCGACGGCGTGTCGTATCCGTTAATGCCTCTAAGGTTCTAAGTCTGGAGTCCATATATTCTAGCATTGTTTCTAGTTCTTCTATCTCTGTCGAGTCTTTTCGCTGTTACTCGTATATCTTTTTCGATTCCATATCCCAATTCTATGACACTATTATCATCGGTCCCCAGTCCTGTGTACCACACCATATTTGTTAATTGCCTCCATACACTCACTTGTAGTGTCATGGAGTTTCTTCATTCCATTTGCTGATTCTCCAAATAAATTTGGCAGGTCTAACATTTTATCAATATATTTAAACACAATCAACATTGTGTTTTCGAACCTTTTATTTAATAATTTCCATGCAGCTTGGTAGTTTGCTTCTGTTATCTGAAGATGTCGTATTATTCTGCTTGCTTCACTTTTCAAATCATCTTCAGATACTACATTTTCTCTATTGATGACACTCTTCCGTTCTCGTGTACTACTTTCGTGAATAATTCTTTAAAAGTGGGTCATTGCTCATACGTACCATCAAATACCTGTATTGTTATTTTCGGTAATTGTATACTATTACCAGGCACTGGTAATAGTATACAATTCTCGTATTTCAATGACAGCACATTCAATTCTTGCTTGCAGTTCAGCTTGTATCGAATCATATTCTTCTTCTACTTCCCTATACTGTCTTTCTCTCTTATACGCTTCTGCCTCTGCATTCTTTTCTACTAGGATATTTTCTTATTTAAATTTTCTTATTTCCACCCACTGCATGTCTAATTTTTTCACACAGTGTTTGTAATAATCTGTAATATATTGATTGTAATAATATCTGCCGTTGACATTAACGTTTTCTTTGGTTGGGACTCTGAGCCATCATCATTCAGAATTTTCATAATTTCTGCCACGATCTTTTTTACCCTTTCTCTGAGGTTTGCTTCGGTGTAGGGGTTACTTTCTTCTTGTGGAATTAGCTTATCATTTTGCTGAAATTTTTCCCAATTTTTCGCGGCCAATGCTTTTCTGTCTTCTAAATATTGTCTAGTTCTTTTTCCGGGACCACTTTCTTTATATTGGTATTCAATTTACCTAATTCTTCAGCAATCTGTTGTTGATCTTTTATGATTTTTTCGATATTTATTTTGAATCAGAATGATATGTTGGCTTATGTTTAGAATGGTTGTGTTATAGGTTGTATATATATGTATATATATTTTACTAATACAATATTTTTTAGTGTATCAATTAATTGTGTTCAAATTTCTTCTAGTTTGGAGAAATTTGTTGAAAAAGAGATAAATTTCACACCCTTGTTTCGTGTTGGAAATATGGGAGATTCACTCTACTATCGTGAGAGCAATTTGTTAAAAAGTTTTCACACTACTGTTAAGTGTAAATTAATTGAGAATTCCTCTACTTAAGAGAATTCTGTTAATAAAAAATAAAATTTACACTATTATTCAGTGATTAGATTAGGAGCGATTCACTCTGCTTTGGTGAGAGCAATCTGTTAAATATATTTTATTTATTTATTTTTCTTTGTCAGATTGATTGTGGTTGTTGGTATAGATTTTAACTTTTAGTTGGTTGTTGGTGGTTGTTTGTCACCCGTATCGATTTTTTCAAATTAACACCCTAAGTACTCACCCTTATTTACTTCTGCTTTGATTGGTGCTGCTTTTGCTGCCTGCTGTGATGATGCACTTATCTGAAGGGCTGCTGGCTACCTTTATTCTTTTGGCACTGTTATCTGGACGTTTTCCATTGGCTACTAGTAGTTATTTCTTCCTTAACAACCTTACACAATTTGTTTGCTCGAAGGACCATGAACAACGACCGGGTATTTATAATAAAATCGCTAGCAAGCCCTTGACAAGGCGTAACTGTCATCAAATAATATGTACTGCTAAGCGAACTAACGATGGGGGCGAGTTACTTGTAGGGTGTTAATGGGTGTTGAAATATTAAAGATACTAGCTTGTTTCTGCTTATTGGTACTTTAATAATAAATAAACCACCACTTAAAGACACAATGTCGTACAAGTCTAAATTGAACACACGATTGATAACAATAACACTTAAAACTAAGGACTTATCCTATCTATACATTTCTTACATCTCCTATTCTTAGTACAGCGTACGTGCCGCCCTAATTCACCTCGGTAACGCATGTACCTTAACTCGGTTATGGCCAGTACCCTTGTTCTAATTTCGTGCTGAAGGGTGCATTCCTAGTTACCTTGTATTATTATTCTTACTGCACGGATTTGTCTACACCAACGTACTTGTTCTATGAAGAATGGCGCGCGTTGTCGTTTATAATAGTTAATAATAAATATTTAATTGTTTTGGAACTCAGTTTATATTTACATTTAATCTATTTACACATTTCAATTATAATATTGTTGTTTAATAATTATGATTATTATAGTTAATTCAACAATTTAAGTTACGTTTTTAAAATAAAAACATATTAGCGCCGGTTGTCGGTCTACTCTGAGTTGCTTGTTTGCACTCTATGTTCTACTGCCCTACCCTGTGACGTCATGTATTGATCATGAATGAACATTAATATAAAACTGCTGTAAATGGTGACCACCTGGCAACATTTTCTTGCTTATTTCTTTCTCTTGGAAATTTCTTATTTTCGACTTTTATATTTCTTGCGGGAAAACTCGCAAATATGGCAGTTGTGACGCAGAAATATGTAGAGGAAGTTCTTTAAGGCATAATAGGAAATGTATAATACGTAATTCATTGCAAAAGTCGTCAAAGTAGTTATTGTATGTATTTGAATATGCGTGTGTGTATTTGTGAGTGTTATTCGATTTGAAAACCTTTAGAAAATGCAAGCATTACTTATAGAATCTTAGTAAACGAATGGTAAAAAATGGGGACCAGTAACTTTGTATTAAGGCAAGTCAACTAGGCATAATATTATAAAATTGAGATCGATACGTTTTATCACTAAAGTGGATATCTTCCATTTTCGAGAGAAATTAAATTATTTAAGAAATTGTGAGTGGAGAGACATTAATTTATTGTATACATTAGTCATTTTTTATAAAGGTTAATTTATAGTGAATGTTATTACGTATTTTCATCCATATTCAATAACTAAATTTAGCAATGAAGTGTGTTATTTTTACTAAAACTTTATGAAGCTAAACTAAAAATGACTGCCATATCTACTTAAATGTCTTATTCATTACGAATAATAGTTACATAAGTAAAGAGTGTTTAGTGTATAACTCACGAACATGAAAATACTTCCTGCGAGTGCGGATACACATATCCGCACATGTTACTTACAGTCTGTTTCCCACCACCGCCAATGTAATTAACTTAGAAATTGCAAAATCGAAATATTGAGACATTAAAGTGCTTAATTTTTCATAAGTCTAAAATACTCAAAGTCAATATTTTTAATAAATAACATATATTATTGAAACAAATAATGGAACAGGACCTAAACCGAAGTAATTAACAAAAGCAAATTAAAAATTAATTCTCTATACTATACACTTACTTTGGTATTTGTATGTTTTTTATACGATGTTGTTTTCACATTTACATTAAATTTAGCATGATAAAAGAGTCTATAAATCATCATCATCATCATATAAATAAAAGGGAACTTGACCGTTGCAGCACTGATGTTACATACGTTTCTCAATAGTCTCTTTTCACTGGCTTGCAGAGTGCCGACTGCCTCGGAAAGTAGATGGGTGGGGAGATTGCTCTCTGACTTAACACACACAACAGCAGAACTGATTCGGCCATCATCACATTATACCACAAGTCACTATTTTTATTAGTTTTTCTTCATAGTCATATACAATAAATTATTGAAGTATTATTCATAGTAGAAGTATGACCGCGTTGCCTTAATTAAATGTTTCATGTTATAAATATTATAAACAAATGAAAATTAGTTGTACACAACCTAACCAACTAACAGCCAAATTAATCAGACCCGCTATAAATAAAAATTCTTAATAAGGCAGTAGTACCTTTGGTTGGGTTGAGTTTTAGTTTATAGAAAATTTTAATTTATAAGAGATATATATATATATATATATATATAATTTATATGGAGAGTCAATAATTGACAAATTTACACTAACGTATATTTTACCCGATTTACAAGAAACAACGAACTTTATACTAGTATATTCACTAGCAGAATTTCTACCCGGTATTCGGCACGTATCTTGTCGAAGTAGATGGGTTGCTTAGTTATTGACGAATGATGTATTCACATACAGAAATAATTCGTTTGGCAGATACATCATTTCGTTGAAGTAAAATACAAAATCTACGATTAAAGTTCTGAGATCAAGTCTAAATTTTCTTAAAAACGTGTAACAATAAAGAAAAAGAAATTCATCTAAAATTAAATATGCATTCATTGTCATAAATTATGATTGCATTTATTATTCACGACTCAGCTAAGGGCTATTTAGGAAAAAAGGGCTCAGAAGAATTTTAACTGATATTTTTGTTTAGTTCCAGTGAGAGCAGTAATTTTAAATACTTCTCTAACCAAGAAACTTCTTTGCGATATGAGGAAAAGATTTATAGGAAAGTGAACTGGAGAAATATAGAAAAAATATAGTAATAGCAACAAAATGAGAGAAATAGTCAAAAATTATGAAAGGCATGTGAAAAGATTGAGCAAATTTGTGAATATGAAGTTTAAATTTAGTTTTAATATTTTTTTATTTCAATGCCGTGAAAAAGCGTCTCCATGAAGAAAACAATTTTTTGGCTTTTGATTAAATACTTAAAATGTGAGTGAGAGACTAAAATTCAAGAAAGGAAATCAAATTCCCCGTATCGTAACGTAAGTACTCAGTAGTCTATTGGCATTAGGTATCAGCTAACAAAAAGTACCTGACATTTCTTGTTTATAAAAAATATGTTACTATGCAGTCTGCTGCAATGTCAACTTCTTTAATAACATTGCTATTAGGTTGACTGGAATTAGTCAATCTTTCAATCCCCGGAAAACATAAAAACATTCTACTAGCAAATTATCAATAATTGCTTCTTGGAATTAGACGGGCTCACGTAAAGTAAGAACTGAAAATAAGAAAGAAAGGGAAACAGATAATTAGAAAAACACAATCTAGCAGTAGCAGATACAACAATCGAATGGTAGTTGTGGCGCAGATCATTTAATTCGACAGAGAGAGAGCGAGAGAGGAAATACTAAGTACATGAGCAAGACTCATGGGAAATATTTTTTTGACTCTGTGTGTGTGTATGTGTATGTGCATACCTAGCTACTGGATGGCTAATCAGCCGTCCACCAGTACTCGGAAAATTGCGCTACATGTCGAAGTCTCTAGTTACACAGTGTGGCGTGTATTACGGCCGAATCGACACTATCCGTATCACAGACAACATGTTCATTCTTTGGAACCGCAGAATTATTTATACGGACTACAATTATGTCAATAGGTGGCTAGCCAAAAGGCAATCTCCATTTACATTACAAGTCTTATTCACGGATGAAAATTTTTTACACGGTCCAGATACCAGATCTGGAGCGAAGAAAACCCTCCTTGTTATCGTCCTAGAACCTGCCAAAGACAGTTACGAATTAATATATGGGCTGGCATTGTGAGGAATTATTTGATCGGCCCATTCGTTTTACCTTTGTTTAACTGGAGATCAAAAAATATTGAAAGATGTCTATGCAGGACAGAGCTCCACCTCATTATTATTCTCATGTTAGATTGTTTTTGAATGAAAAATTCCCAAAGCGGTGGATAGACCGTTCACAACGGTTACTTAGTGCCTAAGTAGCCGTTGTGAAGTAGGCAACTAAGTAGGCCTACTTAAGGCAACTTACTGGCTATGCAATAGCCAGAATTATATCTTTTAAATTTTTATTTATGGGACCACATGACATATCTAGTGTACGAAGAGCCCTTTAATACTGAAGATGAACTTTATGTTCGAATTTTTGAAGTTACAAGAGTAATTCATGTGAAAACTGTAGAACAATCCCCAAGAATTCATAAATCTTTTATAAATAGGGCTCAGCATGCGATGGAAGAACATGGTGGTCATATTGAACGCAATCTGTAAATAACTAATAAATTACTAGCGAATTGATACTGTGATGTTTTAGTCGATTACTAATGTGGATATTGTACCTGCAGTGCAAAGTTAAGTGTGATTTGTATTGTCTAAAGTAGTATTCATTATCTAGTGTTCTGGGCATTTGTTCATGGAATGCGTTGGACAAATGGAGTTCGACGAAGATTTTCTTACATTGCAGATTTTTAACTGTAATTAACTAGAATAATTAACTAATGCACTAAGTAATTGATTTCTTTACAGACTTAGGGCAACTTCAGAAAGTCATTTTCACTACTGAAAGTTTGTGAAAATTAATACTTTTGCTAAAATCTGGAAAATTATAAAATTCAGTTAAGAAACTTGAAGAAATTGATTGACTTTTCTTAGTTCAGTTTCATTTGATTTTGTTGATTTTTGTTTCATACTTATCCATACTTACCCAAATTCAGGAACTTTAACAGAATTTTATAATTTTTCAGATTTTAGGAAAAGTATTTATTTGCGCTAACTTTGAGTAGTCAAAATGATTATTATTATATAATTTTCTCCAATCTACGTCTCAAAAAATTATATAATATATATTTAATCAATATACATATAAAAAAATCATAATATAACACGTGTTTCGGTATAAACCATCCTCAGATATTATGACAAGAATATAATTATGAAAAGAAATATTTATGAAAAGTAATTCAAATTGACAATTAAGAAAATTATGGCAATATATGAAATTTAATGACTTTAGCGAACTAGTTTAAAATTTTTAATTATTGAAATTCAAGTTATTGAAAATTAAATAGGTTTCAAAATTGGAAATTATATTAACGCAATTATAGTTGGTATCTTCTTTGAATTTAGTAATCTCTAATTTTTCCAGAAAATCTAGTTTTGTACCTTTTTTACATTGATGTAACAAGATTCTATTCTTGATGATGTGCACACAAAAAAGATACCAACTATAATTGCGTTAATATAATTTCCAATTTCGAAACCTATTTAATTTTCAATAACTTGAATTTCAATAATTAAAAATTTTAAACTGGTTCCCTAAAGTCATTAAATTTCATATATTGCCATAATTTTCTTAATTGTCAATTTGAATTACTTTTCATAAATATTTCTTTTCATATTTACATTCTTGTCATAATATCTGAGGATGGTTTATACCGAAACACGTGTTATATTATGATTTTTTTATATGTATATTGATTAAATATATATTATATAACTTTTTGAGACGTAGATTGGGGAAAATTTTATAATAATAATCATTTTGACTACTCAAAGTTAGCGCAAATGAATACTTTTCCTAAAATCTGAAAAATTATATTGTAATAATTACAGAGGAATTATTCTATTAAAGACGAACATGAAAGTGCTGGAAATGATGATAAACGAGAGAATAAAAATTAAAATAGAGAAAACACTAGACGAATCACAGTCAGGATTTAGGGAAGGGCGAAGCATTCAAGACCATATATTTACAATTAAGCAGATAGTGGAAAAAACAAGTAAAAGGAAAAAAAATATATACATGGGTTTTTTAGATTTAAAGAAAGCATTTGATAAAGTAGGAAGAGATAGATAGTGGAAGATGATGGCAGAGAAAGAGATAAGCAGGAAAATGATTAGATTAATAAAAAAAATATATGAAGAAAACTCAAATAGCGTGATAGTCAAAAACAGACGAACAAAAAAATTTAAAACTAAAGACGGACTAAGACAGGGAGGAAGACTAAGTCCAACATTATTTAATATTTACATGGACAAAATAATAAGGAAAGTGAAAGAAAGAACTAGAGGACTTGACGTGGGATGGAATTATATGGAGAGAGTTGAAGTAAAGATTGGATCATTTGCGGACGATATAATGGTGGTAGCATCTAACGAAAAAGAGCTGCAGACAAGCATAAATAAATGGAATGAAACACTTAGAGAGAACGGAATGGAGATGTCTAAAGAGAAAACAAAAGTAATGGTGATTGGGGAACAACAGGAGATAAAAATCATGGTAGATAAGGTAAAATTGGAGCAAGTGGCGAAATGGAAATATTTGGGAGTAGAAATATCTAGTTCAGGAAAACAAGAAGAAGAAATTAACAGCCGGGTAGGAAAAGCAATGAAAATGTTTTGCAGTATCAGCAATACGATTGTGGGGAAAAAGAAATAACAAGGAAAACAAAAATAAACGTATATAAAACAATAATAAGACCAATACTGACATTTGGATGTGAGACATGGATATCAGATAAAAAGGAAATAAGTAAAGTCCAAGCGGTAGAAATGAAATACACGAGGAGAGTAAAGAGAGTGACTAAGAGAGAAAGAATCAGGAATGAAGAAATAAGAAAAGAACTAGGAATGGAGGCGATACACGAATACATAGAGAGGAGACAGTTGGGATGGTGGGGTCACTTGAAAAGAATGGGACAAGAAAGACAAGTGAGAAGAGTATGGGAAGCTAGACCTGGACAGAAAAGAAAAAGGGGAAGACCTGAAACTACTTGGAATGACATGATAGAAAAGATATTGCAAAGAAGAGGAATAACGATGAGTGAAGCTACTAGGATGGCAAACAACAGGAAAGAATGGAGAAAATTTTGCGACGCAGTGACGCGAAGCGAAAACGTAGAAGCCTAGAGAAACAAAGAAAAAAAGGAAAAAAAAAAGATAAAGACTAACAAGCCTACACCAGAAGTGGTAGACAGGCTTTACGATACATATATATATATTCTTGTCATAATATCTGAGGATGGTTTATACCGAAACACGTGTTATATTATGATTTTTTTATATGTATATTGATTAAATATATATTATATAACTTTTTCAGACGTAGATTGGAGAAAATTTTATAATAATAATTATACAAAATAACGTCTCTTTGAGAAAAAATGGAACTTGAATTTAAATTAGTTAAAATGACTTTCTGCAGTTGCCTTAAGTACGTCAAACAGAAAATTTTCTCTCAACTCCATCTGCCCCTAATGTAAAAAATAACCGTTGTTTGTATTGATGTCAAAAGTGCGCGGTGTTAGTATTCTACAATTGTAAATTAGCTTTATTTATTATTATGTATTTTATAATAATGATAAGATACTGATACAAGAAAATGGAAAAATCCCGCGTCATTAGTTATATAAGAAGGATGGAAAGATGACAATGATACTATGTACAGTAGAACCTCTATTTTAAGTCTGTTTTTTTTTTCTTTTAATTTTATTTACTACTAAGGCAAATAGAAATGTTTTATATCAATTTTTTTACAAAAATTGTACAACACTCCCAATGACGGTCACCCCCGTAAACGGCCATTTAGGCCGATATTTAGGGTGACCGATATGGAGAGGTTTTACTGTATATTACTTGTAATAGGGATAGCAGAAAACGAATATATACTACATATATACTAATTGAAACGTCTTTTTAAGACTTGATAATTAAAAGTTTATAATTAAAAAGCTTACCACAACAAGGTTAACTGCAGTGGAATGGATACGTTATTAAACAATGATACTCCATATCACCAAAAGTCATACAAAACGGCGTATGATATGTGATTTGATTTATCTGTATATTTCATTTTCTGGAAATGGAAATGCATTATTTCCATCAATTAATACGAAATTTGTACTTTTTGTATTATAGGAATTTTTACTAGCAATCGATGTCACATCAAGTGGCACTCCGGAAGAAAAACTGAAATGGGCATTTAGAATGTATGACGTAGATGGCAATGGTGTTATAGATATACAGGAAATGACTAAAATTGTACAAGTAAGTGATTGAATGAATAGTCTCTAATTTGTTTTCTGAAATAAATATTACACAAGACGTCATAACTCGCAAAAATGTCCACTATTCTTTTCAGAATTTGTTCGGGCAAAATTAATTATTTTCACTATTTTGCCCATATTTTTACTATTTTTTTTGGGGTCATGATCATAATGTACATATTTTATATGGAAAATGACTTTATCAAGATAATCATAAGCATTTGTCACTATCAAAACCCTAAAAGTGTAGTAGAATTTTATAGGCACGCTAGATGACATTTACATTCGGTTGCAGAGAAGCGAATTATCCTTGTTGCTAGGATAAAATAGGTAATCTGTTATTTTTCATATATTTCGTCCATAACAACTATAATTATCCATGGTTTATCCGTAATCCGCTTTTCAAAAACTGGCGGTTAGAGTTGCACTTCGTATCCTGCAAAATGTGTATAGTGTATTCTATAAATTAGCTTTACATTACGAATCTTTTTGCTATTGTTTCAATAGACTTCAAATCTTGCTTATTAAGATCGAATAGATTTAACCTTAGCATCAAGGTTATTAATTCTATTTTCTACTCCTGAATAGAAAAATTAAGTTACACATGCATATAATAAATTTGCTGTGAAGGAGTTTAAATGAAATAAGTAGCCTGGCTTCGATAAGTTATTTTACATCGTACTGGTTTAAGAACTACTTTATTGTCTTTTTTATATTATTATTATCAATCTTCGTATCTATTTATATAAATTTGTTGTTACTTATTTCAAAATCCCAATTCACATAAATTGGAATCGCTTACAGCTCGTGCTTCAATCTTTCATGCCGGTTGAAAATGCCCTTCATTATTTACTCATTATACAATACAATATATATTTTTTTTCATCACACACACCTAACAAAGAAATTTCTAGTAACGAAAGTCTATAAATTTAGATTATAAAAAAAAAATCTTTAAAGCCAGTAAGGTGGAAAGCTGATATAGTTGCATTATGATTGAACTGGATAAGCAAACAACAGTGGAAAGAAAAGCAAATAAACATTATCCTTTCAATGTATCTTCATCATGCTTTGTATTTATAGACTAGACTAGTTTTTATAGAGGTATCTTATATCACATTCGACTCTATTGTTATTGTAGGTAAACTAATTCTGTATATTTATTGGTGGTGAATGAGAAGCATAACAACGTGAAATAAAGTTTATAGTTTATTTATTTAATATTACTTGTTGTTTTATTACTGATCTATTTTTTTTTCTGTTTTCGTTTAGGCAATTTACGATATGTTAGGTGCATGTTCGTCAAATCGTCCAGCAGATTCTGCTGAAGAAAGAGCGAAAAATATTTTCGCAAAAATGGATGAAAACAATGATGGCCAATTGACACAAGATGAATTTTTGAAAGGTTGTTTGCAGGATGAAGAACTGTCGAAAATGTTGGCACCATAAATTGGAGTTATAAGAATATAAGGATGCAGAGGTTTTTTTTTACAAATGTCGCTGTTGAGAAATGTATTTGTAAAAGCAAAAGGGATGATTTCTAATGTAACTTATTATTGTAAAAAGTTGTTTGTTTTTGGCGTACAGTTTAACTACTTATTTATACGAGAGACAGGCCGGTATTTTCCATTTGCATTAACTATGATCGCATGGCAAATTCCTGTCTTTCACTAAGTCAATCGCATCTGATTTTCATTTTTTACGTTGGGATATATGTACTAGCTTCTTCATTCGGCAATTCCAACAAATACGATTGCTCTATTTCTGTTTAACCTAACTGCTTTAAATAAAGGTGAATCCTTCACTACTTTTTAAGTATTTATACATGTTAACCCCGAAACTTCAGATATAAATCCGTCATAAGGACATCTCAATCAATAACAGATTGTGGGTTGTTAGATTCAAAACGGTGGATTTTTAAATCCCTCTTTTTCTACGTACATATACGTTCAGTAATACTTTATACGAGCGCCTCTTTTATCCTTTTAGAGAACTGAAGGAGTTTTAAAACTAATTTTTATTTTTGAATGTATGGACAAGTTTCAGATTTATTATACCTATGCTGGAGGAAAGTTTTCTTATTTATTTTATACAATGTATTTTAAATCAATACCGTATTTAATCTGTAGAGTAAAATTCTAGATCGTAAAATTATTATTATATAGGTAGGTATGTATTTTCAACTTTCAACTTATAGCATCGCTTATAATTTATAATAACTTTCTTTGATCTTGTGGAAATACATATGTACCGCATGGAAATTTAGGCAGATTAAAGCATATATTTGGTTTATACAAGCGTAGTACTTGCAAGAGATAATTACTAGCACGGTAATCAGTATTAGATTTACTAATTTCAAGCAATGTCTACTCTTACATGTTAAAATTAGAGTACAAGTCTGAAGTACAAGGTTCGGAAAACAACTAATGACAAGTACTAAACTTGTATAAATTAGACACTACTGATTCACATTCAATATTAAACGCACTAGGCATATGGATGTGAAAGCACAATATATTCCTGACAGAAAATTAAATGACGATCATTTTTGTGAGCTTGTTCAATGAACAAATTTAAGACCAAACTTTGTGCAACAATCAGATCCCTTTTCATCAGAAAAAAGTAAATTATTTAATGTCGAAATTTTAGTATCACATATTTTTCGTGAACTATTTATCATTTTTTTTACAATTTTAGACCAATTTTCTTCGTTTATTAGTAACACCTAATTAATGGCCGGTACTAAGCTAATGTAAACTTGCTTGCACTAAACCAGTACTTGTATTAAGTTTAGGAAAATAAAATAATTTTAACTTTACGTCAACACCAATATTACCTGTCTCAAATTATTTTCTATGTCATCAACTAATTTTATACTAGCGACCACACTTTTGATTCTCGTAGCCACAGAGTACTCTTCCATATCGGTGGTATTTGCAAAATATTTCGTTCCTATCACGATGCCATAATATTACTAGTATTATTTGGATAATATAATAATATATAATATTATGTAGAATATGAACATGAGTGTCACTCATTGTTAAATTTGTTCTGGATAAATACAAGTAAGTTTACAATAGTTTAGTACAGACAATTGTAACTTCTCAAGCTTGAGAGTTTCGGTATAGGAGAGAGCTACCGGCACCAATAGCCTAGAGACTCTTCATAACATTGCTTATTCAAGTAATCTATAATGGCCCGAAATACTACACTCGCGTAAAGTAGTCCTTAATAAAGACGCACGTACATATTTTAATTAAAAACACGTAATGAATTTATTTAAGAACAAATTATATGAAATGTATTTTTTAGCACAATATTAATGCATGCTTCAATATTAATAGTATAATAGTAAAAGAAATCTATGAACCACATGTATAAATGGAGATTTTATTAACTTTTCAGAATAGAATCTCTTCTGCTCTTTCTAACTATCAGCATGCAAAATGTATAATCTTTACATTCTTCCTCTTATTGATAATACTGATGTTTACCAATTTTAAACTAATTTCATACATTTACATATTAATATATAATGAATGGCTTCGGTTTCTAAGATTTTTATATTTACCTAATGGTCGCGACTCAGTCATATATAGTTACAATGCGGAATCAAAAATAAATATAAATGGATATGCATCTTTAAATGTATGCTTATATGTTAACACTATAAATTTCTAATTTTTATAATGGTGTACGACCATTATATTTATATATTATATTTCTAATTAAATGGAAGAATTCTAAATAGATATCAAAACTTGATATCAAAGTGAATCAATAAAAATAAAATACACAAGAAATGAAAATCAGGAACAACAATCCATCTTACCTGGACCCAATTAGACAATTGGACTAGTCAACGTGTTTTTTCATTAGATAATTCCATTAGATAAGGAAAGTAATTCGTGTGCAAATTGCTTTCTTTTTTTATAATCGCTTTACTATTTTTTGTTGTTATGTATAGGAAAATTATGTAAAATAATAGAAGCCCTTACACTTACTCAAATGATTACGTTTCGAAAGTAGTGAAGTAAGAACCTAAATTTTCCATTTTTCTTTTTCATTATTATTATTATTACAAGTATGTATTTTAGATTCTTACGAGATTTAGGAGGAAATTTTACTACTATTTTGCACGTAAGGGAAGCTAAGTGTAAAGAAGTAATAAGAGTTGTTTTTTCTTATTTCGAACGACGTCAGACACGCTTTTTAACTAGAAATATTCACGTCATGGGCATTATTGTTTTTTTTACACAAACACTTTGAGTGTTAATTTTCAGTTTCCGACAGTGATTGCAATTTGTTTATACGTGTGAAACATTCTTCCTATAGTGTTGCTGTAGTGTATGGTTTTGTTAAAGAAATCGCTTCGATGTAATGTAGAAAAGTGAATGAAAGCAACGCGAATATATGTAATTACTGCAATGTATTAATAGTCAAAACTATTACTATTACTTATTCGACATTCGGCCGATGCATTTATTTATGCTCAAATACAGTTAATATCTCTAGAATAGTTATGGAATAAAATTTCTGGTTTTTTACATTACTTGGAAATTGCCAATTGGTTCTGTAAATAAGTCATAGATAGCGTTTTAACGAAACATGCGAAGGCGTCTACGGAAGAATAACATTGTTACAATTTTATGTGAGGAGTTAAACTTATGGGATACAACTTTTTCGTTTAAGAATTTATTGCGTGTTTTTAGGCCAAAGGAGTTTGCGTGTAATGAGCAAACTAAGAGAAATATCTTCTGTCTATCGATAGTTCATCCTATATGTTATTTGTAGCTATCTTAGAAATAAGATATAACATCTTAGTTACCTATATCTTAGTTATTCAGTGTGCCCATTCCCAAAGCCATACATAAAATTCTATTTGGAACTTTCAATTATCGTTGATTGCTTTTCGCTAATAGATCTTATTTGGCCTTTGGCAATGCAATTGAAAAAATACAAAGTTTCTGCAACAAGTGATGCTAAAAAATCTAAAATAACTACTAACAAATATCTAATTAACCCTAAATTTTATAATTTTAATTTTGGTACCGTTTGATGTGGATACGTTGTATTTTCCCTATGATATTACTATTGAATAAGTAAGTTTAATTGGTAAGAACTAATTAGCAAAATTTCCATGTAACATCCTATGTTCGGCGTTGAGACTGGACCTACGATAATTTATTTTATCTAATTTTCTTTTCATGGTTAATTCTCGTACAAAAAATTACCCGGGTTATTTTAGTGGCTAAACAAATACATTGAATCAACAATATTGTAGCTTTACGTATTGGTTGTTTAGTGCCACCCATTATATTTATTTAATAATTATATGTAGTTGTATGTGTTGTATAGGCAAGCTACGCCCGCCTTTTCGGTTAAATAAGTATTATTTTTTTGTTAATTTGCTAATTTAATGCATTTTTTGTAATAGTTAAGCACCAAGCAAAATAATATGTATTTTAGATGTAATTTAGCGTTTACACTTTTCCATAATAATAATAATTCTGATAATATCACTATTAATGTTAATATCTATTTGATGGTACTTAATTAATCGTGTTTCTTTTAAATTTTTATTACTTAATATATTCATTAAAATTATCGGATTTATATCAAACTAGGGTGGTTTTCTTTAATTGTAGACCCAATGTATTAGTCAATGTTTCATTACTCTATTTATTTATGCTTTATATTTTTTATTTTAGAAATATTTTCGACCAATCAAAATTCTAATAGGGCCCATATAATACCAAAATGTGGCTTTTTTTAAATTAAATTCTACTTAATAAAAGAAAGCAAATAAATCGCCATTTTCATTAAAAAACAACTGTAAAAAAATCAACAAATCTAGTCATGGGAAAACAAAATAGTAAATTACGTCCAGAGGTGCTAGAAGATTTAAAACAACATACTGAATTCTCGGGTAAGTTTACGCACTGCGCTAGTTGCAGTTGCGCTTACACTAGTTAGATTAGGCCAAACTTAAACTAAGGCGCAGATCAATTTCCATAACTAGTATGTAATTTAGACGGATCCAAAAGTGTAACCTATCTTAAGCTTCACCTAATCTAACTGGAGCAAATGGCCGTAATAGAATAATTTGAAAAGCATTGTTATATGCGTAGTAACGTGTTTCGCGGAAGAACAATATGATTCATGCATTGCCTATATATTTACTAATCTGTTATATAATAAAATGGAAATTGAAGCTACCAGTGAGACTCATAAGGACTACATTCTTTAGTAAGGAAAGTAACATCTCGAATTTGATAATAGTTCATTTGAAACTGGTGATTAATTAACCAGTTTACAAATAAAGAAGGCGAAGTCTATGAAAGGCGAACTAGCTTCTTCGGACATCTCGCTTTATTAATGGTTAATATCCCAGCATTATAAGAGAGAGGAAAATTTATAGAAATTTTATTTTTTAATCACCTTATGTGGTTCCTATGGACTTTTTTTTTCTTTGGACTGTAATAAAAATAGTAATTTAAATGAACTGTAATTTATAATAATAAAGTATAAAAATTACACTTTAATGCTATTAAAAGTAACATTGAAAAGTGAGTTTGAAAGTCAGCTGTTAAAATATATATATTTCTATATAGAATATTTTAGTCAGATGTTTTTTTTGTTATAGAAAGGTGCATCAAATATAAGCACTCCAGCTAACTAATATGTTATTAAGTTTATCGAAAGAACTCACAAATTTCCTGTCCCTTGGTATTTACATATTCGTGAACCAATTGGGAATACAAGCTGTCCTTAGACGCCAATGAAAGCTTTAGGACTCGTACGCTAGCAGCGAGAAAACAAAGAGAAAAGTGTAGGAAAAAGTACATAAGAGGAAGTGAGACAGAAAAAAACTCGCATTGTGTGAGAGAGAAGTATAGGTTATCCTACACAAGTGAAGTGGGACTGAAAGATTTAATAAATACGTAGAAAACATAATGACTAATAAAGAAAAGAAATACATCGAAGGAAAAAAAACATCTATGGATTGTATTGAAAATACAATTCCCCTATTTAAAAGGGGATTGACATTTTTAGAAATACTATCAATATCGCCAAATTATTTTTTATGGTATCTATATCTATATGTATATGCAGATATGTTTACTAATTTTTTTCTACATTTTCTTCTATTGTTTTCGATACAAAACGATATGGATAGGTTTTTTTTATTCTAATTTATTGCTTTTCTTCTCTAGTCAGTATATTTATTGCGTATTTATTTAAAACCTTCTGCGCCTATTCCTCTTATGTACTTGGTTCAAGCACGTATACCAAGATGTGTGCGAGTTATTTTCTGTCTCACTATCTCTTATGTACTTTGTTCTATACTTCTCTCTTTGTTGCGCTGTACGACTATACGAGTTTTTTCGTTGACTAGAAGAATTTCATAAATAAATAAATATTTAAATATTTGAAAATATATCCTGGTGGTGTCCCTTATGTTATTGCAACAGACAAACATATTAATAGATATTTTTTCAAGACGGGAAAAATGTTGAAGGAATTAGGTGGACTGGGATAGAATGTCATAAACTCACTGAATTACAAAATATTACAGGCAAAAAAATTATTTTCATAAAATAAAAAATTATTTTCATAATTTTTTACTAATTTTATAAAACCGTTTTGGTGCCCTTTATGGAAAAATACCCCGATACATCGTTCGCTTACCGCCTGGAGCGGTAATTTCAATTTTTAGTAACTAATTATTATTGTTTATTATTACTTATGTTGGTTAAAAAGTTCTATGACTTTTTGTCATGATTTTTAAAAATGATGACTCATAATATCTGTGATGCTGTCATAGAGTCTTTATTTGAACTATTGCAAAATCATTTACCATTAGTCAATATAATATTAAACATTGAAGTTTTTTTTACTTATGAATTATGTATTGTATCCAAATTTAAAATTTGTAACTATAGGAATTATGGAATATTATTATTGAACTTAATATAGACATAGAAATAACAAATTTTAAACCAAAAAAAAGCAAATACCACAAAAACTATTACGCTAATTATAAATTTTGGATAATTGCTTTTCTACATCTGGCACAAGTGGTCAAAGAACCTGATTCTCAGCTTCTATACATTCTAACAAATGTAAAATGGTTGTTGGAAGTTGTTAGACAGTATTCGAATTTGGCGGGTGAAATAAAAGTTCTCGGGCACCAGACAATGATTTATTTTCACTGTCAATGAGTTCAATAACAATTACACTCAATTAAATTATGAAATAAATGAAGAGAGGTACAGAACGTAATTAATTTAAATATCAACGATTAGCGATCCCGATTTGCGAAGTAAGGTTAACTTTACGGTTAACGGAAAGCCAGGAAAATAGAAAATTGAACTAAATCTACTAGGGAGGTCATCCGATGCGCTCGGTAAGAAGGCAGCATTCGTCGATGTCCGAGAAAGAACAAGAGGATTAGGATGAATTGCCGAATCAAGAATTAGGAAAGTTGGTCCGTTAATCAGATCGTCTTCAATCAACGGGGAAAAGAAATAGTAGAAAAGCCACGAATGGCCGTCGTTTTGAATAGAGCAGAATTCGATACGGAAAACAGATAGAAGAAAAAATAAGAAGAGCCTTCATATTCAATAGAGAGGAGAAAAAAAATTACAAGGATACTAATACTAGAAAGAAATCGCTTCTTACAGACAGACTAAAAAAAATATGTAGTTCAACGAAAGGCACTAATTGGCATGAAGAGGATTGATCACGTACTCCCAACAATGGTTTTAAGAAATCCAAAGATATAGTTTTCTTTGTTATTCATACAATGGATGACGGAATTTCGACTAATATTTGAAGAAATTAAATGGCATGCACATATTTACGCTAATTGAAACTTGAAACTATCGATTATAAATAATTTTTGCGAATCTTTATTTTTCTTGCGAAGTGTCTGGTACAAAAGTTCAAATCTGCATGATATTTTTCTTCAAATGAAAGAAATACTACGCTCGAAAAATACCAAGATAGAAAAAAATAGAATAATACAAATACACAATGACAAAAGTATACAAGAGTTAGAAATGCAGCTGAGGGTTGTTTTATTTCAAGGTCGGGTGTCAGGTACTTCGTCGTTGTCGTTTGTTGGAAAACACGATGATTCATCTGTACACTTGTCTGGAGGGGTGGTACCATAATTATCATAACTACATGCAGATTCTTCACCCTCTTTTTTTTTGTCTTTTTTTGGAACCTCGTTTGGTATTATCATTATTATTAGAAAAACTTTTAGATAAAAATATACACCTTTTGGAAATGCCATTTTTATTACAACTCTCTTGAAGTGAAGATAGTGTTCCGAATTTTTGGATTCTTGAGTAGTGTATAAAATAAATTTCTAAATTAAGTGCTTTTAACTTGTACTAGTGTGCAAATTGTGCGAAGTGGACTATAAACAATTTATTTGTTATACAATTAATGATATTTAAATAACTAGTGAATACGGAGATACTGATAAAAGTAAGTAGAAATAGTTTATATACCTTAGTTCACATAGTCTATGTAGCTCAAAATATTACAGATGGAAAATACAGATGAGAAATTTGGCGAAACAGTTCGAAATTTTCCATGTCTGTGAAACCCTTTTTTGCCAGCATACAAATGTATGAGTACAAAGGAAACGACATGAGTCCTATGATATAAACATATATATAGGAGACTGTTGGATGCTGGGATACTATGTAACAATGTTCTTGTACGTGAAAAATATTTCACGTTTTACAATAGTAAAATTTAAAAATCATCGGTCAGTATTTTTAAAAGAGTAGTTTTATTTGTATAGTTTGTTTAATTAGAATTAATAGTGTTTTTAGTCAAATATTTCTAATCTGTTTAGATTTTTAATAAATTTCCATAAGAAATACATTTTAACATGTTAAATTAATGTATCCCTCTATGAAACATGCCCTGTTGCATACGGTTCATTTTGTTACTTTAAATTTAATTTTTATTGTTTTTAATTTAAATGTTTAATTTAACATTTAATTATAATTTTTTATGAGGTTCTTCTAGTCAACGAAAAAACTCGTGTACTCGTGCAGTAGATGTTTTTTTTTTCTTCGATTTATTTCTTTTCTTTATTAGTCATTATGTTTTCTACGTATTTATTAAATCTTTCTGTCCCACTTCACATGTGTAGGATAATCTATACTTCTCTCTCACTTCATGCGAGTTTTTTCTTCTCACTTCCTCTTATGTACTTTGTCCTACACTTCTCTCTTTGTTTGCTCGCTGCTAGCGTACGAGTCTACGAGTTTTCCAGTATACTGTCATAATTTTTTTTTACAAAAGGTAACCACACCAAGTGTCCAGTTAAAAAAAAGCTAACGCCTAGAAAAAAGAAAAAGAAATATGAGAAACAGACTAAGTCAAAGTGAGGGAGAATAAGACCGTGTATTAGGAGGCGGTATTTATTTTTAATTTTTGATTTATTGAGCAATAGCTAACTGGAAAACTCGCTAAGCGGATATGCTCCCTTAATGTTGCGTGGTACGAATACGTTGCGGTTTCGATGCAGGATACTCTAGGTAGTGCCAAGCGAAAACAAATCTATGGCTGTGTGGGCACAGAGCAGGCAATATCAAGCGCTATCTGTAGATTGGATCTCGAGAGCTATAGCTAGAGTTAATAAGTAATATATATTACATCGCAAATGGATGCGATCTTACTTCACATTTAGTGGAAAATAGTATACCAACATTATAACTATGATTTAGAGAAATTTATTTACATGAAGTCAATGTAAAATTTGATGTGTTCAAATTGGTATTGAAATGCAGCGCTAGCAGAGTAAAAGTTTTTTCTTGTATGTTGATTATTTACTAATATAAATCAATTTTACACATAATTAGTTAGAATGTTTAATTTCTTTATTTTTCCTATTGATCGATTTGATTTGATTTTTCAATTAAAAAGTAATGATAGTAGCGTTAAAATTGAAACTATAGTTGTCTCTGTTGTATACATATAAAAAGCGAGACTAAAACTCTGCAGTCTTGCCAGTTGAATAGGTTAAACATATCTATGGAGAACATATCTATAAAGCTATCTACAAAGATATTGTCAGGGTAATTAAAATGTAGGTACACCCTGCATCATGGCAAATGTACAAGACGCATGTAACAGAAGCGACTAAGAAGAAGATGGAAATACGATTAACTGAAAGTAAGATTGAGAAGGAAAATTTTTCCCGTCATCGAAATATTTGTTTTTGAAAACATAAAAATCCATACATTTTTGCACTTGGAATGCAACTAACAATTGTAAAGCGTTATTAAATTAAGTTCAAATAACAAACATAAAATTATTTCGCAACCTAGCGCATAAATAGACACAAGTGTTCTTTGTATTAAAAAGTATATTTTCTGAAATTTAGGCAATTTACACACATATGCAATTCAATTTTCAGTTGTCGTATATTTTATTATTCAGCCTCTGTTTGTTTTGCTACGGATGGTCTAATAATTTGGGGACGCCTACGTTTTTTTTTTCTTTAAATTTATGGCTTGTTTTTGTCTAGGATGCAGAGATTAGACGTCACATGAAACGGGAAGTAGTGCTTAGAAATATTATATGTATTTTTTTGTCATCAATCAGTGATTGGCAACAAGCAACCCCAATCAACGAGGGAGTTCTTAGTGGAACTATCTCGAACTTGTTACACTTTCACTGTGCTGGAATCTCCCTGTCGCCAAGCACTGATTGGTGACAATAAAATACATATAAGAGTTTTTTCGTTATTTCCGAAGAAACTCTTGACGAAGCGTTCCTCCTGTTCGAGGATAGGAAATCCAAAAAAAGATAAGTAAAATTTAAAAAAATGTATCCAAAATAGTCAGAATTAAATTTCGTATACCCTGCCAACTTGATATAAAAGTTCAATTGTGTTGACAATTGAGTGTCATACACTTTTTGTTGATACTGCTAATGATTTCGTTAAATTTATTGTTATATTTTACATGTATTATTTCACTTAAAATTTTGTTTTATTTAGTAACTATAAAAAGTAGGAAAACTTTACAGTAATTATAATGCAGTGGCTATTGATATATTGATATCATATGTATGTGCAGTTGCTGAGGGTTGTTAGGTAACCAAAAATTATTCTTTTAATAAACCCATTATTCATAATACGATCATTGTATATATATAATTGTATATATGTAAGTGCATCTAAAGAGACCGCGGTACTAATAACGTTGCACGTCGTAATAGCATCGTGACATAATCATAAAAGACTCTTCACACTTTTTTTTCAATCAATGAAAAGTGGCGAATCTCGATTTTATTTATTTTTTTCAACTATTCCAGATTAATTATGATATTTATAATAGTATAGATTAGTATCTGTATAAGTATTTGGATTTACTAGCATATTTCAAAAAATTAACCTGACGCGCGTTAACGAACGTCAGGTACGTTACCGACCTATATTCAGAACAATCGTTTTGATACAGGGAATACAAGAAATTGATATTAAAATATTGAAATATGCAGAAATAACTTCTTTTATATCTGCATGCTGCATGCATACCTAAATGTAATAACTAAATAATGAATCTAAAATAATATTTGATGGAGTCCATTTCTAGATTCATTTCAATTTCTGAATTTTATTTAAATTTCTAATAGCTAGAGGTAAAAAACAATTATTTTAATATCTTTCTAAATTCATGAAATATAAATTATATATTATTAATATATATTATATTAATCAACAACAACAAACATTTCTGGTTTATTTTATTCTTACTTTACAATGAATATTGGTTTAATATTCTAACTAAATAACAGAATTAAGATAATACAAGCCTATTCGTGTTTCAGATTTATATACAATATTCTTCTGCTCTCTTTCTCCATTCGAACATTTAACTGGCAGCAGTAACTAAAAACTTTTGCATAATTCTTAAACTGCCACAGGCGGATTTCACCTTGAAATTTTCTATTCAGTCTATCCTAAAAATAATACAAAAGTTATACAAAATTGAATAATTTCAAATAAAAAATATACTGTTTAACTGAATTAATTAACCAAACTAAACTAACTTAGTTAAAATTACTTAAAATTTGATATTTTAAAAACAACTTTTATTTAAGAATAATTAATTAAGAAAAAATATTCATACTTATTCAGTATCTTCAGAATCACTTTTATCTAATTGAATAATTAAATGAGTGATTTCTTCTCGATCATATTGCATTTAGTATTTTAGTAGATTTACAGAATATCTATTTTGTTTTTGTTGAGCCAATCACAAAATTTCCGATTTGCACCGGTTACTATTTGGATGTTTCGTTCCTAAAATGGAATGGTAGCTGGCATTGTCCATTACGATGATTGAAGCTTCTGCCAATTTTTGCAACATATCATCGATCCATCTGACAAACACTACTTCATTCATGCCTCCATGATAATCTGAATTGACGGTGGACGTTTTTGAAGCTAATATTAAATTACTACCAGGAACAAAACCATTTTTTGTTCCTGCATGAACATATAAGTTCATGACATTATAAGTCTAAAAGTAAAAATTTTGATGTGAGAAGTGAACTAGTTTAAGTGACTAATTCAGTAATTTTACCTTTTGCGCATCATATCCTTGAATACATACATTAATGTGTGTTTGTGTACACACAGGAAAATTCGAAAATGTGAAGCAATTATCTTATCATATTAGGAATATGGCTGGAAACATATCATTCAACACGGATTAATGGTCATATCCATTTTGGATGCGCTTCTTAGAAAATATTATGCACTATTAGATAGATATTACAAAATTGTGGTGAATATGAAGGAAATGTAGTTTTATTTAATTGTACTAGCATTTCTAAATCTAATGTTCACGTTTCTCTGGGTTCATATGAACGAGATTCTACTATATTTATTTGTACTTGTTCAATTATTATAGATGCTGAAATCCATGAATGGTATAAAGGTTTCCTAAAAGATTGTCCAAGTGGTCATTTGTCAGTGGAAGAATTTAAAAAAATTTATGGAAATTTCTTTCCGTATGGAGATGCTAGTAAATTTGCTGAACATGTTTTTAGGTAAGGGGAACGAGAAATTCACAATATGTAGGCAAATTTATTTTTAGTCATATATTACTAAAAGCTTTAATGGTGAATTAGCATTCGCACACATACATAAGCACCAATTTTCAGAACATTCGATTCAAATGGTGATGGTACAATTGATTTTCGGGAGTTTTTATGCGCATTGTCAGTAACATCGAGAGGAAAATTAGAACAGAAATTAAAATGGGCATTTTCGATGTACGATTTAGATGGTAACGGATACATATCGCGACAGGAAATGTTAGAAATTGTAACGGTAAAATAATGTTTTTGAATCGCTGATATTAATAATGTAGTTTGTGGTAGCTGAAAGTGTATTTTGATGCTTTAACGAACATTGCGATTTCTTGGTGAAATGCTCGCTACTTAGTTTGATGCCTAATAACTAAGTAATTTTAGAAAACTGTGAAAAATTACTAATTTTTTAGATGCATCCAATATTTTTGTAATAACTACTAACAATACCAAAAATCAACAGGCTGGTAAATTAACCAAGAGATAGAAATGTTTGTAGTTCCGTTTTCATCATATAATGTTTATCATAAAGCAAAACATTTGGATATTCCTCCTATTGATTTTCTCTAGGCGATTTATAAAATGGTTGGTACCGTAATGAAAATGCCAGAAGATGAAAGCACACCAGAGAAACGCACCGATAAAATATTTAGACAAATGGACAAAAATAAAGATGGCAAACTAAGTTTAGATGAATTTATTGAAGGTGCTAAAAATGATCCATCTATTGTCAGGTTACTACAATGCGATCCTCAGACCCAATAAAAACTTAATTATTCGATTCATGATATTCTAATTATTTAGAATATCATGGAATAGGAAATATTTCCTATTCTAAAATCATTTACATACGTTTAAAACCTATCGTATTAGCAAAAGAAAAAAATGTTTATATCATTATTTTCTTTCAAATGTCTAACTATTGACTTAAAAAAGACTCTCTTAATTAAAATTTAATTATACTGAGTAGAATTGGCTTAATTTTATTATGATTAAACAAGTAAGACTTGCCATGTAGTGTGCGTAATATCGATTATATTACAGATACGTTTATTTTTAAGATTTATTTCAAATATATATTAGGAGATCTCTTAAAATAACCAAATTTATTTAGTAGCGATAATTTTTTTTAATATGGATTTTATTTTCTAAAATTATTATATTAATTAAGAGGGCAAATTTAAGAAACTTTTTAACGGGTAATTTAGATTAGCAATATTATTTTGTATAATATTACACGTCTAAGACCCATTTATTTTTATCGAAAATGATTAACTACAAAATACTAACTTTTCACAAATGATATTCTACTATAGTAAGAATAATGTCGTACTATTTAGTTGTTTTTATTTAACCAATTTCCACAATTCCAATATTTTACTTATTACTGAAGTGAATGTATTATGTGTTAAGCATATTTGTGTTGTCAGTACTTATGATATAATAATGATACAATTATGAATAATTAAATTCAATAATGTGATTCCAAATAGAATCGATAATAATAATAGTAATATTGTTCTTATTATTATCGTTTGCTACAAGAGGCTATTTATGTTTGCTTATGTTATAGAAGTATTTTACAATGCATATTCTTCAGGATCTGCCGATTAGCACATAATATTTCATTAATATCACCTTATCTTTTTCCTATTCTTATACATATTATCAAGAAGCTACGTACTTGAATAAGTCACAGTTTTTCTCCATTTATCTATTCCTTTAAATAGGAGCATCTCTCACCCTGTCCTATTCGAATGTATGTATGCTCGATATATCGAACATACAGATTCCCTTTTCTGATATCGTAGTAGGTAGGTAATTATTCTTCTTCGCCTGCTAGATTATCTAGAATCTCATGTAAATGACCTACATATTTATATAATTCAAAATGTCTCTAGATTGGAAAAAAAGTAATTACTCTTTTAAGTCAATGTGTGATATGACATTGTGTTTTTAGATTGATAGCATGCCGTGATTGTCTTGATAAAATAATTGGACCAATGATTTACAGTAAACCAAGGAGGAGATGTAGTAGCTCCACGTCTATAATCGATTACAGCTAAAAGACAAAAAAATACGTGAGATTCTAAATTATCAAATTTTAAATAAGGGAAGGTGTTCTACAATCATACATGTTCTAGAGTTAAACAATGCGAATATCCTTAAATTTTGCGCGTAACGTTGCCTTTCACTTTGTTATTCATAACTGACCCTTCTAAAGTTATCACGTTGGTTTTGCCGTTTATTTATAATTTTTTTTTAAATGAAAATCTTTGTGGCATATTATTTTTAAATTAAATAAATTATCATTTTGTTTATGTAGAAAAGGCTAAAGCAATTAATAAGTAGTTACCAGAATATTTTTTAAATATTTCCAAGCAATATTTGAATAAGTTATATTTACGCTTTTAAGAATGAAGTTTTATATTATTGTTGATAATGTTCTACAATCAGACACTAGCCTTGTTCTTTGTTCATGAACTTTTTACACTAATTCACACGGCGCAGATTCATGTATGAGCCCAGTATAGCGCAAAACGTTAGAAATGAGACATTTTCAATCGGTGTCCGATGGTGGATCATGGTTTGTCTGATTGTACAACACTTCTGTTCCACTATCAGACATTTACAATTTTTTATTGAAAATATATTTACGCTTTTATACTTTGATTAAATACATTCATTTTCTTAGAAAAAATTTGTTAAAACTAAAGATTCAATTTGTGTAAAAGTCTGATTAGTATTTAGATAAAATAAAAGATTTTCTTCCAAAATACTTTTGTTGTCTGATTGTAGAAAACTTTCCCCAATCTCTTATATACAGGGTAGCATAAAGATGGATTATTATCAGATAATGTTAATTTCAAATCATGAACCATGATTTGACATGATTATAATGATTATACTACCCTGTATATTGTGTTCGTTTTGAAGTAGTCTAGTAACATAAGTAGTTTGTAAAAAGAAAGAATCCTAAAGTGTAATTTTTAACTATATATTTAATCGAGTTCTTTATTATATAATGTATGTATGTTTGTTGATTCATTTATATCTTTACGTTTTTTATAGTTTTTTTTTTTTTTTTGTTAACTTTAAGACAATTTACAAGAAATACTTTTTATAAATGAACTGGTAAAAATAATCAGATTTCATTAATTATTGAATGAAAACACAAATATTTGACAAATTCGATAATGATACTTTTTTTGAACTGTTTATTGATAAAAATTGCCCTTATTCATTTCAAATTAGTTTGAGAAAACCATCTGTTCTAATAAAACGACAAAACTCATCGCCTAACCGAAATGATGCACCAGAGGACATAAACCAATTTTATAAAATTCATTAATTTCAAATTGCAATTGTATAGAAATGCAACAGGTTTGTTTGCACAATACTTAACATCAAATTAATTGCAATTCTAATATTGATTAACTTTTCGTTAGATTTATTACCGTTTAATTTATTAGTTTATAGGCAACAGTTTTATACCAACTCAATTTGTATTCAGTTTTAAATAATGGAAAATGTATAAATTCCTTGCATCCTCTTATCGAGTATTTATTTCATGTCTAATTAAAGATGTATATAGGGTGAGCACCAGAGAAGCTGAATAGGATTTTCATTGAGAACAAAATGTTGGTTTCATAAGCTGAAGTTATACCTCTGAAAAATATCGTGGCATGAAATAGATCACCGACTTTTCGGATCGATTTCGTTTGATGATGGAGACTAAAATAAAAAATATATATTTGGAACTCTTAGGATAATTGCAATGAGTTAGGAACTAATATTTTTATTTATTTTATTAATATAAATGTAGGAAAAAATTACTTCTTTGTTTAATGACGGGAAATAATTTTTTTAAGATGAATATTGGTAACAAAGTTCAAGTTAGTTTATTCAATTATAAATACAGAACACAATTAATAAAATACAAATTCATACCAACATCTCAAAAATCTATCTGACAGTTTTTTCTTTTTTTTTACTCGTCACCACTTTTTTTTCTCTGACATGTAGGAATGACTCTGAGTCATTCCTACATCTCGGCCATTCTGGTTTGAATTCGCCTCGAATTCTACCCACGGTTTCATTAAATCAGCTGATGAAGATGTCAATCTTGGACCAGGATGATCACCAATCTTCTCCATTTCGTATCGGTCATTACACAAACAATTAATAACTTGATATGGACCTAAAAACTTCGGTAATATTTTTGAGCATGTGGCAAATTGTGTTTGCTTAATTGCAACAAAATCACTTGGATAATATTTAGTAGCGGCTTTACGTCTTCTGTTGAATGATCTTGCATTTTCTTTTTGCACCTGGACTATCTGTTTTTTTGCTTCTTCTCTTAAAATCTCTACGTTTCATAAAATCTTCTACCAATTCTTCTTCAATTAACTCTACTAAACTTGTGTCTTCTGATCTGTTCATTGTTGTTCCGAATACTAATTCAAATGGTGATGTTCCAATACTCCGATGGAATGTACTATATTGTCGTTCACGATATTCTAACTTTTTATAAGTTTCGTTCAATTCTTTTTCAATACTGGCATGTTTTCCATCAGATTTCATTAATAGATTGTGTCCTATTGTTTGTGATAGATTTATCATCTCGTAAAGTTTTCACTTGACACGTTTTAAATTTCATATACGTCTGAAGCCTATTTTTCAATTCTTTTATAGAATTTGCATCATATAATAATGTCTTATTAATTTCATCATCTTGAATTCCTGTGATAATATAATCAATTAAAGCGGATTCTTCCACATATCCATCAAAGGCTATTTCTTTCATTTTCAAGATATATTGTTGAAATGATTCCTCTATTTTCTTCTTCCGCGAATTTAATTTTCGGTGAATAACTTCGCTGTTATTTTTTTGATCAAATTCTGCTAAAATTTTCTTCTTTAAGTTTGACCATGATGTAATTCCAGTTTCTGATGGTAAAAATAATCTTGCTGTACCACATAGAGATTTTTTAGCATACACAAACTTCCCATCCCATGATCAAAGCAGTTTCTTCAAAATCTTGCGGCCATTTTCTGATAGAATAATCGTCATCATCAGTAAATTTGGTTATAAAATCTTCAATGTCTCGCAAACTAACAGGTAATCTACTAGTACACAACTTTCTTGCACCTCGTTCATCTTTATTTTTATTTTAATCATTATTGCCATCGTCATCATTACAATTATCGTCATCATCATCATTGTTACAATTATCGTCGTCATCATCCTCATCGTTACCATCATCTGAATCAATTTCAGTTGAAACATTGTCAATATTCATTAATTGATTCATAATGTTCAAAATCAATTCGTCTTTGGTACCCGAATAATCAATCGAAAGTACAGCTGCTGATGCAATTAAATCATTAAAAGAATAATTGACATCAATAAATTTAATCTTTTCTATACTCGCCTGAATCTTTGGTGAATTTAAATCCATTAAATTTTCTCAATTCTGATCTATTCTTTTTGCCCGAATCGTTTCCAAAAATGAGTTTATGTAATACTTTAATTGTGCTACTTTTGGCTGTATTGATATTAGATAAAATCGCGGGAATGTCTTGTAAACTCTTCATATTTTTTCTTTTTAATTCAATTAGGTACTAACCTTGAATTTTCAGTCGTCGTCAAATCTTCTTAATTTTCGTCGTCAAATCTTCCGCTTCAAAAACAATCTGCTAGTTTATCCAATAACAATTTCAAATTTCTTTAATTAAACAAAACTTGCTTTGTTTAATAACCAATATCCCGGCTGAGCCCCCAAATTATGTAGGAAAAAATTACTTCTTTGTTTAATGACAGGAAATATTTTTTTTAAGATGAATATTGGTTAACAAAATTCAAGTTAGTTTATTCAATCATAAATACAGAACACAATTAATAAAATACAAATTCATACCAACATCTCAAAAATCTATCTGACAGTTTTTTTTTTTTTTTTACCCGTCACCACTTTTTTTTCCATTGCTCACTCTGATTCTTTCCTACATAAATTATACATTATTTTGTATGATATGGAGAAAGTCATCTGCTTCAGTTTCGCCACATTCTGGAATTTCCAGGTGGCTTATAACAACAATTACAATTGGTAACAAAACAGCTGCCAGTAGTTAGATTGGTTCATATTTCTAAACCGATAATATCGTGCAATTGCTATATTCACATATTTTCCACAAATCTAAAATAAGCTGATCAAGAGAAATTTACAGAAATTAATTTTCCCAAAGTATGTTTCCAAAGATCCCACAAGAATATTAAATTGTCCTTACAAAGAAACAAGTTGCACCTCTTTTATACTGCTTGCTAGTTTCGTTAGGTTCTGAGATGCGCTAATTATGAAGAAACTCACTCTTTATGGACATACATTACATATATATATTTTAAATGCGTATGAGCTGATTTAACTCATTTAATAAATAACAAGTTTTCTTTAGGTTAAGATTAAGAAACAAAAGTGCGTCTCTAACAGATGAATTTGACTTTTTTTTATTTTCATTTTATTTATGTATTTATGATATAATATGTAATACAAACATCTAGTCGTAGATGTACGACTAGTATAAAAATTGCGAATATCTATTGTGTTTTAAGACAGGTTTTAATGTTATTTCACATGTATAGCATGTTTATTTCTTTATTATTATTACTGTAATTAATACTTTTATTTTGTACCTCTTCTATTCTCTTAATACCTTTACAAGTCACTGTAAGTAATGCAAATTATTTCAATTATTATTAATATGTAATTTAAACAATGAAATCAATATCGCTAGTTATTTTAAATCTAAATTTTTTATGTTTGTTTATTTCGGAAAAAATTATATGATTTGCAGTAAACATTGTGTATTCTAATTCAATTATTTATTAATTGAATATATCTACATTTATATGAATATATATCATCTACATAATAATTAATACACTAATCTTGAATATCTTTTATTGAAATTCTCAATATTGTGCTGATTGTAAAATCGTCCGCTAATTTCCGATTTCGTTACTAATTTGATATCATCTAAATATCTATCGAATGATTCGATTTTATAATATGGGTCGTTATAGATCCGTAGTATACGTTCGGCCCATGTTTGCGGACGTGGTATAGTTCCTCTCAGACCTGAAATAAGTTCCATTAATAGTTGTAATAGGCAAGCAAAAAGATATTATCTAGAACTGACAAAAAACACTCTTAAACATTTAGACAAATAATAGTAGCTTACATAGCAATGCAAAAATTAGCAAATAACACACGAATAGGGAAGATATGTCTTATCTTGAGTAGAGTGAGTATATACTTTTTCGACAAGTTTCAGATGATTCTTTTCGTATTTTGAATAACGATTATTGCAGTTAAAACGTCTCGATAACGGTTACCCAAACTGTCAGCTTTAGTTCTTATAAGCTTCGTTATAAGAAGTGATCGGCATCGGGAGGGTTGCAAAATTTTTGCAGAAAAAATGGCTATGAGACATTTTATTTACCTCAGAAATGAAGAAAATTAAACTACTAAAAAAACCCTGAAAGCCTAAAAAATTATTTAACTTATATTATAAAATATTTAAAATAATCCTACAATAGTATAGTATGCTATACTATGCTATAGTATGCTATACAATAGCATACAATATATGTATACATATAGTATACACTTTGATTCACCAAATCTTTTTAATTGAACAAATAACAAATAGCCTTGCCCCGTGAAAGCTCGAGCTGAGTGCGACAAAATGCTGTAGTCCGAATGTACTATAAATCATTGATTATATAATATAGTAATTAATAACTTGCTGGGATTTGGTACTTTAATGTATTCAACATTCATAATTCATCTTCTATTCATTTTGTAAAAAAAATTGCTATATTATATTAAATACTCATTACTCCAATCATAGTTGTAATTTGCTGCAATAAAATCTACGATTTTGTTTAAAAATAAGAAAATTAGATTTTGTCATAACAGCAATGTTAAAGATTTAGCCGCTGCTTATCGCAACGTTCTCTAATGGCACACAGTTTTTTTTTTCTGGTATTCACTCTTTATCGTCGTCCATAAACAGTATTAATTTAGAACTACATAACGTTTGTTCCAACAATTTAGATAGATACTACATACTTATATCATAATAGCATAATATTATTACTATACTACTATTATTATATTATTATACAAATAATTATGATATTCAAGATAAAGTCTTGGCAACAAGCAAATGTGGTGGAGATGGTGACTATGGATAACTGCAAGGAGTGAACACCAGAAAAAAAAACGGGCTGCCATTAGGGGCGCTGCGATCAGCAAAGACTGAATCTTTAACATTGCTATCATGAGAAAATCAAATTTTCTAATTTTTAAGGAAAATCGTAAATTTTATTGCAGTAGTTTAAAACTATGTTTTAATCTACTTAATTTTTAATATAATATTTATTTAATATATTTTAATATATTTTAATAACATAATATTTTAATATAATATATTTAATATAATACAGCAATTTTCATTTAAAAAATGGTCATAGGTTTGTTTCTTTCTCATTTTATTAATTCTGTGGCATGGCGTATCGTTTCAATCAGTGGCGTGCTATAGGGTTGAGTAAAAATATATTATAAAAATAATTGTTATTTTATATAAAATTTCTTTTGAAATTTTTATTAACAATTATTTCATTGTTATATGGCTTCCTTAGAATACTATGGATTATTTTAAATATAAGAATTTATGCAAAATTTGAAAATGATTTGAAAACGAAACAATAGCAAAGCACGTCACTGATTTGACAATCAGCACTAGAAACACGAATCCCTCTGGTGGGCCAGCAATTTTTTGACCTGTCAATATTTTGACCTTTGCTAGGTCAAATATTGACCTAGCAAACTCTTTCCTTATTATATTTCTCCATAGTAGCGACTTTCTCAATTCAACCATCATGGCGCCATCTCACCGTTCCTGTATTCATATCAGGCAAAGTTTGGTAGCCAAACCAGTTAAAATCAGTTTGCTGTGCTGTTTTCTCTTTTATTTTCAATTCATAAACTGTTGCATAACCACACGAAACAGACCGGTTATAAATTTGTATTCTCTGTAAGGCAAAACTCACGACCGAACCAAACGACTCGTTATAAATTAGAAATTAGATTTTCGAGATGAGGCATCGGAGAGAAAGAAGAGCTCCTTGGTACAACTCTCAGCTCAAGGATGCGGACAGACAGACGCCGAAGCTCTTTAATAGAGCCATGCGTACGAAGGGTCCTGCGGACTCAGAGAGCCATAAAGCATCCCAGAGGAAGTATAAAAGTCTAATTCCGAGCCAATTTAGGCATAATTGGTGGAAGTCATTCTGCGAGAATGAGCCTTGCGTAAATCCTGCGCTTGCAGGAGGACTTTCGGAAGTATGTGGGGGCTTAGCCCGCACGTGTTACGTTGGATCTATACGGTGGTTATACGGTCAATAATAAATTATGGTTCTGTCGCATGGTGGCCTGTGGTGAGGAAAGCAATACACAGGGTTTAATTAGAGAAAGTCCAGAGACTTGCTTGTTTGGGGGTCACTGGTGCTTTAAGAACTAGCCCGACTGCTGCGATGGAGCAGTCTGGGTCTTGTGCCTCTTCACTTTTGTGATGAGGCGGAGACCGGGAAGGATTTAAAGTGGTGGATAAGAGTGGGGTTAGAAGACAAAAGAAAAAGATGGTGACGAGTATGAAAGACTATAAAAAGGAGAATAAACGACTGCAGAAAAGTAAAAATATTGCTGGGTTTGCAAACGCTGCCCTCAATATGCTCCCGGCGACAGAAAGAATTAGGTTTGACAGTTACCATTGGCGGCATGTACTTTGTTTATGCCTTGTTTTTTATGTTCTAACTTTCATCAATTCAATTGCAATACAGGTTACAATTTGACTTCGGAATTAAGTGTTTAATGAAAAGCAAAGAAATTGTTTTATTCATGCGAAGGTTTTTTTCCACGGCACTCAAATAAAAAAATATTAGAACTAAAGGTAGTTTAAGTACCTTAGTAAGTTAAAGAAGTATTACTGAAGGTAATAAAAATAATTACTTCCAATTTATTACTATAATGAGGTCATCACTTCTCAAAGGAGAAGTAAACCTTCCTTTTCTTTCTTAGAATAACATTAACGTTATGTGTTGCAAATTATGATTATTTGTACGGTATAGCAGGCAGCAGTATAGCGACACGGCTTTGTCCCAATTATTCCCTTCTTTCGATAAAAACCGAAGTTAAATTACATTACTAAATTGATTTTTTCTTTATAGAATGCTAAATGTTTAGTAATAATAATTAGTTAATACCAAGTTTCAATGCTTAGTATGACACATTGAAAAATGAAAACTTGAAAAGTTAAGAAACTAAAAAATTCATCTTTTAATGTCAAAAATGATATTGACACAAATGAACAACTGTAGTTTATAATCCATTTAATTCCAAATATAAAAATTTATTTTTGACTAAATTTTAATATTAAAAAATCTTTAAAATTCGCCTAAATTACTAAAACGCCGCCATTGTTTCAGAGGAAATGGAGAAATTTTATGCTATGAATAATGAAATACGTAACATTGAACTCGTTAACGAGCTATACAATAGCTATACAAAAAATCGTGTTTATGTTTGTAACATACGAAAACAAGCATACTTGTCGTCATAAAAGTATAAAATGATTAAAAGTTAGTTGGTGTTACCCAAGTCAATGTCGTGTTTGTGCGTGTTCGCGTCAAAAGGTTCGACACGATTCAATCTATAGTTTCTGACAATAATAGAAGATTTTTGTGAATCCTTTGGTCCAATAAGAATAAATTGGTGAATTTTTTACGTGTGAAATTGCAATGTCAAAAAGCTTGAAGTCAAAGCATAGCTTTGTTTCTATTGCATCGAAAAACGTAACAGAACTGTCCATTATGAGTCCACCAACTGCAATATATGAACCACACCAATTTCTGACTGTGGTTGGTTTGATCGACTAAGAAACGGTACCATGACAGTTTTTTAGTGCACTTGGACTTGGAACAAGACTATAGTTTTTTAGTTTTTGATATCTTTGACTGGAATTTAACAACATATAGAAATATATATAGATTGATAAATTGTTTATTTTCGAAGTTTGTTGATTTGTTCATTGTTCTGTTTACAAATTGTATATGATTAAAAAAAATCACGGCGATATTAATAAAAAGTAAACACAACAATTAACAAATCAACAAACTTCGGAAATAAATATAAATCATTTATTTATATTCCTATATGCTGGTTGTGCAATATACAGGTGCAATACGTGCAATAAATCAAGGCCGATTGATATAATTCTAGGAGCACATGAATACGGCCAAATACTTTTGGATGGCATAAGAAAATGAACTGCTAGGACAGTATACGGAACTGAGGTGGATATTATCCGGAAATACGAAAGTTAAGAACGACAAAATTGAAGCAAAAGTTTAGTAGCACAAGATAAAGCCTTTAAACGAATAACCCAATTAGAAAAGCAATGCACATTAGAACAAAAGGCCAAAGGTCAGGCAGAAAGTGCTTTGCGTGATGATTTAGATGAGAAACAATTAAAAATTGAAGCGTTCCAAACGAAAGTCGATTTATTTCAACAACAAGAAAAGCAATTAGTAAATATTCAGGATCCGAACAACCATACTGAAAAAAATAAAATTGATAAGTTAACAGTTTATTGAAACGAAGCAAGAAATAAAATTAAGATACTTAATGGTACAATTCAAGAGTTAAAAGCGAAAAGTATTGTGTCACAAAGAAAAAAACAAGAATACAGAATGAAAATAGGCGATTTGGAAACGAAAATTGCAAAATTTTCCGAAAGGAAAGAAGAAAATACGATAAAACTAGCAGGAAACACAATAAAACTTCACAATGAACTTCTAAATAAAAACACTGAAATAAATCAATTTAAGAAAAATATGGAAATATTGAAAAACACTCTGCAAGAAAAAAATGTACAACTTATTGAAATGGATAATTTACAAAATGAAAATAAGAAGTTGATTAATAAAGTTGAAAATTTAAAACAAAAATGCAATACAGTGGAAGGGGATTTGCTTCGAAACGATCAATATGACGTAAAAATAAACAGTCTATATAAAGAAATAGCATCATTAAATGATAATGCAGTAGAAACAGAAGAAGCTTGGAAAAGGGATGCGGAAAATTAAGAAATAAAAATAAACAGTCGGAAGTTATTATTAACAATTTAAATGGCGATTTATCACAATTTCACGGAGAATGCGAAAATTGTCAGCAGCAAACAAGTCTAATTTAAACAATCGCAGAACAAAAGAAAGGTTACGAAACACAAATTGAAGATTTACGAGAAAGTGCGAAAAAAGGCCTACTTAGCGTAGAGAAGACAATTTTGGAAAAAGCCCATTCAAGAGGTGCCGAAAAAGAAGAAACTATTCTAACAGAATTGAAAGAAAAAGAAAATGAATCCAAGGAATTGGAAAATAGTTACTCGGATTTAATTCAGTGAAGTGATGAATTGAAACACAGCATTTCCTATTTGAAAATACAATTAGTTAGTAGGACAAATCATGAAGAAACAATTGTAGCGTTGCAACTGAACATTGAAGATTTCAAACAAGAACAACTAGGTCAGTGCCAGGAAGTATGTTTATAAAAGAAAAATTATAATTGCCTACATGAAGAACAAGAAGAAAACGTTACATTAGAAACAACTGACAACGATTTATTGCTATTAAAACTACGAACAATAGGAGAGGAAAAACAGCCTTTATTAGACGGGTTCGAAGAAAAGCGGTCAAGTGGTCAAGATGCGCTAGTCCGATAAGAAACAATTATTATTAATCTTGAGATTGATTAAAGCAAGCTTCAAGATGATTTAAGAAAGATGGGAAATGAGAAATCAACGCTTCAGATTCAAACTAATAACCAACACAATGATATTCAATCTTTAAGGGAAGAAGTACTTCATGCGAAACAACAGAAATTCTCTTTAGAACCGGAGAAAGTGGCGCTGGCTGAACGACGTAAATTATGGGAAATTGATAAAGTTAAGGCAATAGCGTTAGGGGTGGCAAGAAATTTCATAAATGAAATTATACACCACGACGAAAGTCGAATGACTGTACCATTATAAAAAGAATAGTTCCTGGAGCTCCTAACACTAGCACAAGTAGCAGAAAGAGTAGTCAGAATACAAGAGAATTTGCCGTCTCATTTACGAATCCGCAGGATGCGTCGGGGTCCGTGTCCAGTGATAAAAGTAACATTTCGGGGGATCATCTGGAGACGGATGTACACTCTTAATATTTGGTTGTTTGTCACCAATCAACCGGTGTCCGTAGTCATTACATGTCATGGCATACGCCATGAAGACATTATCAGCGGGTCAGAATTGATCAAACTGGATTCTGAATGCATCGTCAAAACATCCATAAACATCTTAACGCCACGACGTCACGTCAGCGTAATGATTAGCCATGGGACTGGCAGACATTCCCCCAGAGCATGAATGTTACGAGTACGCTGGTAGGAAGAACACCCGCGAACGAGACGATTCTGAGTGCGGCAGATCATTTCACTAGCATTATGCATTTAGAACCAGAGCTTCAACAAAATATAGACGCCGCAATTTGGCGGCATGTGAACCAACATGCCAGATGGTCCACGACCATTATAGTCAGGCTCATATTGACGGCAGTAGTTGGAGTATATGGGTGTAAAAATGATCAATACATGACGTCGCAGGGTACGGCAGCAGAACATAGGGTGCAAACAAGCAACTCAGGGTAGACAGACAACCGGCGCTATGTTTTATTTTGAAAACATAACTTAAATTGTTGAATTAATTATAATAATCATAATTATTAAACAACAATAGTATAATTAAAATGTGTAAATAGATTAAATGTAAACATAAACTGAGTTCCAAAACAATTAAATATTTATTATTAACTATTATAAACGACAACGCGCGGCGTTCTTTATAGAACAAGCACGTTGGTATAGGCAAATCCGTGCATCTAAGCAAGGATGCGAATAATATGTAGCAAAACCAAATGAAGGACGTGAGGTAAGAATAATAATCAAAGTAACTAGGAATGCACCCTCCAGCACGAAATTAGAACAAGGATACTGGCCGTAACCGACTGTCTATAGTTTGTAAGTGTTGTGGTTACCAATCATGTGTTAAATTTAGTTTTATACGACATTGTGTCAATTAATTTTTAAGTGGTTGCTTATTTAATTATTAAAGTACTAATAAGCAGAAAAGAACTAGTGTCTTCATATTTCAACAACAATTAACATCCTTCAACAAGTTACTCACCCCCATCGTCAGTTCGCTTAGCACTACGTATTATTTGATAAGAGTTACGCCTTGTCAAGTGCTTGCTAGCGATTTTATTATAAAGCCCGGTCGTTGTTCAACTGACAGTTCAAGTGTCAGTCAAAGATAACAAAAACTTTGACTTCAAATATCTTGACACTAAAATACCCAAGGTAAAAAAAATCATAAATTTATTGGACCAGGACATTCACGAATTTATTAACAATGTGATGTGGCCATAATAATTTTCTATGCTAATCTTCTTGCAGTACTCGACATGCTCCCTCTTGTAGTAATTTGAACACTTCCAAGGAAAAAGCCATTTTCAACACGGGTTAAATAATTTATATAGGTATATCCATCCTATTATTAATTAAATACTTGTGGATGTGAATCTAAATATTTACTATACCTTTTCTACGTCTCTCAATTACTTCAACCACATTATCATAATAGCTGCGTCGATAATTGTGGATATATTTATAAGGAATACATTTTGGCCTGAAACAAGAAAAATTTAAATTTTAGTCATTAATGAGGTCAATTATGATGTGGTCATTTTAGTAGGGAAATACTGATGCTTTACCTACTAGATACCTAATTCAGGCTTGAATTAACAGCTCTTATACTAATAATAATATAAAAATAATATATATAGTTTGTTAATTTATAAATAGCAATAGCTGAATTGAATAGACCGAATTCATCCGATTCAGAGGATTTCTTTTGCGCTTTGTGTAGAGCGCGATTAGAGCGCAAATTAGAGTCCCTGCTAACAGGGACTCTAATCCGAGCCTTCCAAAACAGAGTTTGGCTATCCAGTTCTCTTTTTTTTGAACACAATATGTTACCGCCATTTCGGTAATAGAGCAGTCTAAAGTTTACTATATTTCGATACTTTTTAATACTTCGTACCTTTACGTTACGATATTCGAAACCCATCACTACTTTTTTCATATTTTTAAAAGCTTTTAGAATTGGCAACATACAAATATTTTGAAATTGGCGAGATTCTAACATAGCATTATGTCACCATGTATGTTATCATTATGTATGTTACATAATATGTAAATAAACATATTAAATGTTTATTTAACATTGAAAAGTAATAATTTATTAGATAGATATGGCAAAATTTCATTATTAAAGAAACTTTATTAAGTCGCACCTTACTTAAATAAAGTCGTCCTTTATTAAATACATTAAAATTGTGTTATGGCAGATGATTTGTGAACTTTATTAATGACTTTGATTTAGGACCAGTAACGCCCTTATTCTCATGTTTGATAATTGGGAAAAATATTTGATTAAATGGTATACAAAATTGACCACTATAACAATAAAAATGGCAATATATTTTGACAATTTCAAGTCGACCGTTGCCGGAACAACCGATCCGTTAATAAGGGAAAATAAAAGCTCGGCAGTATTTCATTTAAATAAAGGCAGTCAGTATTTTAATAAAGGCTCTTTATTTAAAACGGTTATATGCACATGCGCAGATCTTTAAATAACGAATCTGTTAATAATGTTGTGATTTTACGTTTGCCATATCTCTCTATTACTTAATAAAATTAAAAACATGAAAAACGCACGAATTATTTTCCATTCCATGTGATCCATTGAATCGCAACGTAAGCATTATTTTTATGTATATAATATATATATATATATATTTATACATATAGCATATATAATGTATTACTATACATTATTATATTTTCAAAATTTTTGCGTATACTTTTTCAGAATAGGTATGTAGGTATATTATTAGAATAAATAATTGTTAGATAATATTTAATTATCTGACTTCAGAATCGAGCGAAGTGAATTTTTGCCACAATGGTTTATTTGTATTACTAACTAGTGTATACCCGACTTCATCTTGGGGTCACTTCCCGGGCTAAATACTATGAGTACTCGAACTTGTTCTGCATCAGCACCGCGAAGATAGCCGTTAATATAAATTTTTTAATTAATTAATTACATGTAATATATCAAAGGTTCTATGATGGAGTACACTTCCGTCTAATACTCTGTAACCTAGGTAATGAGAATTGCAAAGCATAGTCGAAGAACCCGACCCGAGTTATAAATTGGAATTCTCTATAAGGCAGAACTCACAACCAAACCATAATTACTACTATTTACCATAAGTAAATTTTACAATTTTAATGCAAAATTAGAAAAATGAAAAATTGAATACGTCGCAAAATTTCTCTTACTTTCTAAGTTCATAATTTCTTATTTAATTGCCACTAATCATAACTGAATTTCAGAATTTTAAGCTAAAATTCGAAAAATAAAATATTGGCAACGTCGCAAAATTTATCTTCTTTAAATTCATAATTTCTTATCTAATTGTCACTAATTCACAATTTTAACATGAAATTAGAAAAATTGAATATTGGCAGCGCCGCAAAATTTCTCGTCCCTAAATTCATTATTTATTCTTACAATTATATCTTATTAATTTCTTATCTAATTGCCACTAACCATAGTGAACATTACAATTTTGGCGTAGAATAAAAAAAATACAAAATTGGCAACGTCGCAAAATTCATAATTTATTATCTTATTGCCACTAATCAATCTACAAAAAAAAAACTAGAGAAACGTATCAGTGCTACAAGGAAGAAAGGAAAATAGTGAAGCAATTAGTATTAGAGGCGAAAAGAAATGAATGGGCAGAATTCGGCAAGAAATTAGAAAACGAAGCGGCAGAGGGGAAAAAAATATTCTACAGCAGATTAAAAACAATAAGAAAAGGAAAGGCCAACTGCGCGACATATATAAAGAACAAAGAAGGAGAACTATTAAAGCAGGAAAAGGAAATAATGGAATGATGGAAGCAATACTTTGAAGAGCTGCTGTCAGAAAAGATAGAGAGGACCGATACAAGAGAGGTAGCCAATATAGAGAGAAATGAAAGCAAAGACGATGAAGAAGAATTTAATATGGAGGAAATGGAAAAGGCCATAAAACAACTAAAGAATGGGAAAGCGCCAGGAAGCGACACAGTAACGACAGAAATGGTAAAATATATGGGGGTAGAGGGAAGGCAAGTAATGCTTGATATATATAGAAAAATATGGACAGAGCAAAGAATCCCAAAAGAATGGCAGCATGCGATGATAGTGCCAATCTCCAAGAAAGGGGACAAGAAAGACTGTAATAATTACAGGGGAATTACACTACTAAATACCAATATGAAAGTGCTAGAAATGATTATAAATGAGAGAGTAAAAAGTAAAATCCAGAAAACACTGGACGAATCCCAGTCAGGATTTAGGGAAGGAAGAAGTATTCAAGATAATATATTCACGATTAAACAGATAATGGAAAAAACAAGTAGAAAGAAAAAAAATGTATACATGGGTTTTTTAGATCTAAAAAAAGCATTCGACAAAGTAGGAAGAGATAGATTGTGGAGGATGATGGTAGAGAAAGAGATAAGCACGAAAATGATAAGCTTAATAAAAAAAATATATGAGGAAAACTCAAATAGCGTGATAGTCAAAAACAGACAATCAAAAAAATTTAAAACGAAAGACGGACTAAGACAGGGAGGAGGACTAAGTCCAACATTATTTAATATCTACATGGACAAAATAATAAGGAAAGCGAAAGAAAGAACTAGAGGACTTGAAGTGGGATGGAATTATATGGAGAGAGTTGAAGTAAAGAGTGGAGCATTCGCAGACGATATAATGGTGGTAGCATCTAATGAAAAAGAGCTGCAGGCAAACATAAATATATGGAATGAAACACTTAGAGAGAACGGAATGGAAATGTGTAAAGAGAAAACAAAAGTAATGATAATTGGGGAACAACAGGAGATAAAAATCATGGTAGATAAGGTAAAATTGGAGCAAGTGACGAAATGGAAATATCTAGGAGTAGAAATATCTAGTTCAGGAAAGCAAGAAGAAGAAATTAACAGTCGGGTAGAAAAAGCAATGAAAGTGTTTTACAGTATCAGCAATACGATTGTGGGGAAAAAAGAAATAACAAGGAAAACAAAAATAAACGTATATAAAACAATAATAAGACCAATACTGACATTTGGATGTGAGACATGGATAACAGATAAAAAGGAAATAAGTAAAGTTCAAGCGGTAGAAATGAAATACATGAGGAGAGTAAAGGGAGTGACAAAGAGAGAAAGAATCAGGAATGAAGAAATAAGAAAAGAACTGGGTATGGAGGCGATACACGAATACGTAGAGAAGAGACAGTTGGGATGGTGGGGTCACTTGAAAAGAATGGGACAAGAAAGACAAGTGAGAAGAGTATGGGAAGCTAGACCTGGACAGAAAAGAAAAAGGGGAAGACCTGACACTACTTGGAATGACATGATAGAAAAGATATTGCAAAGAAGAGGAATAACGATGAGTGAAGCTAGTAGGATGGCAAACAACAGGAGAGAATGGAGAAAGTTTTGCGACGCAGTGACACGAAGCGAAAACGCGGGGGCCTAGAGGAAGAAGGAAAAAAAAAGATAAAGACTAACAAGCCTACACCAGGAATGGTAGACAGGCTTTAAGATACATATATATATATTGCCACTAATCAAAAGTGAATTTTACAATTTTAAAATAAAAAAAAAAATGCAAATTGGCAACGTCGCAAAATTTTTCTTCTCCAAATTCATAATTTCTTATCTAATTGCTACTAATCTTGGGTGAATTTTACAATTTAAGCGTAAAATAATAAAAATAGAAAATTAGCAACGTCGCAAAATTTCTTGTCGCTAAATTCATAATTTCTCTTGCCTCTAATCATAAGTGAATTTTACAATTTTAGCGTAAAATAAGAAAATAGAATATTGGCAACGTCGTAAAGTTTTTCGTCTCTAAATTCATAATTTCTTATCTAATTGCTTATAACCATAAGTGGAATTTTTCAATTTTAGCGTTAAATAAAAAAAATGAGAATTGGCAACGTCGCAAAATTTCTATATATAAATAAATATGTAAATAAAGAATAAATAATAATTAATTAGTTTTATTTTCAGATGAAAGTGGTAGAAACAGTATAGCAAACTGTCTTTTACTAAAGTTTGCCCGAAATTAATACATGCACGGTGAGATTAATAATAATATTATATATAATATAATATAATATAATTATAATATATAATAATAATATAATAAGCATTAATAAATAATTTTTCCAAACATCCATGAACACGTAATGATATTATCCATACCGCCCCTGTAGCGGTTAAATTCACACTGATCATAATCAGATAAAGATAGACAAATTTCGCTGTTCGCTGATCATGAACCACGATCAGCGAGCCCACCTCACTACTCAACTCACTCGACTGCTCATGAATAAGCACGAACGCCTGGTACATCGCTACAAAATCAACTTATTTTTATTACATAGTAGATAGATCAATTTTATTGTAAAAAATGCCTCCTAATAACGGCCATTCGGACTGAAATTTTGGGTAGCTGTTGTAGAGGGCAGTACATTCAATTGTACTCACTTATTAGTTGTACTCTACTTCTTTCTTAGTATAGTAGAAAAAAAAAAGGAAATAAAAGTGTACAGTTAGTAGAATGTATTGTACTAATCGAAACTACGAATTTGGCAGACAAATATTCGGAAGTGATTTTCATAACTGTTACAAGTCAGCAATATTAACTTGTACAGAGACGGGTAGTTTAGTTACTACAAAATAATAATTAATTATATATACATTTTTTTTTTGTGGATAATATAGTATATTTTATTATACTAGTCGCAGAATATCTATATGTAGATAAATATGTAAATGAAGAATAAATAATAATTAATTAGTTTTTTCTACGACCATACAAAAATGATTAACTTTCATCACTATCTACTCTCCACGAAAATTTGATTTCCATGACTAGTGATGTAATAACCCATAAGGTTAATTTTCGTCGCTTGTGACGAAAGTAAATCATTAGTAAATCAATTAGATGCACTTACATATATACAATTATAATGATTGAATTATTAAATGAATAATGGGAAAATGTGATTTAGCACCAAAATATAAACATTTCTCTTTTTTAAAAGTAAAAATTAAACATTTAAAAGATTTCAGGATTTCACATTAACCTACAAAGGCGCTGGGCAGCGCCTTCTTTGATTTTAAAACCAATACTGATTGTATTAAATGCAAAAAATTTAAATTATTTTTTATTAAGCTAAAAAATAGTTGAAACACATTGCAAATGTTGTTGTGTTGGCAAAACATCAAATCAATACTCATAACATACCATGAAATGGTGAATATTTCTTCAAAATTTGAATAAATGTTTAATTATGTATATAATTTTTGGTCGCCTAACAATCCTCAGCAACTGTAAATATATATGCTCAACAGCCACTGCATTATAATTACTGTGAAGTTTTTCTATTTTTTGTATATATATGTCTATATGCCTTATACCATCAACTGGTGTCGGCTTGAGCTCTTCTCGTTATCCTCCTATTCCTCACTTCCTATGCATCTCTCCCACTCCTTCCTGTTGCAAGCAGTGCTTCTTGCGTCATTCAGCCTCATTCCTCTTTCTCTTATTGCTTTTTCAATTCCCTCATCCCATGTAATTTCTGGTCTTCCCCGTTTCGCTCTTCTTCCCTCCCTTGCCTGCCAGACTCTCTTTACTTGCCTCTCTTCACTCATTCTTACCAGATGTCCCCACCATCCCAACTGCCTTCTGTGGATGAACTCCACCACTGGTTCTATCTCCAACTCTTCTCTTATTGCGCTGCTTCTTATTTTATCTCTTTTTGTTACCCCTTTTACTCTTCTCAAGACTTTCATTTCCACAGCTTGTACCCTACTTATGTCTTTTTGCTCCATTTTCCACGTTTCACATCCGAATGTTAAAATCGGTCTTATTATGGTCTTGTATACATTTATTTTTGTTTCCCTTGAGATTTCCTTGTTCTCCACTATTACTCTATTTATTCTATAATATGCATTCAATGCTTTATTCACCCGCTCCGTAATTTCATTTTCCTGTTTACCACCGCTACTGATCTGCACTCCTAGGTACTTACAACAATCGACCTGTTCTATTCTCGTCTCTTCTATCTTAATTTCTAACTTCCGTTTCTCTCCTATTACCATTACTTTTGTCTTTTCCTTGCACATCTCCATCTCGTATTTTTTAAGCACTTCATTCCATTTGTTCAATTTTCTCTGCAAACTCCTTTCATTCTCCGCCACTAACATCACATCATCTGCAAATGCTCCAGTCGTTATAACCACCCTTTGCATGTTTTTATATCCAACGACTAGCCCTCTTTCCTCTTTATCACTTTCTCTCATTATCTCATCCATATATATGTTAAATAATGTTGGACTCAGTCCTCCCCCCTGTCTTAGTCCGTTCATTGTTTTAAATGTTTCAGATTCTTTACTATTTACTATTATGCTGTTTACATTCTCCTCATATATCTTCCTTATTAACCTAATCATTTTCTTTTCTATATCCCTCTCTCTCATTATATCCCATAATCTGCTTCTATTTATTTTATCAAATGCCTTCTTTAGATCTGGAAAACCTACATATATATTTTTTTTACTATTCCCTGCCTTTTCCACCATTTGCTTTATAGTAAATATATGGTCCTGTATGCTTCTTCCCTTTCTAAATCCACATTGTGGCTCTTCCAAGGTCTGTTCCACTTTATCGTTTATCTTATTTTTTATTATTTTCTCTAATATCTTCATCCCTGTATTTATTATGTTTATTCCTCTATAGTTCTTACAGTCAGCTCTGTCTCCTTTTTTATGTATTGGTACTATCTGTGCTGTTTTCCATTCCTCTGGGATGCGTTCTTCTCTCCATATTTTGTTGTAAATATATACCAGTTTTTCCATTCCCTTTTCTCCAATATTCTTAATCATTTCTGATGTTATTCCTTCACTCCCTGGAGACTTCCCATTCTTAAGTTCTCTAATAGTCTTTTCCAATTCTTCCCTTTCTATTTCTTCGCCGCCTTCCTCTTCATTATCCACTTCTTGAGATTTACCTTCTCCTACTCTCTTTTTTTCGCTATTTTTATTGAATTTCCCACTTACACTTCCCTCCAATAGCTCTTCGAAATATTCTTTCCATCTGTTTATCACCTTTTCCTCATCTTTTATTACCTTTCCATTCTTGTCTTTCATGAGCCCTCTGTTTTCCTTTTTATCTTTTCTGCACCCTCTCAAGACACTGTAGAAAACTTTCTTATTTTCTTTACTATTGCTTTCCATTTTCTCACCAAATTCTTGCCATTGTTTCTTTTTTTCTTCTCTCACTAATTTCTTCACTATTTTCCTTTCTTCCTTGTAACACTGATATGTTTCTCTAGTTTTTTTTTGTAGATATTCTTTCCACTTTTCTTTTTTTATTCTCACTCTTCTCTTGATCTCTTCTGTCCACCATGCCGTTTGTTTTATTTTCTTATTTCTTCTTATTCTTCCACACACTTCCGAGCTTGCTTGTAGTATTATCTTTTTGAGTTCCTCCCAACTCTCTTCCAAACTTAATGTCTTCCATTTCTCATTTCCACTCTCAATCATCCTCTCCACTTTTTCTCTATATTGCTTTGCCACCTCTCCGTCTTTTAGTCTATACGCTTTTATTTTCTCATATTCTATCTTATCTTCTTTTCTCTCTCTGTTGTCTGCTTTTAACGGTTTCTTTATCTTTGCTATCATCTATAATGATCTATTTTTTGTAATTATTAAATCAAATAAAATTTTAAGTCAAATAATAACATGTAAAATACAACAATAAATTAAACGAAATAATTAGTATTATCAATAAATGTATGACACTTAATAGTCAATCCAATTGGACTTTTATATCAAGTTGGCTAGATTTATGAAATTTAATTCTGGCTATTTTGTATATATTTTTTTAATTAAATTTAATTTTAATAACGATGGTCGTAGAAAAAGTATAGTATTATACTCGTGAAAATCATTTTCTGAATCTCGCGAATATTAAACTGTTCTCTCGAATGCAGAAAATGGAATTTTCGTCACTCGTGTAATAATATGCTATTTCGAAATATCCATAAACACTTAATGATATCATCCATAGCCCTCGTGAAGCAGTTAAATTCTCACTGATCACGAACCCGAAACCACGATCAACGAACTGCATTCTCATCCCACTACTCACTCGACTGCTCATGCCTAAGCACGGGCGCCCCCGCTACATCGCTACAAATTCAACTTATTTTTATTATATAGTCGAAGAATAGATGAGACTATCGTCCGGATGATTCGTGTTACAATTGAACTCGAGAAGTTCAATTGTAATTTTATTTTTATTCAAAAAATAAAAAACATAAATTTATACGCCAATACACTTATAGTATTTTTATATTAACTTCTAAATAGTCAATCATTTTACAATTACATTATCTAAACATTTACATTATATTTTAAAATAATTTAAAAAATATAACATCAAACATGCCTATAGACGGTTTTAGAATAGCATATTTCTTGAACAAAATATTGTTCAATTTCTTTTTAAAGATACAATTATGGCTTAATTGCTCGTCTTTTATATGAAGTACATTATTTTCTAACAATTCTAATATTCTCTTTGATAATTATTTAAATATTATGGTTGAAGCCTGAGCTAAAAAAGAATAAACAGTTAAATACTAGTAATAACCCACTTACTTTGATTTATTTTTTTTTATTGTGTAGGAATTCTCAGGTAAATGTAAATGTTTCATTTAGATGAATAAAAAAGTCACATCATTTTTATGACTACAAATTTCAAATTTTCGTTATATCGGTTGTATAACCTTTATAAGCACAGAATAGTTCGTTGTTTATAACTTTGCAAGCCTACTTAGTTATTTTCACGGCCAGAATACATGTATGGGTGTCTCCCCACATGTCGAGTTTAATTGTAACTTGAATCTTCTAGACGCTAGTCTGTAGATATAAACCATGATGCTAAGTCTAACAAGATAAGCCAACGTGGAGTTTTGTCAATTTGGTTGTGACGTCGGTGAGAGACGCCTTTTCAAATCGCTTGTTTTAATAATTGAAATTGTGGTTATGGCCCCTAATCTGATGTTAATTTTGTTTTTTTGTCTATGTTTTTTATTTTAATACAGCTTGCAGTTTATTTACGTTTAATTAATTAATAATGTTTTTTTAAATTCATTCATTATTTCAGTAATACATGTGTTTATATTATATTTAAAAAGATATAAAAAAAATATTATATAAAAAAGATATTTTATTTAAATGTGTCAACGCTTTCTCAACGGAAAAAAAACAAAAGGGTCAAGCAGTGACGCCATGCGCAAAAATTTTTAAAATTGGATGTCAGGTTGGTTTATCTTGTAGCCTTAATATCATGGATACAGACGCTATAGATCAGGGCCGGCAGTTGCATTGAAAGTATATTATAATATGGTGATAGGTGTAGCCACGCTTTAATTTGGTTACAAATCTTTTAGAAAGATAACTATTAGGAAAACATAGATACAAAAAGGTTAGAACATTTATTTAAATAAATTCATATTTCTTACATATTTCGGCACTTAAATAAATAAATAGTGCAATTCAATGTTAGTGAAATGTAAGCATTTTCTGCTCGAAAATATGTATTAAATTTTTTATATCTAAATACTCGATATTAAAGAGAATTTTTTCATGTAAATTCCTTTATCTACATACATATATGTCTTAAGTCTTAATGATTAAAATAAAATTCTCGCATATCGTGCATGAATAGAATTTTTACTATGATGTACGTAAAATTTGCCACTAAATCTCATCTCTTCCACCAACTTTTTATCGGCCAATTTTCTTATCAAAATATCACATTGATTTGATTTTTTAGTATAACTTCTCAATGCTCTTTCGGCCCATGTTTGTGCTATAGGGATGTCTCTGGTTATTCCTCTGTTTCTTTTATCCAAATAATCAATTACATCATCGTAGTAATTTTTTCTGTATTCGGTAAGGTATTTGTATGGTAAGAATTTCGGTCTGGAACAATTTCAAAAGAAGCGTTTATATCAGTTTAGAAACTGAGAAATAACATACTAAAGCTGATCATAAATTTTAGCTATTTTCAATCATTGTATAACTACCGACACTGACTTTACGATCTATATTAATTTGAGCGAATTCAGTAGACTAATTAGTAGGTAAGAAAATTTTTGAGTATAAGACGGATTCATAATTAACAAAACACTAAAGTGAGAACGACAAATTCGTTGTGGCGACATAAATACTATTAAGCAATAGATCGTAACGATGTCCATGCTTAGACTTGAAAGTAACATATGAAGATCTAAAGTGTTATATATTTCAAGTGAATTAACAAAAAGTTATTATTTATATCAGTTGATGAACAAAAGTAACTTGTTGCAAATATAGCGTGATATAAAAATCAAGTATTTGTGACATTTATACAGTCATACATACGTACATAATCATTCTTTCTATCGACGAATTTTAATATGTCAGACTGATAATTTCTTCACAATTGTGTCATACACATGGATTGCCAAATTTGGTGATTTTATTGTTATTAGTTTATTTTGTAATTTACGAGAGAACAATGTGGACCCAATCAATCAAAAAATTACTTATTTTTACAATTTGTTAATATAATTCATATGATAAATTGTTTTTTGAATACCACACATATAATAAAGGACTCGTAGAGTTAAACTTCTCTTCGTTTTATTATTTTAACATTCTATATGCTTTATATATTTCCCCCGGTATATGCCTTATACATACATTATACATACACCATGTGAACTTTTTCGTTCATAGTTCAGTTACTTTAGTTCTACATCGAATCAGATGTGATGTAGTAGCCAAGTCGCTTGTCTACCTTAGCGGGGTACCATCTCCAGGGCAAGTCTCGCTTGAGTGTAGACCAAAGTAATAAGAGAAAATCATAGGTTTTTGCTATGATTTATTTATACGCTGCCAGAATGAATTTGCCATTTGACTTTTGCATATTATTGATCATAATTCTCTCTTTTTCATTCGTTATGTTATGAAGCACTACAGGTCTTACTTCTGAGAGGTAGGCATATTAATTAGTCTAGCGAATTCGCTCAAATCAACATCGACCTAAAGGACCGATAGCAATTTAGATTCAAGTAGCCGAAAGTCTGAAAAAATGTCCAGCACAAAAACATAGCTAGAATTTGCGATTTTGGTTAATTTTAGATTGAAATAATTAGGGTTCTATAATTCATATTAGTCGGAATTATAATTTCTAGACCATTTATTTTATTTTGTAATTTAATTAATGATTATTATATTATATAAAAAAACATTATCATTAATAGGTATCTATAATAGTAAAAGTAGGATTCAGGTACGAAAATAACGGAAAGTTAAAAAGCAACACGACCGTTATATAAGCAAGGACGATTAAACTATGCACTTAAATAAAAATGAAAATGAGAATTTTTTTAAGCTTTTACTTACCGTTTGACATCTAATTTTTCTAATTTGTTTTCCCACGGCCTTGCACACTCACACGTCCAGCGAGCATTAGAAAAACGTTTTTAATACATCAGAGCTTAAGTCGTTCAAAAGAGGTTTGTTATGCCACTCAAATTACCTACCTAAATCCTACTTTGTCTTGCCTGTTCTGAGAGACACTACCACAAATTATAAATAAAATAAATAATGTTATTATTTAGTATCTATGTAGATAATCGGTATTTATGTATTCTGGAATTGATGAATAACAACGGACGATCGTCAACACATTCATTAAGTAATAGCATGTAAATTTGTTATGTGCAAGTTCAAAGTTTACAAGTTTACAATGAATCATTAAAGATATTTTTTACACAATTTTAATGTCAACTTATAGATATTATTTGAATAATAAAATATTTGCATGTAGATGGATCATCGTACATTATGAGATAAGTATAATGAATAATAAAATACTTGACCCACACACATACACACACACACAGATCCAAAATAGCAGCTAGATTAATTTAGTTACCACTCATTACTTTCGATAAAATATTTAAAAAACCAAGTTGAGCGCTTTTACAGTGAAAACAAACTTACGACAGGTGTGCAAGTGTGTGAATGTGTGTGTGTGGTGGCAGATTCCAACAGCATAAATTGCAATGCAAATTAGACATTTTTCTAAACTCTTAATACTCTATACACATACATACATAGTTAATAGTTTGTTGCTATGTGACATATTTTTGGAATGAGGACTATGATAATTAAATTTAAATTGTATTTTGGAAAGGGAAATAGATTTTTCAAAATAAAATGTATGCTTTTATAGACAAGGACCAATATAGTACCTACTCTAGTCTATTTGGGAAGCAATTAACAATAAACATTGAGGTCAAGCTCATTAGTTGGCAATTACTTGAAAAAAAATATTTTTTTCATATTTTGCACATTAAACATCCATTCAGAATCTGCATCTCTCTCTTTCTCCCTCTGATCAATTATACAATTGAAGCACCTTGCTGTGGAATTTATTTTTACATGTAAGTATTGTTTCTCTAGCATTGTTTCTCTCAGCTAAAAATATAATTCAGAATTTAATGCTCTGTTAATTAGATTTTCGTATACATCTAAATAGCTATCGACGTATAGGAAAAATAATTACAAGAGAGACAGAAAGACAGCTACCAATGATGATGGCGCGTGAGAAAGAGAAAGAGAGGCAGAACGTAGTAGAAGGAAAGCTTGATGTCTGCCAAATAATTTCAAACAATATGATCATGGGTAGGTTACGATAAATAACGAACGTTTTGACGTGAACGTCAATATTATTAAGATTATTAGTATTATTTGTCACAGACACACAACAATATGCCGAACATTTTTAAGTTACTCACATTTCTTCTATTCCCATTTCATCTACTATAAGAACTCTTCTATTACCTTAATATAACTAAAGCACAGATTACAATACAACAATTACCTTATCCAATGTTTAAACAGTAATAGCTTGTCTGGATCTAAATATTCTCCATCATCAGCAGCCTCTTCATCAGCAGCGCCTCCAACATTGTTGCTACCACCATCTGTAGCTCCTGGTGCATCAGTAGCACCGCCACCACTACTAGTTGCGGCTGCAGCATCACCAACTGTGCCAGTAGTAGTTGTAGTTGCAGGTTCTGCTTCAGATTCATCGGCAGAAGTAAACCAATCGCCATTATCGTCATCCATATTGGGTTTTCAATATTATTGTATTAAAAAGGGTTTAAGTGGGAGTTACACTATTTATAAACTGAAATAGGAAAGAATTATAGATCATTACATGACTGAAATGATGAAATCAAAGAAGACAAGAGAACAGTCTTTATTTTCAATTGGCGCACTCGCGCCATTATTATTATTAATTACCTCGCTGGTAATAGCAGACCATGATTTGAAATAAATTTATTAGAATTTAGTACAGCTTATATTTTCATCGAATCTCTTTAAAATCACCAATAAGGAAGAAACGCAATAAATTTTATATAAGAGAGATCAATGGGTTCTCATACAACAACAATAAAACAATTTACTTTATGCTAATTAACTAATAATAATAATGAAGTGCACATTCTAATTTTATTCAGGTACAGTCAGACTCACCTACAAAATAAAAATAAAATATATAATAGTAGCACTTATACTTAAGTCCACTGTCGAACGATTGAATGACAATAGCAATGATTATATTTAGGGTTCTAGGAATTCCCCTTCTCCTTTACTATATTTCTACTACATACTGAACTACCACCCCTCAAATAATATTTGCTAATTAATTACTATGAATGTGTACATGTTACAGAATTATGCCAATACAAAATGCTATTTTCATTTTTAAGTGAAATAGCATTATGCTGTAACTAATGCTTTCGTTTTTTTTTTTTTCTGGAAAAGGCACGTCAGGGAGTATATTTGCAGCACAGCACCGCACAGTTTTTTTGGAACAAAAAAACCCATCATCCATTATATTGGTTATATCTTAATATCGTCATTGTTGTATTTTATTTTAATTTATTTTAGCGGTTCATAACAGTGATACACCACCATGCAATAGAATTATCAAATTACGTAACCAATATTAATTTTATTATTGTTGCTGTTCCTCATCCATGGTATATGTGATAGGTATTATCGATTAACCAATGAGATAAGAAATACCAATATTCAATTGGAATTTGCACTTAAGATTACCGGTTAACATACTTTCAGTACCTCAATTAAGTACATTAAAAAACGCAGTTGATCTCATATTATATTAGTTTGATATTTAAGATAGAATTGCGTTTTTTTTGTTTCATTGTCAAATCTATTTATTGCTATTGCAATTAATTTGGCATAGAATTGATTAGGAAAAGTCAAAACGTTCTCGGACACGATGGAGTGATCGATATCGCCGCCATTTATTGACATAATATAAAAATTAGAATATTAATCAGAATACAGTTTCAATGTGATAGTAATAATAATCATATGAACTATAATATGTAATACTATTGCTAATTTTTAATGCCAATTTGTAGATACAATTTATTTACAGCAACAATATAAATAACTTTTTGTTTGACTGCCAATTTTTTTTTACTTCAACTATTTTGAAATGATTTAAAAGTATTGGGTGATGAAAAATGTCACACAGATTCTGTCCTTTGGAAGTTCAAGCAGCAATTTAATTTGAAAAAGAAACTTCCTTCATTTTCAAAGGAATATTTAAACGAGACGGATTAGAGGCGGTGCATTGCAATTGCTGCTTATAAATAGATTTCCTCTCAGAATAGGAGAAACCAAAGAAGCCACAACTTTAGTTTCGCCTCGCGGAATCATACACTTCCTTTTCTTAGATAGATGCTTTGATCATTACCTGAGTTAAAATTTTGAACGCTATTTATTTGCATAATTTTGTCAGTGTTGTTATTAAACAAATTAATGAAATTACGTGATTGTTAAAAAATTACTAGTTTCTACAGTCACAAATTAATGTGCCAATTTTAGCTTTCAGATGCGGGCCTACAGTTAATCTTTTTTGTTCTAGGGCGATAAAGTTGTCAATTCAGCATTAATATTAATGCTAAATTAGGCATTATTAGGTTTAAATTCTTAAAAAGCAATACCAACATTGCAGGTTTTTTCATTGCCTAATTTATAACTAATTTTTGAATAAAATGAAAAAGTTAAAAATAATGTGAAATTATTCACAAGGAGTAAAATATTAAATTAAATGTAATTTCCATTTACTAGTATTGTTAGAAGACAAGTCTGCATATTTCTGGATAACAATCTTTCTAGGTCTGTTTTTATAAAAAAAAAATCAAACGAATCATGATTTTTATAAAAAAATTACTGATTTTTGATTCTGTCAAAAAAATGAAGATTTCTATATATCTTTACTAAAATATCTATATCTATCTAAAATATTCCTTTCTCTTTTCATTCAATGCAAATAGGAGAAAACCATGCAATTGACGATCAAAAAGAAAACTGTTTGATAGTCAAATTTTGATTATGATTATTTAGGCGTAATTATGTAATTTAATTATAAAAACATATAAAATTATTATAGTAATAAAATATTAATTACAAGTCGAAAATTTAATTCAGGTTAATATTAATTTTTCTGTCATTTTACAGAAATCATTAAAATTATGTGTATATGTTATATTATGTACTGTATTTTATCTCTGTCGCTGAATTGACAACTATATCGCCGTGATTGTAGAAGAAAAATTAATATCAAACCGAATCAAATTTTCGACTCGTAATTAATATTTTATTACTATATTTGTCTTTAATATATTTTAAAAATTAAATTATTTAAATTAAATTATTAAGCAATTAAGCTTAAATAATTAATAATCAAACAATTTGATTTTTGATCCTTAATTGTATGGTTTTCTTATATTTGTATTGAATGAAAAGCCAAAGAAATATTTTAATCAGGATAGATAAAAATTTAGATTTGTTTTATAAAGAACAAACCTAGAAAGAATGGTATTCAGAAATGTGCAGATTTATGTTCTAACAATACTAGAAATTGAAATCACATTTAATTTAATATTCTCCTTTAATTTCACATTATTTTTAATTTTTCCACACATTATTTGTGCTAACTTGTGATTGATTGACTATGTTAGAGAAAATTACCGATGAAAATGAAAATGGTTAGAAAGTTGAAACATTAAGGGCCGATTCTACAATGATAGTATAAAGTACAGAATAGTTATTCTACGTATAATTTATACCAGTTGATATGGGGAGAACATTTTTTGTCCCGGTGTACAATTAATTTTAACCGTAGTATAGTTATACGACGGAATAGTTCAAATGTTCAGACATAGTAGTTCATTTGACACCACAGATTATTTTCTGTGATGGACACTGTCATTTTAGTTGACGTTCATATTTTTTATAATCAAGGCAATTGTTAGTTATGTACCTGTTGTAAATACATGGACGTCCGCGACTCTATAAATAGGACTTTGGATGGATCTGATTGGAGGGATATACTGTAAGATGTAATGTGTCTTTAGATCGAATAAGAATTTTTTTTACAGTTTCTGCTTCAACAGATAACGGCCGAAATCGCTGCTTCCACCTAGAAAAAAATTAGTTTCTGACAACAATCTTGTAATTTTGCAATAATGAATATGCTAATGCATCTTGGTCTGATAGAAGAAAAATGTTAGAGTTAGTTACCAAACCACTAGGATTAGTAACTGAACAACAAAATAACTTGTACTATGAGAGTATATAAAAAATTTGGTACCATCAATGCCGCGATAATGCAATAAGTCGATCATAAATAATATAAACATAATGCAATCGTTACTACGATTTGTCGCTAAGTTTTAAGTTGTTGTCTGTAAAAGAGATAACGGTGATTTTAAGTCTAGAGATAAGGTAAATAAAAATATAGATCATTTTTTTGAATGTTGTTCTATTTTTGTCCGATTTAAAATTTGAGAACCTAAATATTTATTTATTTATTTACATAATGGTATAACAAGATTTGTATTTTAAGATCCATATTTTAATTATTTTGCTAGAAACAAGTCATCTTTGTAAACATACGCTGACAGTAAAAATCAACCAATAAATGCCAGAATAGCGTTATTCCAAGTATATCTGTTCAACTTTGTCTGTATAACATATACCTTCAAATATACTTAGAATGTAGTTATACTGTATTGATAGAACAGAAATTTCAAATTTTATTCCTGTAATAGCCTATCTGAGGTATATACTTGCATTGTAGAATCGGTCCTAAGAGTTTAACACTTGGAAACGTAATAGATGAGCAATGCAGATTCTGTGTTAAGACACAGTTAGAAGTATTAGAAAAGCTACAGTGAGATTTACCATGAACTTTTCCACCGATATTCATGACTTAGGTTTACGCTATTACAGCAGAAGCAGTTTTATGCATCTACATTATCTCATTTCTTTTTTTTATAAGCTTATCTTTGATGTAAAGATCATCTCGCTGCACAGCAAATAGCAGTCAGTCAATCTTCACCATCATCATCATCATCCCAGATGATAGAAAAAAACTGAACATATAAACGATTGTAATAGAACAAAGGTAATGCGAATTGGTTTAAGACCTTGATAAAAAAGTTATTTTACTTCACAGACATAACTGAGAAGTCTATGTACATAGACCAATAGATATTTGGTGACTATGGTACTATATACAGGTGAAGTCAATTCTATCAATCAATTCAATCCAGTATCTGCCCTCCCTCAAAAATATTTGGTGATGCCCTTGGTTCCACACCAGAAATACGAAAATAAGGAATTTAATTAAATAGAGGTTAAAAATTCTTTATTTACAAACAAATTTATTCACAGTTCGAAAGAAAGTTTCTCAACACGGAAAATATTGGAAGTTGAGAAAAAAAGACTTGCACACAAATGAAAAATTTGCGTAAAAAAAAAAATAGGTGATTAAAATGTTACGTTCAGTAACATTAAATTACAATGATTATAATTAACAAAAGTTGCTATATTCTATATATAACATTTGGTTAATCTACTTTATTATGACAGTTTTGTTATGCATCTTCCATTTCATTATATTTAAAACTGTACATTTTTCTTTGTCTTCCTCTCACTAACTCCTTCATTGTCAACTGTTTCTGAATCACATTCTGCTACCAATTGTTTCAATCTAGCCACTCGACGTTCCCTGAAAATGTATCAAATCCATGATAATAATACCATAGATAATTAAATAAATATCTGAATAAAAACAAATCTCAATATTATAATACAAGGAAATATTTGTTTTCTTAATCGACTGCTAGGAAATGCAGTAAAACTTCTCCATAACGATAGAGTCAGCCTTATTGGCCGTTATAAGGAGATGACCGGCAACGGGAGAGATGCAAAATTTTTGCAAAAAAATTGTTATGAAGCATTTGCATTTGCCTCAGCAGTGAGTAAAATTAAAATAGCAAAAAAACCAGGATGAAGAAATTATTTATTGAACATTATATAGTGATCGTACAATACTATAATAGAACATTGTAATGATGTTTACTTACATAAGTAATAGCCACCACTATTACACCCTAAAATAATCTCAATGACAAATTGTCTAGAACTGTGTTGAATGACATACATTATTCAAGTCGGTAGGTCGGTAGAGTCATAGACTAAATAAAATCATTGAGAATATTCCATAATGAGGATTTTGTATATATAGGTCCTGAATTGCTGCTCATGAATCAAGGAGGGAAATCAAACCAAACCACATTGCTTAAATACGCGTCATTTAAATAAATATTTGTATAAAATCCGCTCGGATTTTATACGAATCTGTATATAAACAGTCTGTGTTATATTGTTAGAATAGAATTTGTTAATCATGTTAATTATTTTTGTGTTTTTTTTTCAATAATTTTGAATTAAATAAATAATTTTTACTTCGAAGTACGATGATTTTGCTTGCTTCTTTAGTAGATGCTTTAGCTTGTGTGTTGAAATTTGAATTGGTTAAAGTGAGTGCTCGAAATTTGGAAAGAGACCGAACCTAGAAAATGAAATGAAGCCTGAGCAATCACAGAATAAAGACGGAAGAGTCAAGAGGGCTGGAGACATGGCAGCTGTGTGAACATGGAGCTAGTGCAGTTAATCGCAATTCCGATACTTTATCGAGAAGACACTACCAAAAGAAATATAAGGACTGTCATTGGACAGAAAAACAAGTTGCCCAACCAAATCGCTATAGTAGATGATAAATCTTGATAAATCTTTGAAAGTCCAAGGAGATCAAGAATGTGATAAAGACTACGAAAGCTGTAATGAAATGGAGAAATGAACCCCGAAAACCTATATGGCAAGATATTGCATGCTATTCCTCGAAAGTAAAAGGTCATTGGGCTCAGTGGAACTCTCTTGTCTTAGATAATGGTCTTCTAAAGCGTGTCTTGGTGGATCCAGAGGGCAGGGAAGAAAGAAAGCAGGTGGTAATATCTCGAGGTAGAGTATCGGAGCTATTAGAAGCAATTTATGGTGCATGCAGGACACCTGGGGGTGACCAAGACGTTGGGGAAGATTAGGGACCGATTTTACTGGGTGAACAGCGGCCAGAATATGGAGAAATATTCAAGAATTGTACGACATGTACAGCTAGCAATAGCCCTTAAAAGCGATTTAAGGTTGCAATGCGACAGCATAATGTAGGTAGTCTTTTTGAACGAATTTTGACTACTTCAGTAAGTGGGTCGAAGTTTATGCTTTACCTGATCAACCGCCTCCATTACTGCTGATGCTGATGTCCTTGTAAGAGAATGAATAGGTCGATGGAACTACATTCAGATCAAGGTAGATTAAATAGAATCATTGGGAATATTCTAGGATGTAGATTTTGTATATATAAGGCCTGAATGTTTTTTTGCTCCCGCTATCAGTTATAACATTGCTTGGATACGCGTCATTTAAATAAATAGTTGGATAAAAATTCGCTAGATGAATCTGTGAATAAATAGTCTAAAGTCACTATATATTCAAAGTACCGCAATCGACGCCATGATAGAGCGAATTTAACCGCCAAATTTGAAATTGTGAAATACATGCCATTCAGTTTATTTGATTTATATTAGGAATGAATGAACAGAAAATACTTCTATTGTATAATAGTTTAAAAAATCATTTATTTAATTTAATTTACGGGATTGTTTTAAAGACTTACACTACGTATATGTATTAAAGATTTGATTCTTTTAAGGGCCGATTCTACAATGCAAGTATAAAACAGAGAATAATTTATCTAATTTATACCATAAATAAATATCGTGAGAATATTTTTTGTTCAGATCTACATTTAATTTTATCAGTAGTATAGTTATACGTCAAAATAGGTCAAAGGCTTCAAGATATTGATTATAGATAAGGCTTCAAGATATTCAAAAATTATATTATCTGTATTGAATACTGTCATTTTACAAACGCGGGAATATTTGTATAGGTTGAATTTTTTTAATAGTTTAATACTTTCAGTTAATAATAGTTTTGTTTTACAATGGGAAAAAAGGTGCATGATAGGTAACAACACCTATCATCTTTTTTCTTTTATGGGTCGACAGAAAACTGTTAATTTCCATATTTTTACTCATTCACTTTTCATAAAATTTCATACATGCATTGTATGAAATGTACGATTTTTCCCAAAATAATTGCCATCCGTTTAGTTACAAATACCGCAAAAATCAGTAATCGAATAGAATAACTATTCGAAATCAACATAAATAAAATACCGCAAATAAAATATTTGCTTGCTCATCCACAGATACAAATAGAAAGTAGTTGAATGAAGACAATTATTTAGTTTCGGATGACGGCTTGTCACTACAACTCAAATAAACTACTCCTTCAAATATATTATAAGGTTAGTGTATCCGATATTCGATTAATGCCCAACTTTGCTTAAAGATATTATTAATATCCAACTTCATATTCAAAACTAAAACTTTAAATTATCGAATTATTTACTAAAAATTGTTATGAAAGCAGCTCTTAACAATGAATATTAGTAATATAAGTAGAGGAGATTCAGAAGATTTGAATTCATGATACTATAACTACAAGATAAATCAACCTGATATCCAATTTTAAAAATTTCTGCGCATGGCGTAAATGTGAGACCCCTTTGCTTTTCTTTCTTATGTAATATTTATTTAATGTATTTATTAAATATAATACAAAAACCTGTATAGACATATACTACTGAAATAATGAATAAATTTTAAAAAATATTATTAATTAATTAAACGTAAACAAACTACAAGTTGTATTAAAATAAAAAACATAGATGAAAAAAAAAATTAACATCAAATTAGAGACTATAATCACAATTTGAATTATAAAAATAAGCGATTTGCAAATGGGCTCTCACTAACGTCACAACCAAATTGACAAAGCTGCGCGTTGGCTTATCTTGTTAGTCTTAGTATCATGATCTGAATTGAACTCATCCCAAATTATTAACGCTTGTGACAAGCTGTATAAAGTCTATGACATGACACATCATATAAAAACTAACAATGTTCCTAATACGGCAAACTGTGTTACCAACTGTAGTGGGCATTTTGTCTCTACAGCAGATCACTATTAAAAGTGAAAATCAAACTTCCATTCTAAAAATTTATTAATATTAGTAGTTATTTACTTATTAATTCAGTTATTTTTTTGTTTTTTCTTTGTCTAATCAATTCGAAAATATTTAATAAACACATATTTGATCTATCATCTATTCAACTGAACTTGAATACTGTCAGTGTACACTTTAAAATTTAAGTCAGCTTTGCGAAATTCTATTATACTTGACAACCCAGTGTTAGGTGCCTTAATATTTCAGCGAAAGCAATGCCTTTCTTTAACTCATGGGGGCATTAGGTTGCGGTACTTTGAACATATAGTATCTTTAAAATAGTCTGTGTACTATTGTTCGAATAGTATTTGTAAATCGTATGCTTTTGTGTTCTTTTTCAATAATTTTTAATTAAATACATAATTTTTACTTAATTTTTGCGATTATTTTTACACCGGAATTCACGAAAGTAGAACGTTACAATATTCTAGTATTCTACATGCTAAAACATACATACAGTATAGGTAGATGGTAGTCAATGCACAATAAATGATTTACATGTTATCTAGCATTAACACTATGATTTTTTTAAATACGAGTCAGTAGTAGTTTGTTTTACAGATTTTAATTTAGTTGTTTACATACATTTGTTTAAGAAAAATAGGAATGTTATTAGTCTAACGAATACGCTCAAATTAGTATTGATCCCGACAGACCCTAATTGGATCTTTCTATAAAATTCAATTTTGTAGCGATGTTTACTTACAGAAGTAATAGCCACCACTAGTACACCCTAGAATAATCTCAATGACATGTATTTTTTATAAGTCAAATTGTCTAAAACTGTGTTAAAGAATATAGATTATTACAAATACTATACCGACTATACAAGTCGGTAGGCCATAGATTAATTAGAACCATTGAGAATATTCTAGGATGTACATTTTATATATAAACGCCTCAATTTTCGTTTTCGATATCAGCTTATCTATTGCATAGATGCGTATCATATAAATAAATAGTTGTATAAAAATCCGCTCGGTAAATCTGTATAGTGTTCTTATATAGTGTTTATTAATTGTGTTAATTGCTTTGTGTTCTTTTTCAATAACTTTTAATTAAATAAATTTGTTTCTAATTCTAACTGTGATAATATTCTTTTACACACATCCGAACTCACAATAGTGGAACGTTTCAAAAATTTTTATATTTTATAAGGTACACGACACAAAGTAAATGTAACAATTTTACAAAATTGTACAATTTTGTAAAGATTTGTCAATTCAACGTTGAAGATTGATTAGTTAAACCATGCAACAACAAATGATATATCATTTACACAACATAATTACGAAAAGAAAAGACAAATTTACAGTCTATCTTAAGATGTTCAAAAGGCGAAACATGTCATAGACACTGAAGCTCGAATTAAATATCAAGCTGGAAGCTACATTTTTTTATTTAATTTTATTCAAAAATTAAATAACAAGCATCCTTTGAGTGATTATGCTATACCGCCAATTATATTAATTACTAAAATGTTTGGAAATGAGATATGGCCAACCACATTTGGAGCAGGTTTATCATTGTCATTTAAAAGATCCGCAACAGAAGTTTAATGAATCAGTACAACAATTCGGAGCCACATAGCTAGATCGGTTCGATTAGCACATCTTGTTACACCAGAAAATGTTGTGGAGCGGCTGGCGGTCCAATCTTTTATAGATGGTATTCGAGATACAGAAACTCGACAGGCATAGATTCTGGCAAAGTCTAGCTTTTTAGTAGATGTTTCAGCTCGCGGGTTGGAATTTGAAACGGGTCAACTAACTGCTCGATATGTGGCCAGAATTCGGATTGTGGAAAAAGAAAGGGCACCGAACAGTCAGATCCAGTGCTGGGGATGTGGCAACTATGGGCACATCCGAAGTCGATGCACTGAGAAAAATGTATCGCCTAAAGAACTGCCGGAAAACTAAGTAGGGTCGATGCCTTGGGGCGATCGTCTGCCTGCATCCAACAGAAGCCCCAAAGAACATTACAGTTGTTACCTCCGTAAGTTGCCAATCCAGTAGCATTTATTTACGTGGTTTTATTAATGGTGAACCATGGGCATTTCTGTTTTATACAGGGACGACAAAAACATTAATTAGATCCGATGTTAATACCAGTAAAATATTACATCGAACTGGCATTGGCGTACTACTACAGAAACTGCTGGTCAAGCAGTTTCTGTAGCGAAACAGATGCTTTCCTAACTTCTCTAACTTTAAGTGTTCTTTAACTTCTTTTAAGCATCGAGTATTGGTAGCCGATATAGAAGACAAGTTTATTGTTGGAATTGGCATCATGAACAGCAACTATTTTGGATTGGATTTTCTGCGAGGTATTTGGAATTGGATAAATAAGAGGTAGTGTTACATTATCCAAATGAAGAAAGATTGTATGTAATGTTAGCTGACAATTTTACACTGTGCGAAAGGAGTGAACAGATTTTGAACGCAAACCTAAACGGTTGTTTTCGAGAAACTAGTATTATGATGTTCGAGCCTAATGTTCATGATGTTGAAATTGGTAGAAGTATTTTATCTGCAAAGGCGTTAGTACGAGCAATGAAGGAAATTCCAATCAGGGTAATGATCACCAATTACTCTCTAGTATTATTGAAGAAAGGAACAAAATTAGGTTGCCGCCAGTGTCGTCTGTTGTTAGACAAATTCAAACGGAATTAAATCCAAGATCAAAGATACCTGTTGAATTATCAACACTCCCGGCAAGATCTTCGCAAGAGATGCAATCCAATCGAAACAATAAATTAAGGGAACGTCTTCTAAAATTTGAAATTGTTTTTCACACAGCGAATTCACCAACTGGCAGCACTCACATCATTTGACATAAAATAAACACTAGATGTTCTAACCCAAGTCGACACCCTGCTAGAAGATTGTCCCTGGCAAAACGAGAAAATCATTAAGGAACTGGAAAGAGATAGAATAATAGTCGAATGGTCCAAGCAAATCACTTGTCGTTTTGGTTAAAAAGAAAGATGGTTCCATCCGATTTTGCGAAAATTATCGTCAATTCGTGGTAAAGAAAGACAGCTACCCATTTTCTAGGATAGACTAGCATACATTAGCAGAATCCGAAATATTCTCGACGTTGAACTTAAAGAGTGGTTGTTGGCAAGTTGAATTATCTCCGGAAGACAAAAAAAAAACTGTCTCTACTGTCGCTTCGGATTACGGCAGTTTTCAGTTCTGCCATTTGGACTTTGTTATGCACCTTGATTGATGGAAACGGTGTTGAGAAGTCTTTCTTGGAAAACCTGTGTAGTATATCTGGACGATATAAGGCAGTTCTTTGACGATCACACTAAAAATTTGGTAGAAGTGATTTTACGCCTTCGACAAAGAGGTTTGAAACTTGGTCCGAAGAAATGCACCCTGTTTCAAAAAGAAGTTCAGTACTTGGGTCATGTTGTCTCTAGTAAAGGCGTGTCCGTCGGTAAAGAAAAAATCACAAGAATTGATGAATGGCCGATACCGAAAGATAAGCATCAAATTCGAAGTTTTCTAGGACTATGCATCTATTATAGGCGTTTTGTACCAGAATTTGCCAAGATTGCCAAGCCACTAACTAAATCGACGGAAAATGGGCGAAGATATCACTGGGATGAAAGTTGTCAAAACACAACTAAAGCTTGTCTTAACTAGTGTGCCAACATTAAGCTACCCTGTTCCGTCTGACAGATTCATATTAGACACCGGCGCTAGTAATGTTGGATTAGGAGCCGTTTTATCAGAAATTCAAGATGCAGAAGAAAAAGTGATTAGTTATTACAGTACTTTATCCAAGTCAGAACGCAACTACTGTGTTACTAGGACAGATCTTTTGGCTGTCATCAAGGCTGCGGAACATTTTTCTAAATATTTGTATGGAAAAAACTTCCTACTGAGAACCGACCATGCTGCGTTAAAATGGCTTCTTCACTTCGAAAACCCAGAAGGCTAAATAGATAGATGGATTGAACGACTTCAGGAATTCGACTTCGAAATTGAGCATCGAACTGCTCGGCACTGCTAATTGTAATGCTGGCGCCTTGTCGAGGAGGCCTTGTTAAGAAAATTGTAAGCATTATCATCGAGTTGATGAGCGAAATGCTCAAGTAAATCAAACTACAATAGTCAACGATAAATGGCAATCTATGGAAATTTAGAACAATCACGGTGACAAAGGCTTGGAAGTTATCATTAAATGGAGGAAGGAAGCCCAGAAATCTATATGGCAGGATATTACAGGCTACTCGCTGAATGTAAAAGCTCATTGGGCTCAGTGGAACTCTCTTGTCTTAGATAATGGTCTTCTTAAGCGTGTCTTGGTGGATTCAGAGAAGAACGAAAACAGGTGGAAGTACCTCGATGAAGAGTTTCGGAGGTATTGGAAGAAATTCATGGTGGTACTTGGACTCCCAATGGTATCCCATGGAGTGACTAGGGCTTTGATCAAAATTAGGGACCGATTTTATTCGGTGAACTGCCGGCAAAAACGTGGAGAACTGGTGTAAGAATTGTACCACATGCACTGACAGTAATGGCTCTCAAAAGCGATCTAACACGTCGTAACACACTGTCTATGCGACAGTATAATGTAGACAGTTCTTTTGAACGAATTGTCATCGATATAGCCGAACTTTTTCCAGAAACTGATAAGAGTAATAAGCACATAGTCGTTGTGATTGATTACTTCAGTAAATGGGTTGAAGCTTATTCGCTACCCGATCAAACGGCGTCCACTATTGCTGATATTCTGGTAAGAGGATGGATATGTCAATTTAGAGTATTTGTGGAACTACATTCAGATCACGGTAGAAACTTCGAATCAGCACTAATCCAAGATGTCTGCACAATCATGCACATTCGAAAGACCAGAACGACTGCATTACATCCGCAGTCAGATAGAACGCATGAAGCGGACTATCAACCGTTATTTGTGGAAAGTAGCTCTGACATCAAAGAGACTGGAACTATTAACTATGCATGCTCCTGTTAGCATATCGATCAGCTGTAAATGAGGCAACAGGAGAAACCTCCTGCTGTAAGAACAACAGTTCCATAGAAACGTCTGATGATACGGAAGAAAAACAAAACCTTTTTAACATTTCCCCGGAGTACACTGTATTTCAAAGGATCTGAATATGTCCCATGGAATGGCTGCTGTTTTCAAGAAAAAATATGGGAAATTTGGAGAGTTAGAAGGACAAAAACCAGAAGTTGGACAAACGCTTCAAATCGTAATTTCTGAAACAGAACAGCAAATTTTCTATTTGATGACCAAAGCGTTTTTCCACGAGAAAATCGTATTCCTAAGGCAATCCCTACTATAATCGTTATCGAGGGGGGCCGTTAGAGGATGTTCTGTTTTATCAATCTTTTTTAAGCAAAGACGATTAGGAGCTATTGTATATCGACATTTAAATTGCTCAATAGTTATTCTGCAAAAAATGTACACGAATCGATTGAGACGAGACTTCTGCACATATTTAGATTTGCCCACTAGATTCGTGAGTGTGAAGACACTAACGGCCATTTGCACCAGATAGATTAGGTGAAGTTTAAGCCAAGCTGTACTTTTTGGTCCATATAACTTGCATTGTAGCTATGGAAATTAATCGGCATTTAACTTGAACTTCATCAAATCAAACTTGTGCAAATGGCACTAAGTAATTTTTGTCTCTAGACATGTAGATCGACTCTTAAATAACACGTTAATAAATTGTGATATACTCTTATTAATATATTACTCTTACAAGTGTTAAAACTTTTTTAGACTATATGATTTTTCATATGACTTCTGTCATATAAACAAACATGAAAATACTCATCATACTATTTGTTATATGAAAAAGTACATAGTCTAAACAAGCCTTTAGAAAATATTTAAGTACTAACTAGAGAATAATTTTGCTTAAACTTTAGTAAATTACCCAAAAGTGTATTTAATCATATAACATGTAATTAAAATTATTCTTTAGTAGAATCTATACAATTTATACACCTAAAGAAATTGGTTTATTATCGAAAAATTTTAATTAGTCTGGCTCATGCACATTCTTTCGAAACACATTCTTTCGAAGGCGTTCGCATAACAATGCAGTTTTGAAAAGCGTACGCCCAATTGATGTAATGTATAGGTAATAAACGACGTTCCATACGGAAGTAGGTGCCATACAACATCAATTACGTTCGTTTTTGTCCAATCAGAGCTTGACGATATACTGGTTAGCTCACCTAACCCGCAATCCTGCACAAATTTAAGTGGATAAAATAGCAAATAATTAATTTATACAAAGTTTACGTCCAAAATATTATCAGGTGTAAGTTTTTTGAACTGCATAATATTGTTATGCTTTTCAAATCTGCATTGTTATGAAAACGCCTTCGAAAGACGGTGTTTAGAAAACATATGCATGAGCCAGACTAATTAAAATTTTTCGATAATGAAGTAATTTGTTTATGTGTATAAATTGTATAGATTCTACTAAAATATAATTTTAACTACATATTATATGATTAAATGCAATTTTGGTTTATTTACTAACATTTCTCGACAGATAAATTCATCTTATATAAACGAATCTGTATAAACTTTTCTGGTGCCTTCGAGTCCGTCTCTGAACGGACATCTGAACAGTATTGTCAATTTTTCTGCGGGGACATAATGAATTTTCCGTCTCTCTTTTGCTTTTAGCCATTCATATTTTCGTCTGTTTAAGATCTCTGAATATTTCGTATCTTATAACAGTTATAACTCATAGCTATAGCATGAGAGTAGTATGTACATAGCATAGCTTCGATAATATGCAACTTTAAAGCAACCTACCTAACTAAATACCAAGAGGACACTGTTTACGTCTATTAGTTTAGTACTATATATCTCTATTTGATCTACTCATAATACCTAGCAGCTTGTTTTTCTTTCATTGCAGCCATTTCTTCTCCCAATTCATCAATTCTAGCACGTGATTGGCCAGCACGAATTGCAGCACCAGAATTTAATTCACCATTTTTCAAAGCAGAAACTGGTGACCATTTAGTTAAATTATCGGCATCCGTATCGAGTGATACCTAGATATGAAGAAAATCATTTCCATAAACTGCCTGGTATAGAATGAAAAGTAATCATAATAATTGTACTTTTAACGATCTCTTTTGATAAGCAAAATCATTTTCCAACATTCGTTTACTTGCTGAGCTTTCATTTAAACCAATACTATCCAGAATTTTTTCGGATCGATCTAGTAATCGTTGAGTTTTTAAATTACTCGCAGCTGATTCTAAATCTACATCATCAATAATAGCTACTGTCTTTGCTGCTCGAATTCTTGTAATTGTGGAAGAAGTCTAGAAAGATCGTTATCTAAGATCAACCACAGTTTAGGCGCTGAACTTACTGAATGGCTCGCGTGACATAATATAGAGTTATAAATTGCTAGTTTATCACACGTAGAAGGCACGGCATTAATGAGCTAAGTGCCAAAACTGAACTTACGCATTCATGCTTCGTTTGTTTGTATTACCAAAACTGAGAAATTGACTACTTACTTCCTCATTGATGCCATCTTCTTCAAATGAATCACCCCCTCGACTAATCCGTGCACCCCTCGAATCAAAATAACTACCTTCACGAATTCGATGACTTGTTCGACGTCTGCTATTTTTCAAGTCTTCATTGGCAAATATTCTAGAAAATGGGAGAATATAAATTCGAAAATCGAAAAAATTGGTTATCTAATATTGTATTCGTACGTGGAGTGACGATCCGCAATTTGAGCAGCTAATGAAGATTCAAATGACGAAGGCGATAATGGGAGCACGGAATATTTTCGATCTAAACGATCAATTGCCGATCGATAATAACTCTCACCAATGTTATAATTTGAATCGTAGATACGTGTACGGCGACCACTTAAAATTGTTCGGCTTGACATTATGCGTATTTGTGTACCTTTTATAGAATGAAAAGTTCTCTAAAAATGATAGTAAATATTAAAATTTATGATATTGTCCAACATAATGAATTATGATTTATTTTTCAATCACCCCAGAGAAAGGTTATCAACATTAAAAAAATACCGAAATTGTGAATTATTTAGGATGTGATTATTGCTACCCTACAATTAAACTTTACTTGAGTTTACTCTGCAGAATTAAGTGAATTTCTTTGTAGGTAACAATTTAGACCGAATATATTTCCTAGAACTGCTATAAACAAATCATTTATCATCTGTTGTTCACAGATGATAGATTATCAGTGACAGAAAATCACTATTTTCTGGTAATAGCTATTATTATAGACTATGGGTTACTGACAGCTGTAGGCCTATGCTCAACGACTTTTCCTTACTGCTATGCGATAGAAAAAAAAATTGTTAATTGGATCATATCTTATCGAACGGAAGCAACAATTTAAAAATGTCTGCAGCTGAACCATTCAGCGTTGTGCTGTTATAATGTCATTATAAAGAACATAGTATAGGAGGCTAACAAGGAGCTTATTTCTGGCATTTCATAATTGCAAGCTCCTACGTAACTTCACGATAATTTAAAACTAATTTTTATTCTAATTGCATAAATCAGATATGTATATATAGGATATGTATGTCCTATAACGAGGTAGTTAACTTTTCATCTTTGATTTTATCTGTAATTTTGTTTGTAACAAATTTCAATATCCTGCCAAAAACAAAGGTTTCCTGAAGATCCCCTTTTCTCCTTCTCAGTCACTCTCTTTGTCTCTCTTTTTCAGGATTATTCCATGCTATTCTGTTTCTATCTTTGTATGTTTGTGATCCTAATATTAAACTTTATTATTACCAATGCATATGGGTTTAAAAAATAAATTGGCAAGTAACGTGCTAAAATTTCCTTTTATATTAGAAAATAAATAAAATAGTAAAATAGCAGTAGCAGATAATTACAAATTTTGTTAGTATGCAGTATTTGCTTCAACTGAGAAAAAGCAAATGTTTTTCATTAGCTTTCAAAAACTTGTGAAAAGTAGATTTGGGTTCAGTTAATAAATTAGACAATCTAAATTATTATATATGATTTTTTAACCGTATTTATAGGAGCAGCATATGCAGTCAAAATTAACATCAGCAGTGTCTGTTAGAAATGATTATCATTTGTCAAAGTTCATCACCATCATCAGTGGATACTACCATTAGACATAGCAATAAATTAACAAAATTTGGCCCACGTCATCATCATTTGTCATTTAAAATAAAATAAAAGTCACGAACAAACATTAAATTTAAATTTAAACGTAGCAGGCTACTGGCCTACAGCATCTATTTTTAACATATCCCTATTATAATGAATGTATTTTTGCTGACTAGCTTCAATAAAAATCGCGAAGTGTATTACGTCATGTTTGTGTTTATTTCTATTGTTATCGGTCCAAATTAATGTGAGAAATTTGGTCTTTTCGGTGTCTATATTAAAGCGTCATTATATATAGAATTACTCATAATAATAATTTTAAATCTTGTTCACGTCGGCTAATCTGGGTTTATGACACCTGATTAATTTTTCTAAATTGAAATTGGGCGCCTCGATCAATGAAATCTCACCTCAATAGATAAATTGTACAAATTTTATACCTACTACTAACTAAACACTCACATACACACGCACATGCACAATGCTGAAAATGTACAAAAGTGAAAAAAATAATAACGTTTTTCGAAAGAGTAGGAGGAAAAAAAAAACAAAAACGCAATATAGTATTTTAAGAAGAATACGAGTTGAAAATAAAACTTAAAAAAGAAAAAAATTCACTTTTCACTCACACACATACACGCTTACTCAAATAAGAAAAAGTTTTAAAATAAATTCATCAGCAAAAATTTTACTATCATCCTCCTCCTCCTCCTCCTGTTTGAGCTCACCACTTCCCCCTCCTTTAGCTGCCATCTAAAATAAAATTTTCATTTCGTTGATTGCGTGTGTGTGTTTATCTCCAACTTATGTAATCGTATGAATACTAAAAGAAATGGAAATTTTAAAATGACAATATCCAGTTAAAACTTGAAAATTAGTGATTTTTTTTAAATATGGGCAATAAATGAATGAAATATCTTATAATCGATCGAGTGACTTGTGCCAAGAAAATTTCTAATAACAATGAAAAATTTATTTTCGATTTTATAGCGATAGATTAATTCAGTTTAATGCTTTGCTTCACTTATGTCACACTGATTTGTTGAGCGAATGGAATTTGGTAATGCCAATGATACTATCGTCATAAGACCATACATATGTATATAGTATATACATATAATACATACGCATAGATATGGATATAAGCAGTGAATCATATGTGGAATACGTAGCAAACTTTTCCGAAGCCTTTGAAAACTTTCAGACAACAATGAACAAGTTAGGTCCAATTGTTGTAATATTTTTTTCAAGGTGCGATGACATGGATACGCGCTGCCGCCATTTTCACCGAATGCTCCAATAAATTGCTCATCCTGATTGATGGAGAAGATTCACGATAGTCTTAATAGTAGAGCGCCTTTTTATATGTTACATGCGTCAATCTATGCTTTAAATTTAATAAAACAAATTGTTATAAATTATCCTGATTGATGGTTTATGCAGTTACTTTTGGACTTATCAATCTAATGTAAAACATAGTTGAAATATCGTATTCTATTGAGTATATGAAAAATTTGCTGCATCAAAAATTGAAGTTATGTGACACTACTTCAGACATATTAGAAACGGCAATTACTACAAAATTATAGGCATACCATTAGATAGACTGACAGATGAAACATTATTATTATTGGAAAAAATTGTAACAATATTTTCATTTTTTTTTTAATTACATTGAAATGAAGTACTATATAGGAAATGAAATCGAACTAATCGACCAAAAACACATAAAGTTTACTATATTTTATGTAAGCTAAAGTGTGTTACGGTTTTAACATCGAAATTGACTGTAGGAAATTAAAATTCATATTTATAAAATTATTTATTATTGTTACAATATACATACATTATATACATATACATATATATACATTGTACCATTATTACAATTACTTTTATCGATTTAAAAATGCGTACTGGATTCTAATCAATCCCTTTCATTAAATACAATAACTTCTAAAAATATCGTAACTACAAAGCATAACACGAATGTTAAAAGCACTTTACCAATAGTATATTATTACACGAGTGACACAAATAGCATTTTCTGCGTTCGAAAGAACAGTTTACTAAACGAGGCGAAGCCGAGTTTCGGTAACGAGATTCAGAAAATGATTTTCAACGTGTATATTACAATACTTTTTCTACGGCCATCATTATTAAAATTAAAGCTAATTAAATAAATGTATTTGCAGTTGCTGAGGATTGTTAGACATCCAAAAATTGATAAAATGATTCATAACATGATATGTTATGTATCATTTTTTACATTTTTGTATTTACAATGTGTTTCAAATATTTTTTAACTTGATTAAAATAATTTTATATTTTTACATCTAATACAATGAGTTTTGGTTTCAAAATTTACGAAGTTGCTACCCAGTGCATTCGTTGATTAATGTGAAATCTTGATATCTTTTAAATATCTTTTAAATTTTTACTTTTAAATAAGGGAAATGTTTATACTTTGGTACTAAATAACGTTTTTCCGTTACACTTTTAATAATTCAATAATTATAATTTTATATATGTAAGTGCATCCATTAGATTTACTAAAGATTTACTTTCGTCACTTGTGACGAAAGTTAACGTTATGCATTCTTACATCACTAGTGACGGAAATCGAATTTTTGTGTAGAGTAGATAGTGACGAAAGCTAATCGTTTTTTTATGGTCGTAGAAAACCTATCTATTATAAGTAGATAGCTGAATATAGAAAGTGTAGTCAAATCATTTATTGACTCATTTATTATTCTTTGATTTACTGTTTCACACAATATATATTAACATATTGATTCCTCAGATACATAATTTGATACTTCTATAAAATGTAATATGCATTTCATAGCAGTCGCAGAAGGAATTCAATCAAATTGATAGTACGTCAAGAAAAAAATAAATTAAACTATCATATTGTTGAAAATTTGTAGTAACAAATGAATGTAATTTCTCTCTTTTTCTCGCTTTCTTTTTTTACATATTATTATACTATATGTATGCATGAATTTTTTTTATTCAAAAGGATTTATACTGTTAGAGAACTCATCAACCCAATAACAACCTTTTGTTATAGTAATTATATTAATTTAATTTATGAATTATAATAATGCTATTGGTAACACTATATATTAACCTACTTACATAATTGCTGTTTATTCAATAGTTTTAAATTATATAATTATCCCTGTTAATTGTTATTAAATAATTATTACTAATTAAATTTAAGGTATTTATCCGTTACTACAACAAAAAAAGAATTAGGATGACGGTAAATATTAATTTCTGTTGGGATAATATGGACATAACATCGTTACGTTATAATTCGTTTAATAATCCGTTTCGGAGATTAAGGTACCAGGAAGAGGGGCAGAATACGTAAGCAAATGATCTCTAATTTCGGCAATTCTATGGAGATGTTCTTTGGAAAATGTTTATAGAAGAGAAATTCTTATTGAAATAACATTTTTCCATAGCTGTTGCTACGTAAATTGAAGGTCTGTCGCAATGGCTACGTTTGATAAATCGATCGTATTAGTTAGTTGTCTCTGGAAACGATTGATTAGTATCTATGTATCAATGAAACTGATGCACTCTGTTGTTCTAGTATCAAAAGGTATCAGGCGTATACAAAGAGGTGGGCGATATAATTAACAGATCGTTAAAAATTGATTAACGGATTAATCAAAAGTGATCGATATGTAACAAATCAATGGTTGCAAATTATAGAAATTAATTATTCGAAAAAAATCAGTTAGTTGAGACAATGCAATCGATTATTTTATCCCTCCAAAAATAGGTTACCGTTCCCAATAATCATCCGCTTCTATGTACGAGAACATAAGAGAAATTAACAGAAATTATCATTTCTTAGATAATTTCAAAATGGTTAGTCTTAATGCTGTTAGGATTGTGCTTAATGCCACTATTTTTTTGCCATTTTTTCTTATTCCCTAATGATGACGTCAACAGTTCCTATTTTCTTTTATTATGTCGTTTCTTTTTTTATTCGCAAAAAAAACAATTTAACTCAGTATAGTAGCCGTTCCACCATCACTAAAGTAACAGTACTTGTTGTACTGTACTCGTTACTGTAAAGTAACTACTACCCTGTTAAGTCTTAACCGGGTCGTGACGTTTCTTTTTTTTTACCTATGCATATGTGTGTTTACCAGTACGTAAAAATAATGGTAAGATTGAAGATGGTATAGGTACTATCACACCGTATCACCATTATTGTTATGAAGGCGGTAGTAATAGGGAAAATTTCGAATCGTACAAGAAGCAAGAACCCATTCTACTTCAGTTGGTACCAGTATCTAGTTACAGTACTTAGTAGAACTGCGAGTGGTACCTACTACGAGAAGGAACAAGTATCGACAAGAAGAAGAAAATCGGTGGACTTCTTTTTCACGCCAGTTAAACATTTGAATGGTGGTACTCTACTATCAGAGCAAGATTGCCTTGACCGTGATACTACTATTTTACTACATTTATTTAACCGGCTAGAACTGAATTGTTTTATTGTCAATTATTTGGCGGGTTTTGTGAATTTCAGTGGAGTTTCTATTAAGAAATTTATTAAAAGCGTGAATGAATTTCTAACTAGAAATCTTTTTTGAAACCATGACTTACAATGGGATAGTGACTATTTTACTAATGTTTAGGGTAAGTTGTTAGAGGATTTTCAGCTATTGAACAGGTTTTATATTTTTTCCAAAGTCAAGTATTCATTATTATGATTACATAGTCCGCCTTTGTATGTAAATAAATATCTTCTTTTTTATTTATTTATCAATTTATTGTATATTCCAAAATTAAATTGTTTATTAAGAATATTAAATTATAAAGATTACGTACCTATCAATCCATAACTGGCTACTGAACTTCACTTTTTAAATAAAGCGGTAATACAACCTCAGTAATTACGGCATCTGGTAGGTAACATACTATTTACTTAACGTAGCGGTGTGTAACATACTAAACAAACTCCCTAACATGTCATGTATCTGGACCATAAAAAGGCACACTTATGTAAATTGATGAGGCAGATGCCAATCATTCAATGCAAGCATTTAGTGTTTTTCTCTATTATCTTGTAATAAAATAAGGATCATATTGTGAAACTTTGTATTTACGTGTACAGGGTAATCTTAGTACTCATATTTTTAAATAAAATAACCAAATTGTTCAGGCTTCAACGAAAATATGATGCTTTGAACTAAAAAATATATATTAATTATCATTACAATTGCTTTTTTCCAAAACATACAATTTGTACTGATATAGAGACTCTATACTCATATACAATATCATTAACTTTGCAGAAAAATTTGAGCAATGTGTAATTATATTGGGATTTGATAGGGGAACATTAAACTTATAGAGAGTGATTTTTTGTTTTCGACATTTGGTGCGCCATTAGTATATTTACTGAATTACGTACATTGTTTATATAGGTAATGCACTGTAAGTGTGCTTTGCATGCAGTGTATGACACATTAACTGCCTGAGACAGAGATATCTCAGAGAATGACAGAGAGATTGACAGGAAGTATGAGTACTTTTACAGCCTATAGATGTATAAATACTTATAGGTACAAGCAATAAAATCGCATAAGTACAAATGAACATTCTATCTTTCGATATTTTATTTCACTGATTTCGTGCTACGGTAAAACCTCTATTAACAGCCGCTTCTTGATAACGGCCATGTCCATGGTTGGTCACTCTTTGTTTTCACCTAATGGTTTATTTGGACTTTTTGCTAGTTATTAACACTTCCAAATACATCCACGTCCACATAACGGCCAGTACTACTTGTTGTATATACACCTCTAACCAATTCCTATGTAAAATTATCTCTTGATGGCGGCCGGTATTTCAACAAAGTTTTATCATTGAAATATTGTCATATATTATAGAAAACCATTGTTAGACCCTTTAGATATAAATTCTTTGATGTATGAAAGTAGAGAATAATAAACAGATGAAGGCCAGTTCAGGCCAGACCTTTTTGTAGTAAACATCATTTATTTTTACATCCCTTAACAATAAGAAGAACAAATATAACATGGTGCAGCCGGTAGTTCAATTTAGATAGTAAAAAAAGAGTGATTATAAGTATAAGTAATAAAATGGAGAAAACAATTAAAGAAATGAGTTTCGTAGGAAACTTATCTGAAGGATGGAGAAATTGGCGACAACGATTTGAGATTTATACAGTTGCAACCGAATTATTTAAGAAGAATGAGAATATACAATGTGCTCAATTATTGCATTTAATGGGTCAAGAAGCAATAAATATTTATAATAGTTTTACGTTTGAAAATGATGAAGACAAAGAAAAAATTGAAGTATTGAAAAATAAATTCGAAGAATATTTTGTGCCTAAAAAAAAATATAATGTATGAAAGGTATAAATTTTTTACTTATCGACAAACAAGCGAGACAATAGAACAGTTTGCTACGGAATTAAAAAATAAAGCGACACAATGTGAATTTGGTACGTTGAAAGAAGAAATGATAAAAACTATGTTGATAACAGGAATGAAGGACGATTCAACAAGAGAGAAACTTTTACAAAGAGAAGATATTAGCTTAGAAAAAGCAATAGAGTGTTGTGTAATGACTGAAAGTGCACGAAAACAATTAAAACATATGAAAACTGGTCAACAACAAAATTCTGTGGATTTGGAGAGTCAAGTTGATGTCGTCCATCGTCCAGAACGGTATGATCATAAAAACAAATCAGGTAAATCATATTATACTGAAAAATATAAAATTAAAGACTCTAAGTATAATTCTAGTTTAACGAATAAATGTACACGCTGCAATAAAACGCATCCAAGCAATAATTGTCCCGCTTATGGAAAACAATGTTTGAAATGCAAAAAATATAATCATTTCTCACATTGCTGTAAATCTATAAAAGTTAATGAAATTGATATTGGTGCAAATTACCTGTTAATTGATAATATTAATAAGTTTAATTCGCATAAATGCGAAAAGTTTTTACATGTTAAAGAATTTACTGAAAACAGTCATAAGACTAAAATTAAATTTAAGATAGATACAGGTGCTTGTGCTAACTTAATTTCGGTAGCTGAATTAAAGAAAAATAAATTTAATTTGTCAAATATAAAATCTACAACTGATCGTCTTCTAACGTATATGAAAGAAAAAATTCCTATTAAGGGTATATGTTATTTACATGTGCAATTTAAAAATAAAATTCATAAGCTTCAATTTTATGTAATTAAAAATAATTATGAATCTCTTTTGGGGTTACAGACAATTACCGAATTGGGTATTGTAAAGATTAATAATGATATTGATACAGTAGTTACTAATTATAATGATAATGATTCGAATTTCGAAGCAATTATAAATACATATAAAATATTATTTCAAGGTATTGGAAAGTTAGCCAAGCCTTATCATATAGATACTGATAAGAGTTTTAGGCCAGTTATTAAACCTGTCAGGCAAATTCCATTCGCTTTGGAAAATAAATTTAAAAAATCACTTATTGAATTAGAACAATTAGGCATAATTAAAAAACATAAAGAAAGCGTAGAATGGTTGAATTCGTTTGTGATTGTGCAGAAAAAAGACGGATCAATGAGAATATGTCTGGATCCGCGGGATTTAAATAAAGCTATAAAAAATCAAACATATAAATTTCCGACTATAGAAGAAATTACGTCAAAATTATCGGGCGCTAAAATATTCACTACATTGGATGCTGCTAGCGGATTTTGGAATATCCCTTTAGATGAGGCTTCCAGTAAATTATGTTGTTTTGGAACCCCTTTTGGGCGATTTCGATTTCTTAGAATGCCGTTCGGTATAAAAACTGCTAGTGAAGTGTTTCAAGAACATTTCAAAGAAATTTTTAATATTCCCGGGGTTGAAATATATGTGGATGATATCCTGATTCATGCTAAAACTACTCGTGAACACGATGAAATTTTGAATAAGGTGTTTGAAATAGCTAAAAAACAAAATATTAAATTTAATTTTGAAAAGTGCAAATTTGCACAAAAGGAAGTAAAATACTTAGGATATAAGTTTTCTAAAGAAGGAATAAAAATAGATGAAACTAAAGTTGAAGCAATCAATCAAATTAAAAAACCGTGTAACAAAAAAGATGTTCAAAGGTTTTTGGGCATGATCACATATGTCGGTAAATTCATTAATAATTTATCAGAAAAAACATAGCCATTAAGAGAACTTTTGAAGAAAAATATGTCTTTTGTTTGGGAAGACATTCAAGAAAAAGCATTTAATGAACTTAAAAACATAATTGCAGAAGAATGTGCATTACAACACTTTGATTCAAACAAACCCATTATTATTTCTGTGGATGCATCACAAAATGGGCTAGGGGCGGTTTTATTACAAAATGATAAACCAATTGCATATGCATCAAGAGCTATGACCGACACCCAATCAAGGTATGCCCAGATAGAAAAAGAATTGTTGGCCATATGTTTTGGTGTTAATAAATTTTACCAATATGTGTATGGAACTAATTTTATTGTTGAAACGGATCATAAACCATTGATTCCGATAATTAAGAAATCACTTTATGAATGTCCTCCACGACTACAAAGAATGCTGTTATCACTTCAGAAATTTAATTTTGAACTTAAATACAAACCTGGTAAGGATCTGGTAGTAGCTGACACTCTATCAAGAGCATATATTGATGAACAATATGATGACAACTTAAATTTGGAAGAACATGTTGCTGTAATCGAAAAATCCATAATTCAAAATGATAATGCACTGCAGAAATTAATCAACGAAACTAATGAAGATTCAATATTAAAACAGGTAAAGATTTATATTAAACATGGGTGGCCTAACTCAATAAATAAGATAAACTCTGAATTAAAACCATATTATAAATTAAGATCACAATTATCAGAAAGTAAACATGGCATATTATATTATGCTGAAAGAACGATAATTCCAGAAACCATGAGGGATCAAATATTAAATAAAATTCATGTAGGACACTTAGGGGTAACCAAATGTATTCAAAGGGCGAAATATTCAGTTTATTGGCCAAATATGTGTTTGCACATTGAAAATTTAATAAACAAGTGTATGGCTTGTAATAGATTTAATTCGTCAAATGCAAAAGAGCCGATGATAAATCAAGACATAATAAAGCAGCCTTGGCAAAAAATACGAGCCGATATATTTCAACTTGACAACCAATATTATTTATTGGTAGTGGATTATTACTCGAAATATCCCGAAGTAATAAATTTAAATAAGAATCTGACGAGTAAAAAAATTATTGATTGTTTGAAAGAAATATTTGCCAGACATGGAATACCAAAGATGGTAATGACGGACAGTGGTACTAATTTGGTTAGTCTGGAGTATCAAAATTTTGCAAAACAATGGAATTTTCAAATGTTATCCTCATCACCCCATCATCAACAGTCTAACGGCCTTGCTGAACGTACTATACAAACTATAAAGCGGTTAATCAAAAAATGTATAGTGAATGGTGAAGATATTAACCTTGCGCTTCTAGCTTTTAGAAACACTCCAATTTACGGCATGTATTCCCCTGCTCAAATATTAATGTCAAGACATTTAAAAGAAAATTTACCAATTTCACATAACAAACTATCTCCAAAAATCATTAATAAAAAAGAATTTCATAATAGAATGCTTAATATTCAGAATAACAATAAAAAATATTATGACAAGAAAGGTGTAAAAGAATTATCGAAATTGAAAATAGGTATACATGTTTGGTATCAAGAAAGGCCAAAAAGTAATTGGAAGTTAGGTAAGGTGGTAGAAATAATTAGACCGCGAACCTATAAAATTGAAAAAGGGGATGGGAGGTGTTTAGTTAGGAATAGAATTTATTTAAGAACTGCTAAAATTAATTTTCAATCTGAATACAATTCAACTTATGTATACGATTTGGAAGATGATAATTTGTTGTCTGTAAATTCTGATCGTAATAGTAATAATGATAGAGATAAATTTAATAATAATGTAGAAGTCAATAATGATAAGGATGAGAATGTTAATAGTAATAATAATGGTGAAGCCATTAACGATTATAACGATGAATCAAGTAATAATTCTAATTCAAGTGTATTAAATCCTATAAATCCAACAACAAGATATACAAGACTTGGCCGTGAAATTAAAACAAATAAATATAGAGATTATGTTCAATAAATAGGGGAGATGTCATATATTATAGAAAACCATTGTTAGACCCTTTAGATATAGATTCTTTGATGTATGAAAGTAGAGAATAATAAACAGATGAAGGCCAGTTCAGGCCAGACCTTTTTGTAGTAAACATCATTTATTTTTACATCCCTTAACAATAAGAAGAACAAATATAACAAATATATAAAAAAAATTAATTTTATGAGCTAAAATTAATTCTTATAATTTAGTTTTAAATAACAAATATTACATTTCGTGAACAGATTAAACTAGGATACGTAAACACGTCTATTTTTTATAAGCAAATGTATGAGTAAGACGAACATATTATGAATACAACGTTAAAGTGGAGACGACAAATTCATTGTGCCTACATAGTTTATAATTTTATATTATGTTAAATAGCATGACCCCTTATAAACCTTAACTTACAGTTAAGGAATTTCATTTAATTCAGAATTAAATTTTATTTTCGTTTACTCCTTTTTCAACATTACTTGAATTTAACTAGGGCAAATAAATGTGGTTCACATCAATTTTGTTGCAAAAATTGTGCAACCTATCTAATGCCGGTCACCTCCGTATAACAGTCATTTAAGCCTACATCTTAGATGACCATTATGGAGAGAATTTACTGTATTTATGATTTCAAATGGCACTCAATATAAACGTCCGAATAAGACATTTAGATCTAAGCTACGACCTACGTTCGTTATATTAGTGCGGTGAAAGTGTCGTGTTTCAATCGAACACTTGTCGTGTGATATCGGAGTTACACTATCAGTCTTGGCTGAAAACTAAGAGCAAAAAGTGTCACACCAAAAACGCACCTTCAAAGAAAAAAAAAACGCTTCAAATAAAACTCTATATTGACACTTTTTAAGATAAAAAACGCTTAGTAGACGGTGGTTTAAGAACGTGTTCCACTTTTGAGGATAACGAACATAGCTTCGATTGCCTCATTTCTCTCATTCTGTTTTCGATTTTATACATTCAATTTCTCTTTGAAATTATTACGAATTCTTCTACGTGACATAAAATATATATACTATATTGAATGCAAATAAATTTTATAAAGTAAAATCAATCTGTAAACAACAGTTGCACAAATAGATAGCACGACGAATGGTGGATACTAACGCGTAGTAAACTAGAGTGAACGGATGCCATTTTTAATCTAGTTTTGCATGAATAAATCAATTTCACTATAATTGCTTCAATATCACTGTTAGGTTCATCAGTACATTTCCAATTCGAAAATAATAATAAATCATTTAATAGTAATAAGAATAACGATCATGGTTGTAAAATGGATTTGATGTATTTGAAATAGCAATTACAGAAATTTATTTGTAATAAATATAATTAACACCTAGTACTTAAGTATATATATATACTTATATATATATACTTATATATATATACTATAGGTAATTGAATAAGAAAAAGCAGCTCACTACAAGGGGCAGTTCTACTATCTTATTTTTCTTCTTGACTTATTCCATAATTAATTTGTAAAAAATGTTGAAATCACTGTAAGTTTTACAGTGAATTGTTATCAAGTATATGCAAAAGTTTTCATCATTGTTATTTGTAATTGTGGATTTTGCTTTTGCTCACTAAGTTATTTCTTTTTGACAAATTGAAGATTAGTATTATTATGCCAGAACGTCATTAAAAAAATGATTGCAGGACATTTGTGATCTTTCAGTAATTGTGTGAATTTGTATATCGAAAATACTATTAGAACCTATTTACATCATTACTGTTCGCTCAAGGCTTGGCCACTTTCTATCTGTCGCTCTTCAAATATTCGAATATTGAATTAAAAGAATTATATTTATTATCTAGCGTGAACAGCCCTTGACTGGAACTCACGTCAGGCTATTATATCATATCAAATTGATGGCGTTTGCGACTGACATTGGTAGTGATGGTAGCCAAAGCACTGCAGTTCTGCTTATTTGCTTACCACCTATGCAGCAGAGCAACTATATCAAGTATCAACACCAATGTTGTTGGAGCAATAGTAGTCGCTAAGGAGCGTAACGATTCCTTCAAAAAATAGTCGCACCATAGTGACAAAGTATACACAAAATTTAACAGATTTCTTTGAGTTTATAAACTTATTTCTAGTTAAGGTAGTTATAAGTTATTTATATACATTCTCTGTGAAAATAACTTCACATAATATTAACTAGCATTAATATATCTGTAATAGAGATATCATCTAAAATTTTACGTTTAAATAATGTTATGTCTAAACAGCTAATAAATCAATGTAAAATAAATAAACTAATATTGGATGTATATTAGTTATATTATATAGTTATATAAATATACTATATCAACCAAACCTCCAATTTGTTTACATTGCTTGCTGCATTACACTTATTGTATTTAGCGAATTCATTTTAACAGAATCAAAATTAAAAATAAGTATACAAGTACCTAAAGAAAAATATAAATAGGCAAACGTCAAATAATTTGAAATCACGTGATTCAAGTATATTGCTTTGCCTCTTCACTAGCTACCAAATGTTTTGCGTGGTCGAAAGTTACTGCACTACAGGCAAATACGCCACGCTTGCCGCTTGTAGGTGCGCCATGTTGTGTCCAACACGTTTCGAAAATTGCTTTGATGAATTTTTACCACAATATTATCAATGCGCATGTTTTTTCCGCTTTGAACCAGTTAGCCGAAAACGCTATTAGCTATAGCAGGTAGAGTACTTGTTTATCTAAGCTGTAAAATAAATATTGGGGGTTGGTGGCTACTAGATTGATTTACACGGGGATAGTCTTTACGAGAGTACCCTAGACTATACTAACTCTATTTGTATTAGCACTGTAGAAATATGAGTAGAGTAGAGTTTGCAGTACAGTGGACTTGTTTCTGGTATAGTAGAGTACTATCGCACATGTGGGAAAGTAGCGGAAAGTTCAGTCCAACAGGTTGTTCAAGAGATTTGTTATATTTATTTTATGTGATAATGAATCTTTTTTCGTGAAGTTTTTTATCCTTTTTTGAAATTTCTATTATATTTATTACAAACATGTTTCTATAATTGGTGTCATACGTACATCATTTACTACTTGTAGAGTAAGAAGTAACAGAAAGTTAGGATCAGAAAAAAAGGACCAATAACTCCAAGAAACATAAGTAAAATAACATTATTATTATCCAATATGAAAAATAATATATATAGTGTGTTAAAATATAAATGGCCATAGCTGAATTGATTAGACCGAATTGAGACCGATTCAGATAATTTCGTTTGCTCTTTGCATCATGCCATCATATCTTGGATTTGACCAACATGGACACTAATCCGAGTTTTCCAAAACCGAGTTTTGCTATCTGGTTTTATTTTTTTTTATAAAATAGGTTACTTTTTTTCGTCTACTACTGCAAATAATAAACACATCAAATCAGCTTCGCAAACCACGCATCACAATTCCAAGCCATTTCGGAAACAGGGTACTCTAAAGTTTACTATATTTCGATATTTTTTTATCAAATAACCCATTACGATATTCGATACCCGTCACTACCTTTTTCACATTTTCAGAAACTTTAGGAATTGACAACATGCAAATATTTAGCAAGTGGTGAGATGACATTCTATCTTGGCGTTATGCCAATGTTTATTTAATGTTGAAAAGTAATAATTTATTACTTACTAAGATTAAAAACATCAGAAACAGTGATGGGAAATACAGGGTGATTTCAAGAACCGTTTTTTCCGGGTGAGTAATTTCAATAACCGGGTGATCACCCAAGTGAAAATTTACTCATACATAATTTCTAATAAGCATGCGTTCTTTGATATTCAGTTTTAATACCGATTTTTAGAAAAGTTAAAACCAATACGAAAACTGTGTAACCTTATATAAAGAAAAGTTCTCTTTCCTTTCTTCTCTTTCTTGTGGGTTCTAAGATAGCGATGAGAATAAGTTTACGTAGATACAATTACGATTCTTATGTTTAAGTTAGAATATAATAATAGAACTATTAACATTATGGCTTAGAATATATATTGATTATATGTAATGTATATATATACGTGGCGTAAACTTTGACTTGTAGGAAAATCACACCACGTATAGGTCATTAAAAAACAACCCGAAACTTGTTAAGGAAGGGTGGGTGTATTTTCAATAGTTTCTGAGATAAGCAGCATTTTCTGATTTTTTCAAAAACGTTCGGGAACCTACGCAATACTAGGTCTTGAAAAGTAGAACAAACATTGAACTCATTAACGAGTTCAATGTCATACGTAGTATAAAATTTCTACATTTCCTTTGAGACAGTGGCGACGTTTTAATAATTTAGGCCAATTTAATGTCGAAATTTCTACGTATTTCTAATCTTTTATTATTAAAATTTGGTCATGAATAAATTATCTGTGGAATTAAATGCAGTCGTTGATCTACAAAATTTTTGACACGATTTGGGGATGGATTTTAAGTTACTCAACTAATTTTTTAATGTGTTAGATTAAGCACTGAAAACGAGTAGTAACTATTAATACTAAACATTTAACATTTTATAAAACCAAATTTCGATTTAATAATGTAATTTAATTTCGGTTTTTATCGAAAGAAAAGAATAATTGCCACGCTGGTTTGCTCGCTAGCCGGCTGCGATACAAACAATAATAATAATTTTCAATACAAAAGCTTATTGTTATTCAGAAAAAAAGCTTCGCCTCTCCTTTGAAAAGCGGTGACTTAATTTTAGCAATAAATTAGAAGTAATTATTTTTATTATTAACTGATTTTTGTTTTAAATATGAAGTTTATTTGAAGTATATTTCTCATAATTTTTATTTGAATGCGTGAAGAAAACGTGTCCATGAATAAAACAATTTTTTTGCTTTTGATTAATAACTTAACTTCGAAATAAAATAGTGCCTCATATCATAATGTAAGTACTAAGTACTCCGTATCAGCTAACAAAACATACGTGACATTTTTTGTTTATTAAAAATGTGTTATTATCCTGTATGCAGCAATATCTATTTATTTAATAACATTGCGTTAGTTTGACTGGCATTAGCCGTTCTTTAAAAACACAGCTAACATAAAAACATAAACTAGCGAATTATCAATAATTATTTCATGGAGTTAAATGGGTTCATGTTACAGTGAGAGTTGTAAATTTAAAGTAAAATTAAAGTTGTAAATAATAAAGAAAGATAAAAAAGATGATTAGAAAGAAACAATCTACCAACAGAAGCAATGGAATGGTAGTGGTGGTGCAAACCATTTAATTCGACAGAGAAAAATATATATAGAGAGAGAGATTAAATGCTATGTACATGCGCAAGACAAAGATACGAAAATCTCTTTGGGAAATTACGCGACATGTCGAAGTTTACACAGTGGGACGGGTATTAAGGAAAAATTGACACTATCCGTATCATAGACGAGTCTATTCTTCGGAGCGCAAGTAGTAGATTCTAAAGACAGTTTGAGTTAGAAATTAGTGTATGGGCCGGCATTGTGGGGAATTATTCGATCGGTCCTTTTGTTTTACCTTTTCGTTTTACTTGAGAATCGTAAACCGTGACACTCAGTTTTTCACTCGAGTTCGCCAAACAGTAATCAGAAACGAAGGAATTATTTTCCATTCCATTTCATCCATTGAATGGCAACGTAATAATTATTATTGTGGATCAAAGTTAAAGTTATTGTAAGATTAAGGAGATAAACACCGAGGTTAAATTTTTTATTTGCTTTTAAGAATCGTACAAATTTTGGTGAAATTTATTGAAACGAATAATATAAAATCAAAATCAACTCGTAAAAGAATGCATTGGAATTTAATACATTTATTATTGTACTACATTTAGAATTATAACATGATTATCTAGGCATTCTATGATTAGGTTGACATCATCCTTTAAATGATTTTAAGAGGAGTAAGTAGTTAAACAAGGCCGATTCTCCCTCAACTTAGACTCTAGAGGGGGGATTGTAAATTCAGGGGTAAGGGGGTGGTTTTTCAATATGGTGTCAATCAAAGGGGTGTGTACAAGTTTAAGGGGTGGGGGGTAATTCAATATGGCGTCAGAGGGGAGGGTACTAAGGGAAAGGGGTAATGGCGTCGTTGGATTTCATTGGATGGGTGGGGAAAGGGGTAATTCAATATGACGTCGTTGGATGGGTGGGGAAAAAGGTAATTCAATATGGCGTCGTTGGATTTAATTGGATGGGTGGGAAAAGGGGTGATTCAATATGGCACCGTTGGATTTGATTGGTCGGGCGAATGGTGGGTCGTCCGGCGTCCATTAGCGTCACCATGGTTATTGTCCAGTTAATTTTAACGCCATTTTGTCCATTTAATGAGAGTCGCTTAATTACTTTAAAGAAAAAAGGCTGCATGCAGATGTAAAAACCATCGAGGCCAGACGGTCTGGCGTTATTTGAAAAGCCAAAAAGTTAAGTGATTTTTAATTGGCAGGTTGATAAGCTACCCTCTATGACGATTATCATTTCTTGTCATAGACGATGAAGAATGTGCTCTTAACAATAATATCATTTGAATGCTATTAAGAATTATCTAGTAAAATTTGTGGTTATCTACACATGAGATTGAGAAGGTCGAAAAGCCACCCTCTACTGCAGACAGATGTAAAAACCATCGAGGCCAGACGGTCTGACGTTATTTGAAAAGCCAAAAAGTTAAGTGATTTTTAATTGGCAGGTTGATAAGCTACCCTGAATATAAAAATAATCTAATCTTCAATAGGGCAGATTTCTGTTATCTTGAGAAACCAACTAAGTACATAGACGATGAAGAATGTGCTAAATTCAACTGTATAGAGATTAGTGAAAGGAGGAGCCAATCAGTTTATTTATTTATTTTTTTTTTTTCCAATATAAATATGGGCTCATGTGAGCTATATGTCAAATGCAGTTTCATCTTCAACAACTACATAAAATATTGAAGTTTAAACAATACATATCGAGTGTTTAAATAATTTGGTTTGATAATTCTAATAGGCTACAGGTAAATATTTGTCAAATACAGTTTCATCTTCAACAACTAAAGGTCTCAAGTTTATGTGTTCAGGTAAATATTAATTTATTAGCAATTATTTTTGAAAAATTTATTATTTACTAAATATAATTTATTATATTTTTATTTGTAGAGAAAAATGGATTTAAAATGTCTAAATGCTGCTGCTGTATCATCATCAAAACCAAAAATTGGTATGGATGAACTGGTTCCCGATGAGAAGTATCAAATTTTAAACGTCACAGTAGTCAAAAGTAAATTCGGGGAAGTGATCAAATTAGAATTAGAGAACAATATATTATTTTTACCACAGAGGATGACGGAACCTTTTAAGAAAAATTTGCATTTATTCATTAACAATAAATATTATATTATTTTTAAATGTATGAAAAAAATATCCAACACCATATCAACACCAGAGTTTGAAATTTCTGAATAAAACGCTTATTACTTGAATAATGGTATTTTTATTTTAAATCAGACAATATTTTGTGTTTATTAATTAACATATATTCTCTTAAACAATTACTATATACATCATTAAAACTATAAACATATTCACAAATTACATTCTTAATATCTTCAGGAGTAACTAGATCCGAAAACAATTCTTTAAAAACATGTATAATATTACTATAATATGCCTTAAAATCAATTAATATTAATTTTTTAACAACATCAGCAATAAAATAAAAATTAGCTATTAACAAGTTATGTATATTAGTCTCTGTTAAAACAATAGTTTTTCCGCATCTTGTAACTTCCACCATCTTCAGTCCATCAATACCGTTGCTGCCTAAGACAATTATATCATTACACATGATAAAACGTAGATAATCCATATCCATATTTCGAAAATATCCACTAAGAAGCCAATGCATATTAGATATGAACTTTTGCCATTCATTTATTTCGAATATTAAAGCATTGCTTACATTAATGCATGGTCTAAATTCTTTGTATGTGTTTAAACCAATATCGATGAAAATTTCGTTATCAGAAAAAAAAAATCTTTTATTTAAAATAAAACACTCATCATTTGTTTCACGTTCAAACTCGTCTAATAATTCAAAACATTCTTTGTCTATTTGATTGGCACTAAAAACACATTGATTTTCAGAAGACATCGTGCTAGTCAAGATTCTATGAAACAACTAATATTCCCTATAATATATTTGTCTCATCAAGCCAACTATTATGAGAATTATCAAAGCCAAGCCATTTTACATATACCATGTTGCCTCTTTTCTTTAGAACTTTTTCAACTAAATAAACATCTGGTTGTTTTGTTTTCTGCAGCTCATAAGAATAAAAAGCTCCTCTTATGGGTCTCTTATTTATATCTTCCAACAAGTATGTTACAGGATTGGTGTGATTAATTTTAATAATTTTAAATAATTCAGTAGTCCAATTCGGTGTGTAGCCTTTATCGAAAACATGTTTTTCTTTACTAATACGCACTTCATCTCCAATGTTAAGTTTGGATCCAGGAAATATTTTTATGTGATTATACACAGTATCCAATAATTTTCTTTCAATTGTTTCACTAACATCACATGGTCTCATTTTAATTACACTATGTTTTGATTCATTATAATTCTTCACAATAGTGGGTAAAATAGAAATCCATTTGTGTGTGCCATTTAAACTAAAATATTTATATAATCGTTCCTTTATGGTACGAATAGTGCGTTCGGCAATGGCCGCTTTCATTTGTGAATATGTTGAATAATGATTAATATTGTATTGTTGCAACAAACGTTGATAATAATGATTATAGAATTCTTTACCCTGATCGGTATGCAAATTTTTCGGAAAACGCTTAGAAGTGGATAATATTCTAGCAAATGCCGCTGTCACTTCTTCCCCTGTTTTTGATTTTAGTGGTTCAGTCCACACATATTTTGAAAAACAATCGATAACCAACAGAATATATTTAAATTGATTATTTTCTTTAGCATATGTATCCATTTGGGCAAGATCGGCTTGCCATAAATCATCCAGCCCTTTAATAAGCGTTCGTCTCCTAGGGAAATTTTTTCTTATCGATCTATGTAATTCATTAACCACTTGAATTTTTTCGATTGATGCCATTTTACGGCCACAATTTGATTAGCACTAATTCACTATTGAAGTACCTATTTAAGTTTTCTAATATCAAGTTTATTAACTTTATTATTATCAAGAATTGTAATTTGGCTTCCTATATTACTAACAATATTATTAATTTTATTAATTTCGCGTATATTGTTAGTTATATTTATCTGAACTTCATGCAATTTTGAAGCTATTTCCCTACGATCATCAATATGCTTGCTCTTAACATCTTCAATTGCTGTTACTAATTTTTGAATCTTTAGTTCAAGTGCTGTTGATAATTCTTCAATCTTTATTTCAAGTCCTCTATAAAGCAGATTCATTTTATCAGCAAAACCTACTGATTGTTCTCTATGTCTCTCAGACATAACTGCGACATCTTGTTGTACCATCAAATAGAAATTCATGATTGTCTTACATGACTCATCCACATATTTCTTATTAGAAACATCTTCATCTTGGGAGGGCAATTTAACATTACATATTTTTAAACCACCAATATCTAAGTCACCATTTAATGTAAAAGAAAACAATGACGAAGGAGAAGCAACAGGTTGATAATATTTATCAGCTGCACGTCCGAACTTGTCTATACTCATTTCTACTATAGGAAAACGATTAACTAAGAAGAGTTAATATACGATTTTCGCTTCTTTTAATTCTTCAATAATTGATGCAATTTCATTGGTGTGGGAGTTATTTCCAGCATATTTAGATGCAAATAATAATCGTAGTCTATCAACTAACTCATTAACATCATCCCAATAGACATATTCTACTGGTTTTGTATTATATGTCATATAATTATTATCATAGTTACCACCCTTTTTTGATAGTAATGGTCGTATGATATGTTTATATTTGAAGCTTTTTGCACCTATAATTCTACCTTCTGCAGAATAATTTTTTCGATAGAGATTGGTTTTGTCTATAATGTCTTCGAATGCATCAGTATCTTCATCATTAAAATTTTTAGATTTTTTATAAAATAACAACTCATAAAGCCCCTCAGTGCCTTCATAAGGGACACCGTCTACGATTATCCCACCCGTAATATTATCAAATTCTATTTCTTTACTACCTAAGCTCCATGTTCTAGTAGTAGCATTATATCTGGGGGCATGAGTGACGTCAATTTTCGAAGAATGTTGAAAATATTCTTCTATATATTTTTGTGAAACGTTGGGATAATCTTGTAAATTTATTACATTTTTAGCATTCGCCTCTATTATTTCACTATAATCATCGTCAGCTGTCATCATTGTATTATCACTATCAGTATCCGTTTCTTTTAACATAGTTTTTATTTCACTCTCATCTATAGGTTCCTGTTTATTTATTTTCATCACATTTGATTTCACCTCTGCTTTGATAGGTAATTTTACCGCTTTTTGATTATTTTCAATTTCTTTTAAATGGGTGGTGATAGGAGAAAAAATTCTATTTATTGTGGTATCTTCATTTGATCTCCCCAATTTTAATGCCATATATTTTTTTCGGACATCATTAGCTAATTTTATAATTTTCTGTTTACGTTCTGATTCAACCTTATTTAAAAGCTTCATCATAAACAAATGATTATTAATAGAACTATTCATTAACTTTTATATACTCATCGAACCCCATTCGATAACGTCCATTATTTAATTCAAATTCCTTAACAACAACCAATGGCTTAAATTTATTGGAATTCCAACATTGAGAACATAAGGTTTTAAATGTATTATATGATATATCTGGTGTAACATGTTCATCAAACACATGCTTTAAATTAACATCATCCTGTTTGAATAATACAATTACATTACAGTTATCTCTTATTAATTGTTTCGGGATTTTGGAATAAGTTTGACATAAGTATGCCACATCAATAGATTTATGCCGACCCATAGAAAAATATGCCCTAATTTTATCTTGCTTATCACAGGAAACATCATCAAATATAAATACAGAGTTTTCTTTAGCTTCATCAGGATCAGTGATTAATTCATTATCCTTATATGGAAAATATTCAATTTCCTTAACTTGCTGCAAAACATTTTCTAATAATTTATACTTTGGTTGATAAAGAGACTTTGAATATAAATATATATTAGCAAATTTCAGTCCATTAGGATTGAATAACAACGCTAAAAGTGAATTAGTTTTTCCACAACCACTAGGGCCGCAAAATATAGCGCGAAAACAATTTGGTAATAATTTACTATGTACACAGATTTTAGACGTGGAATCATCAAAATCTAAATTTTCAACATCGAGCTTAAGATCTTGTGATACTAAATGCATGATTCTAACTGAAAATTTAAAACATCCATTTATTATTTATATATAAAAGCTGCAAAGTTATAATATGATTTAGTAATATGCAAACTGTTAAACACAAAGGTGCGGGTATTGTAAATTCGTTAATTAATAAATTACCTATTGAATTACATATTCCCGGCTATCAGTGGTGTGGACCTGGTACAAAAGTACTAAAACGATTAGCGCGAGGCGATCCTGGTATTAATCAATTAGACGCCGCCTGTAAGCAGCACGATCTTTTATATAGTTCAAGTTCATCATTGTCTGATAGACATAAAGCAGATAAAGAGTTAGAAAATAGTGCTTGGGAACGCGTTAAATCAAAAGATTCTAGTGTTGGTGAAAAAGCCGCGTCTTGGGTTGTTCTAAATACAATGAAAGTTAAACGAAAAATGGGTATGGGACTGTCATTCAAGACACATGTTGTAAATCCTACATCGAAAAGTTTACGAAAATATGCAGTGAATAATAAAAGTTTACGAAAATCTTCATTAGCTGGATTAAAAGCTGCTCGAATGGCTATTAAAAAAGCAGGTGGTAGAAAAAAGATACGACTACCTCGTATTATTCCATTTGAACATAAATCTGGCGGATTTTTACCACTATTGCCAATTCTATCTGCTTTAGGAGCAATGGGAGCTCTAGCTGGTGGAGCATCTACTGTTGTTAAAAATGTAATGGATATCAAAAGGAAAATAAATGATGGCAACAATGCTTCAAAGATTGAAATTGGCAAGAAAGGTTCGGGATTGTATCTTCGAAAAAATTTCAAAGGTTATGGTTTATTTTTAAAAAAGCCCGAAAATTCGAGACGCTGAATTTACCTAATAGAGCTCTGTATGACTATGAAATAATAAACTGTGCAAATAAATTGAAACTACCATATTTTAGAGGTGTATTTATGCGTGATCAGCTACCCAATCATATACATCGTAATGAAAGTGCTATTGTTAATTTAGATTTGAATGCCAATGCAGGTACTCATTGGGTGGCATATAAAAAACGAGGAAGTGCAATCAATTATTTCGATAGTTTCGGTAATTTAAAACCACCAGTAGAACTAGTAAATTATTTTGGTCCATCAACTAATATAATCTACAATAAAAAGCAATATCAAAGATTCAATTCTAGTAATTGTGGTCATTTATGTATTGAATTTCTATATAATACCAAGTTGTAATTAAGTTGATTATTAGTTATGTCTATAATATTAACGCTGAAGGATCGCAAGTCTACACTCTCCATAGATTTTCCTATCCCCATACAATTGGATGCAAATTATCAATACGGATTAGCACTCATTGGTTTCTTTTCCTACAATACTATACCCAACGTAGAAGAAAATACAGAATTTTACTATATAGATAAAAGCAAACAGTTGAATTCAATTCATCTGCCTGGTGGTGTATACGAAATTACAGATATTAATAATTTTTTAAAGAAGAAGTTGCTAAATTTCAATTTGAATGGTAATGAAAAAGAGGAAGATATATTTTTCCTAAGACCAAACAATAATACTTTGAAGTGTGAAATTTTTCATCGTGATTTTGATATAGATTTCACTTATAACAATTCGTTGGCAAAACTCCTAGGATTCTCACGAAAGGTATTACCAGCAGGAATAGTTCATTCATCTGATCGTCCTGTAAACATTGTTAAAGTTCGAACAATTCACGTGGATAGTAACATAACAAGTGGGGCATATTACAACGGGATACCATCTCATACATTATATGAATTTCCTGTTACATCTAACCCAGGGTATTCTATAGACGAAATTCCACGAAACTTAATTTATTTGCCAATAATCAGAAAAGAGATTTCTAACATTTCATTGAAAATAGTAGATCAAGATTTTAATCTGGTGAATTTTCGAGGCGAAGAAATTATCATCCGATTGGAATTGAAAAAAGATGGTTTTAATAATTAAATCGTATAAAAGACATATCCACCCCTCACCATGCTCAGTTAGAAAAAGTTGTTCAAGAAGAAAGTTGGGGGGTAAATTATCACCATTAAACGTCAATTTTCTCAAAACAATTGGATATGTCGTACGATCAAATTTTAAACCTGTATAAGCCGGTGATTACCGATACCTCCATAATTAATATGGAATATCGAACATATTTGCCCTATGTTAAATCATTTGATAATAATGATGTAATCGAAATAACCGTAAATAGAAATGATGTTTGGCTGTTAATGAGCGAGGCTGTATTAGTCATTAAAGGAACACTGAAAAAGACAAGAGGAGAAGGCGATGGTTGTTTACTTAATAATGCAGGAGCCTTTTTGTTTGATTCAGTAACATATGAATTGAATGGAGTTGAAGTGGAGCATGTAAAAGATCCGGGGATTGTGAGCCTTATTCGTGGCTATTTATGTTATACTGAAGATGATACTAAACATTTAACAATGGCCAGTTGGTACTATCCAAATCAAAACCCGACATGTGCTAACAAAGAATTCTTTATGCGAATACCTTTAGCTCACTTATTCGGTGTTTTTAGTGATTATAAGACAATGATGTGTGGAAAACACACATTGCGACTAGTAAGGTCTCGAACAGATAACAATGCTCTATTGAATCCTAATAGTGAAACAATAACTGAAATTAAAATTGATAGTATTGAGTTGAAAGTGAGCCATGTAATGCCAAATGATAATATTAAAATGGAATTATTAAAGTCAATTAAACATGATCGGCCAATCTTGATTCCATTTAGGAAATGGGAATATCACGAATTACCAGCTCTTAATACAGGGTCGACAAAAGAAATTTGGAGTGTGAAAACTACTACAAATGTAGAGTGTCCTCGTTATGCTATTATTGGTTTTCATAATAACCGAAAAGATATAGCAACTGCTGATTCTACATTATTTGATCATATGAACATATCAAATATCCGATTGTCTTTAAATGGAGATTATTATCCATATGAACGAATGAATTTAGATTTTGCATCAGATAATTATACAAATGTATATTATAATTATACAGAGTTTTATAGGAGTTACATGGCTCAATCTCTATTAGAACGCAAACAGGTTCTATTAAGTTATGATAAATTTAAAACACACGCGCTCTTTGTTATTGATTGTTCTAAAAGAGATGAAAGTATAAAATCTTCAACAGTTGACGTTAAGATTGAGATTGATACACATCAAGCTTTTCCTGAAAATACAAAAGCATACTGCATCATTATTCACGATTGTATTATCGAGTATTTGCCTCTCAGTGAAATTGTTCGAAAAATTAATTAAAATGAAAATTGCAATTGTTGATATGCAAGGTTTTGTATTAAATAGTAGTGAACACGAACGGAAGTTTCATGTTAAAGAGATCACTATTATGCATGATTCACAATATAATCATTATGTATTTCAAGAACCAAAACCATATTCGGCATTATCTATTCCCGAAAAGAAAGATGTAAATTATGCAATTTATAACATTCATGGGCTTCCATACCAATCAGGATACATTAGCTACGATCATATACATTTAATAAGAAAAAAATTATATGGATTTGATATTGTGTATGTTAAAGGACACCAGAAGAAGGATTTTCTACTAAATTTATTTGAAGATTTGGATGCTAGCAAACAATCGTTACCGAAAATTGTAAACATTGAAAGTTTAAGTAGTTGGCATTCACCACCTAAATTTAATATTGATGTACCGAAATGTATGGAACATTTAAATGATAAGTTTTATATGTGTAGTTTAAGAAACTGTTTTGTACTTAGTAATTGGATTTATAATTGTTTACCACATTAAATATATATATATGCTAGTTAATTGTTTCTATAAATTAGTTCACCTCACAATGTTGGGAATTCCTTTCCTAATATTAGTCACCATTTTTAATAATGTGCTCTATATGAGTCATCCAAAAAATGTGCAAGAAGTTTATATTTGTTTCACCCCTACAAATGATCATTGGCCTTCCAATTGGAATAAGATGAACAAAGTTACCGAATCAGTTCTATCTACATCTATTCCGAAAGATTCAACAACATATAAAATTAGAATTATTGACCATAAGGCTGTGTTTAAAGATAGTGAGTGGCAGAGTTTAAACAGGTTCCCCACCCTTATCTTCATTTCCACATTGGCAGCAGAAAAACTTGATTCAGTCTTAGCAATACTTTATTGTGTTGCACTACTATCTGTCTCATTATTCTTAAAGTGTGTTGTTAAGTTGATTAGAAAATTAAAAGCATGGTGAAACTTGAGCAGGTGTTAGAATTGAAGAAAATTATTAACCACGAAATGGATTCAAATAATGAATATATTACAAAATTAATAAAATATAAGATGGAATTGCCTAAAAATATGTTATTGCTATTATTGAAGCCATGCTGGGGACACTCTACAACAGCTGAAGGTGACGTCATCGATGGACCGTTGTACAATCACAGCATTAATTGCAGTATATGTTTAGAATTTATATTAAAATCATACACTTCATGAATAAAAACATATATTTTTAACAATTGTATTTTTTTTTTTTTTTTTTTTTTACATATAATAAAGTTATATACAACAATACTTATTCTACTACCTATGAATTATATTCAAATATTTGCAAATTCTTTGGGTATTTTATAGTGGCCCCAAGGAAGCGTGTCGGTACTGTTAGGTAATAAATATCTTTTATCATCAAAGGAATTAAGGGCCAACTTGACTTCCTCTATACTAAATATGTTATGATTATATGAACGGATAGACCGTTGGGCAACAATTTTATCCTTTCCTAACATTAAACAATCATAATAATCATTAAAAGTTATTTCATTTTTTACAACATTATTTCTTATACCCTTAATTTTCTTTAAACACTTATTATCTAGCTTATATGTATACATTTTTGACCTTAAACCTATAAAATGGGTTATAATATGCCCACATGCTTCATCTTTCATTAATCCTAGTACTTTTTTGTTCAATTGGGGTATGTTATACTTATTATTTAACGGATAATCGCTAGTATCAAATTTGCTAATATGCTTTTTAATAATTTCGCTATAAACATCATCACACATTATTTCATAAATAAAACTATCAGTATCTGTATACATCAATTTGCATTGATTTAATGGTATATGTTTCAATATAAATTGGTAATGGAAGTCATACATTACGGTCTTTGAAATATCTAAAATGGCCATGCCCACATATACCGGTTTGTTAAATATAATTTGAGCTTTATTTAATTCTACAGCAACTAAATTATCGTCAAAAATTTTACGGCTATGGAATAATGGACTTGAAATTAAATTTTTTGCTCCATATCGCCCGCCCCATTTATTCACTAATTTAATATTTCTATGGTTTCTTATGTTTTCCATCGTTTTTCCAAAAACTGCGTTATTCATCAATTTGAATAAACTTTTATCAAAATCTGATAAAGTACTGAACCAATGAGCATTGGTTCGTAACATTGTATTTAAATCAATATAAGATTTCAACCATGGAGACTGTTTGAACTTCAATATTTTATGAATTTTAGTTAGAATTAAACCGTTATTTAATGCTTGTTTTAAATTCCTATAATGAATAACATAATTTTTTTTATCTTTTACTGTATTTAACAATTTAGACAGTTTTGAATTTGGAGGTTTCTCGTGATCAGCACAAAAAGGAAAATCTTTATGTTCATCATGTAGACAAGATGGATACTCTAAATCAACTTCTAGAATATATCCTTCGTCTGCATCATCTCTTAATTGGCTAATGTTGAAATCATTAATATTATTGACCCAAACAAAATTATCGTATGGTAAGTACTGACACATAGCCCAACCATATAAATTATTAACGTCAAAATATAATAAATATTTCGATAGTTTAGAAGAATCATAATTAGTCATATATTTATTGTTGGCTTCGGAATAACGATTGGAGCACATAGAAATTCCTCCCCTTAACCCCTTTTCTATGAATAATAATTGATTAATATCTTTAATAAGTTTAAGTCTACATTTAGTAATTCTAAGCATGCAATCCCAAGCATATCCTGGTAAAGTATAGTACCATGCTGGATCTAATTTGTAAATATTCTGACACCTATTTCTAAAGTTTTCAAAAACATCTGCCAACAGAATTACATCAGTTTTTAAATATAAATCACTATACTCTCCTAAATTTAGCATATTAAATTTATTCCAAACATTTAGAGCATGTTCATATTCATCTTCATTAATATTTTGATCGTTTAATTTATTATAGAATAATTCTCTTTTTGGTAATTCGTCATCATTTAATTTATCTAAATTATCAACATAATCATAGGGAAAAACACCTTTACGTGTAAGCAGGTGAAATTTTTCATTATCTAAATAATTAAATTCCTGCTTAAGATTTGTTAGATCATTTATATTTAAAGTAGATGCTAATTCTGCTAACGATGTACCCAAAAACCTAAATGAATCTATGAACCTATATTTAATACTATTTTCTGTATAATATTGAGTAAATGATATATATTTTTCTTTATTAATGGGTAATAAGCTAACTCTATTGTTTTTACATAATTCTTTAATTAAAAAATGTCCATCGTAATTAGAGAGATTATGGCAAACTATTGGAATAACAAATAACTTTTTAAAATTTAAATTACAATTAGAGTGAGCGAATCCTGTAAATTCACCATTAAAAAGATTATGATCTGCTACAATTACATCATCAATCACAAATAGTTTCTCACAAATATGACATGCTATAGCTGTATTTTTATCAACTTCGGGAGTCGTAAGTATCACAGTTTTTAACTTTTCCTCAAGATTGAATGCTAATATTTCCAATTGATTTGAAAACCATTCTACACAGTTCTCTCCGCGATATGATTTATAGAATGAAATTGAATTATCATATGCACATTTAAAATAAAAACCTACACTAAAAGCTTTATGTTGTTGATAGAAATTTTTATTATGTACTTTTTCTAGAACACATTCGAAATCCAAATAAATTATAAAGGGCGATTTTTGTTTATACGTAAAACTTTTAAATTCAACATAATCATACTTTGGGAAAGTTATCTTACAAAATTTTTTCTGTTCACATAACTCTAAATGATCATTTAATTTATTCTCATCATTAAAATAATTCAAGCAGCGATCGCATACAAAAATGGCATGTTGTTTATTATTTATTTGTTTCGAGATAAGCCTAGAAAGATTTGTTATAAGAGAGTAGTGATATGAAATTTCCTCAAATTTATTACTCTCTGCAGGTAGTGGATCATAATCGTTTATATTTGGATAATATGTGTCTTGTATTAATAATAAATTTATATGTTTACTTAATTTCGAGTCCGTTATTCGACATGGTACTACTGAAAAATGCTTACCTTTCTTATTTTCAATAAGTTCAAGTATATAAACATTAACAGAAATATTGTTTAATCTTTCAAATTTTGGAATTTGGTCTATGGTAATAGGTAAAGTTAAGCCTTCGGTTATTAATACATTATTGTAATGAGGATAAGATGATACTCTATCTGAATTATGAGTAGGATAAAGAGCTGCGATGACGCTCCAATAAAAACAAGCATTATCGAAATTCTTAATGTTTATGCAAGCGCGTTTAACACGAATTTCATCCGGTAGTTTAATAAAAGATGAAGCACCGTTTCCAAATGTATGCTTATTAATATTTATTTCCAAACTAATTAACTTATGTAATGCCCAACCACTATCGCGCTCTTGGAATTCACTCATTGCTGTTAATACTTTTTCCACAACATTTGTTTGGAACCAGTCTGATAGATTGCTTCCAATGTCAATAATTATGTTTTTGGTAATAAAATATTTATATTCAAACGTATCTAGATTGTTCTTCTTAATAATATATTCACCGCAAAAACAAGTGTTTATTTTTATTGTTTTAATAGATTTAAATATATTAAGAATTCTACGTTTGACTAATTGGAAAGCGTCTTTAAAAAATTCTAAAATGTCTATATGTTTTAAATTATAAATAATCCCAGTTCTAATGCGACTATTAAATGCAGCGTTAATATTTTCCCACCTAACCCTATCACTACGTTTTACTCCATTGTCACCCCCGCCAATATGTATGTTATTAGTTTGTAATAGAATTCGCAATCGTTTTAAATGAGTGATATTGGTTAAAATCTTTCTGTATTTACCAGTTGATAGTTGTCCTTCTTTTGATATTTTCGTTAACTGTCGGATGCTTGTATTAATTTTTTTAATCCAATTTTTCCTTTCTCTGGAATTTTGTAATAGTTTTGTGGCTTCGGTAACAATTCGGATAACTTCATGGCTTAGGTCAATTGCACAATCCATTACTGGAAAAATAAATATTTCATTGCAAAACCAATATTAAATCCAAAATGTTAATATTTACCTGTAGCCTATTAGAATTATCAAACCAAATTATTTAAACACTCGATATGTATTGTTTAAACTTCAATATTTTATGTAGTTGTTGAAGATGAAACTCATGTGAGCTATTTGACAAATAGCTCACATGAGCCCATATTTATATTGGAAAAAAAGCAATGATAATCGTCTTAGAGGGTGGCTTTTCAACCTTCTCAATCTCATGTGTAGATAACCACAAATTTTACTAGATAATTCTTAATAGCATTCAAATGATATTATTGTTAAGAGCACATTCTTCATCGTCTATGTACTTAGTTGGTTTCTCAAGATAACAGAAATCTACCCTATTGAAGATTAGATTATTTTTATATTCAGGGTAGCTTATCAACCTGCCAATTAAAAATCACTTAACTTTTTGGCTTTTCAAATAACGCCAGACCGTCTGGCCTCGATGGTTTTTACATCTGTCTGCAGTAGAGGGTGGCTTTTCGACCTTCTCAATCTCATGTGTAGATAACCACAAATTTTACTAGATAATTCTTAATAGCATTCAAATGATATTATTGTTAAGAGCACATTCTTCATCGTCTATGACAAGAAATGATAATCGTCATAGAGGGTAGCTTATCAACCTGCCAATTAAAAATCACTTAACTTTTTGGCTTTTCAAATAACGCCAGACCGTCTGGCCTCGATGGTTTTTACATCTGCATGCAGCCTTTTTTCTTTAAAGTAATTAAGCGACTCTCATTAAATGGACAAAATGGCGTTAAAATTAACTGGACAATAACCATGGTGACGCTAATGGACGCCGGACGACCCACCATTCGCCCGACCAATCAAATCCAACGGTGCCATATTGAATCACCCCTTTTCCCACCCATCCAATTAAATCCAACGACGCCATATTGAATTACCTTTTTCCCCACCCATCCAACGACGTCATATTGAATTACCCCTTTCCCCACCCATCCAATGAAATCCAACGACGCCATTACCCCTTTCCCTTAGTACCCTCCCCTCTGACGCCATATTGAATTACCCCCCACCCCTTAAACTTGTACACACCCCTTTGATTGACACCATATTGAAAAACCACCCCCTTACCCCTGAATTTACAATCCCCCCTCTAGAGTCTAAGTTGAGGGAGAATCGGCCTTGTTTAACTACTGGAGTAATTCAAATTACAGGGTTTAAAATCGGTTGTTGTTCAAATAGGGACATTACAAAATCCACGACGGCATAAAAATACATTAATGAATAATGGAGTTGGAAAACAACTCAGCGAACTCCAAATTTTGTATGCCCACTAAATTTTGGATAACTTTATTTTTTATCGCCAACAATCGATCAATGTATGAGCTATTCTTATTAATGTGGGTTAAATTGTGTTGGTTGGTTGGTTCCAATTGTTAGGTAGTAACTGCAACTTTTCCATCGCATTTACTGTAACGTCTACAAAAAGAATTAATTCCATCTATTCAATATTATTGTATTATGTGTTTATTCAATAAATTGGATATTGTTTTTTTCTAATGTTCTATTTTTGCACTAGCATGATGTAAACATTTACAAACATTTAAATGTTTGGCTTATTGCACCTTTAAAAATAAATACAAATTAAATGTTACTAAATATAAATACTAACTAGTGTTAGTAAAAAGTTTATTATCGATAAAACCAAAATAGTTAAATACAGAATTTATTTTACGGATAGAGAAATTAGATATGCATAATATTTATTGGAATCATCTATCAACATTTGAAAATATCCAGTTTAAAAATAAAAGATTTTTTATACAATTCACTACAAAATTTCCTTAAATAAATCAGCCCAATTATAAAAATGTTTAGAAGAGATTTCCAACAAATAGCTGAACGTCATTGGCTTACATCACAAGTAAGAGAATTTACTCACCAAGGATAAGTTACATCTGAAATTGAATTACAAGTATTGTTATCCATTGAATAAAATCGTCACATATCTGTAAGGAGGCTTGCTCAACCATTTCAATTATCACATATAATCATTTTGAATATATTAAGGCGTCATAACTACAAGTCATATGCATTTCATTTAGTTCAAGGGCTACGAAATCGCGAATATCAACGAAAAATAGATTTCATAGCACATGTAGATGTCTTAATGGCCGAAAATAGTACGTTCTTTTCAGATATTCTTTTTACTGATAAATGCAAGTTCACAAACAATGGGATCATTAACAGAAAAAATACACACCTCGGGCTGTAGAAAATCCCCACTTAGTTCATGAAAAGTCGCACCAGGTGGTTATTGGAATAAACGTGTAGTGGGGCATCATAAAAAACCGCTTGATTGGTCATTTTACTATTCAGAAAATATAAATTCTGAAAGATATCTGCATTTCTTGATGGAAGGCTTTTTGGAAGGTGTACCATCAAATGTCAGACAGGTTATGTAGTTCCAACAAGATGGATGCCCAGTACATAACGCTATCATTGTTAGAAACTATTTAATGAAGTTTTCGGAGGAAGGTTGATCCTAACTCATTTACCCAATAGATGGCTAGCAAGATATCCAGACTTGAATCCATTCGATTACTTCTTGTGACGACATCTGAAGAGTAAAGTTTATACTCCTGAAAATCCGATTACAGATGTTGAAGAGCTCCAACAACGGATTAGCAATGTCTGTAAATTCTAAAGTCTGAGAATTAACTGGGCCTACTTTACAGTCAGCAACGACAACAGAACATTTTTGTCGTATGTTGATTTTATGCTGCTACTGATGGGGGTAATTTTGAACTTGGTCTATTTGGCATGATCACACATGATATGGAATTTTCAATGTCTGAAAAAATTAAAATATTATAACCAGGCACTACATTATACATAAAAATTTAATTATTTGATTCAGTATTGTACGCTGTAAAGTGATAGGCAAAGTATTTCAAATTGTTTTTTGTTAACATAATGTTACAAAATGGTTGTTTTCAAACGTAAAATCGTGTTATAAGAAAGTATATGGCTATTTTATAAACTTCGCACTTGCTTAATTTTAAAATCGTTGAACTAAAGCATTCCATTTACACATCGTACTGGTACTGAATAAAGTTATTTACTACTCAATTACCTTCTTAGTTATTTGATGTGAAGTAGTGCGATATATCAATTGTCAAAGAGATTTACGACAATTTTGAATGAATTATGGCATTTTCCTTAATAATCAAACAAAAACATTAAAAAGAAAGAACAATTTTGTTTCTTTGAATTATTTCTTTACTAGATTTCATTTCAGCATTTAAAAATGGCCATTACTTTTTCATTTTTTATAAATACAGATAATGTAATATAATATTTTAATATGTACACAATCATAGATTTATCTGTTATTCATTTATAATTTGAAGTATTTTTTTTGTTTCGTTAATATTTTATCTTTCTTTACATAAGTACTTGTTTTTTTACATGCGAATAAATTGTTTATGTGTTTTATCTGTTTTGTATGCAGGCGGATGAGTATTAGGAACTAGCAGGCTGAACAGCGGCGAAACACGGCTGACTACTGGAAAAAATGCAATGTTTTTACTTTTTTTTTAATTATTCAAAACTTATTAAGTTTTATGTTTTAATTTTGATTGAGTCCAAAATTACGATAAATTTACTAATAAAAAATGAAAATGAAAATGATTCAACATTTAAACATCTTTTCTAACAACACTAATAAATATAAAAAATACAACTATCAATAAAAATGATAGAAAATATTAAAATAGAAACACAAGTTATTAATACTGGTGACCACAATGACTACAGCCATCTAGTCAATGGACCACTAACTACTTTTCAGAACTGCTCTCCTGCAAATATAAGTGCTTTATGCTTTCCATTCACGGTTTTGCTCTCCACATTTGTAGCATGCGGCTTCTTTGAAGTATGTGACTACATGTCCAAACCGGCACCATTTGAGACACATCGCTACTTGTGTGTTTTCCTCCACGCTCTTTGTAGTAAAATCTATATTCACTTTGACTTTCTTTGCCGTATGCTTAAATATATCAGTAGATATACAACAGCAGAACTAGACCACTTGTTCAAAATTTCGCCACCAAAGGGCGCCACAATCGCGGGGTCCCATTTTTATGTCATTGAATTTCATGTGTTGTCTGCTAGGTGGTGCTGTGTGTAAATTTTCATTTTTCAATGTTTATGTTAGATGGCGCTTTATGTGTCAATTGTCACTGTCATATTTTTGAATTTTGAATTATCAGTGTCATATTTATTTTTGAAATGTGGCGCCAAGTTTCAATGTGTTCTCCAAGGTATCTTTTGATGTAATGTTTGAAGTTTGATGTTGTGTGGATAGATGTCGGTAGCATCGGATATTGTCAAGAATTTGAAAAAAGGTGAAGGCTTGTGAGGCGTGCTTACCACATGGATAAGTATAAAGATGCCGTCGGGGCGCAGTCATAATGGGCGTCCTTACACCTATCCTTAATGTGGTAAAGCACACCTCGTGATTGCAGCAGTAAAGTAGAGGAGTAAAGGAAAAGGAGAGAGAGACAAATGATAGAGAAGATCTTTAAAATAAAATTTTCAGATGTGAATAGGAATCGAACCTATAAACTTTTACGGGGGTATAAGGACCTTACGACTGAACCACAAAGCCAACCGTCATCCATTATGTTTGGTAAAGTATATAAATTGAATTTTGGGTTGCGCCAAACAATAATCTGCATTTTTAATATAAAGAGATCTTTTTCCACGTTTCACATCCGAATGTTAAAATCGGTCTTATTATGGTCTTGTATACATTTATTAATAAGTTGGTGCACACACTGCACTAACTTACACAACACTGAAGATAATTCGATCGATGAATCAATATCGATTTTATACTTATCTTATTTGACTTATACAATTGAATAAAATAATATTTTTCAAATAAGATATATATATATATATATATATATATATATATATATATATATATATTTATATATATATATATATATATTTCTATATGCCTTCTACCATAAACTGGTGTCGGCTTGAGCTCTTCTCGTTATCCTCCTATTCCTCACTTCCTGTGCACCTCACCCACTCCTTCCTGTTGCAAGCAATTCTTCTTGCGTCATTCAGCTTCATTCCTCTTTCTCTTATTGCTTTTTCAATTCCCTCATGCCATGTAATTTCTGGTCTTCCCCGTTTCGCTCTTCTTCCCTCCCTTGCCTGCCAGACTCTCTTTACTTGTCTCTCTTCACTCATTCTTACCAGATGTCCCCACATAGAGAGATCTTTAAAAGGATGTTATTTGAAAAGATTATAAGGGTGAAAATTTTTTCTATAAATATTATAATCTGTATTAAATCTAAATTAACATATTTAGCCATAAGCGAATGGCTATAAAATCAGCTTTTATAAAATTATTATAAAATGTGATAAAGTCAATTAAATTTAGCCTATTAATTAAGGGAACGACATGATATGTATTGATGACTATTATGTTAACCAAATCAGATTCTGTTAAGCATATAGTCTTTTCATATCTAGTAATTTAAATCATTTTTAATTCCTCATTATTATTACCTGTTATGATCATATTCTTACAACAAATAAAACGTAAATAGTCTAATTACATTGTACTAAAATATATATGACGAATCCAATACATATTTAAAATCAGTGTTTGCCATTAAAATTCTTCCAATTCGAGGGTATTATTTAACTTTATAAAAGGTCTAATGTTTAGTCGATCATCAATCATCAATCATTCAGTTATTGTAGAAAATCTCGTATATCCAATACATATTAGTGTTTTCTTATTTAAATGCTTCAAATTAAGAGGGCATTATTTAATTTTACAAAAGGCCTAATGTTTAGCCGAACATCAATCATTCTTTATTGTATTTAATAATAATAAAGGTTTTGCTTCATGACAAACCCATGTTTATCAATTTGAACAGCACTTAAAACACATTTCTCTTAAGGAATTTTAGAATGCGTGGAATGATAATCTGTATTTTTAATATAAAAAGATCTCTAACAGGATGTTATTTGAAAAGATTATAAGGATGAAAAATCTTTCTAGAAATGTTATAATCTCTATTGTATATTTAGCAAAATATAAAATCAAACCGATTTTCTTATTAAAGGGACTATGATTTTTGCTGTTGGTGGTTGTGGTGGTGGTGGTACCTGCATCAGGTATTTAAGCCGTTTGCCCATAGTAATGTTATAGTGTTCTACTACAAAGAATTAAATTTCTGGTTGCTTGTAATATTATAAAGTTAATAGTATTGTTTTCAATTATATAAGTGTGCATATAGTGATCATGGAAAGTGCAAATAATTTAAGCAGTGATATAGTAAATATACTTTCAAAAGCTGTACTATTGTTACAAGAAAGTTCCAGTCTAGAAAGGAGCACATGGATCAGGAAAATCAACAAAAGTATCCGAGACATTATGAAAATCATGCGCAAGAAGCAACCAGTAAGTGTTTGTAATAAGCTTTCTACTAATTTAAGTCACTTAAGAAGATTTCGTCTTACATTAAAAAATAATAATTACCAGACTCACACTGGTGGTAATTTGCGAGCCTCTAAGAGAAGTGATAGAATAATTGGGGACGATCTAAAATCTGCATTCAACAACCGTATCCGAACAGGCATCATTTACAACATAAGACACACAGATGCCACTGAATTTTTAAAAGATTCATTTGACCTTTTTAAGAGACGTGTAAATAATATATTAAAGTCAATGAATGTACTTAAAGTAAACACCTGTTTATGCGCTCAATATATCACCATCAAAGAAAATATAGAAATTTTAGAATTTAAATACTTTCATACGAGAAACGATAAAATTGATACTGGTACGGGTTTAGTAAACTGGTTTCAAAATAACGTCATTAACCAAATATTGCATAAAATAGGTGAATTTCAAGAACGTGATAGTGGTTGGGCCCTGAAGGCAATAGTTAATTTACAAATTAATATAAATAAATATGGATTCGGTCTTGCTGCTTCATCCTATATTAAATTACTTAAAGAAATTTCTAATAAAAAGGCGTGTCTTAATATAAAAAATTATGATAATTCATGTTTTTATTGGAGTGTTATTGCAGGACTTTATCCTGCTACTAATCATTCAGATAGAATAAGGTATCATTCAGATACCAATAATTTGCCATAACCTTTCAAATTATGATAGTCATTTCCTAGTTAAAGAAATGTGTAAAATGGGGACCATTACTTTATTACCAATAAATAAAGAAAAATACATTTCATTTACTCAACATTATCCTAATAGTTGTGTTCGATATTGTTTCATAGATTCTTACAGGTTTTTAAACACTTCACTGTCTGAATTAGTATCCACCCTACAAATAAATGAATTAAATATTCTAAAACATGAATTCGGTAATTTAGGTGCGGAATCTTTTAAACTGCTATCTAGGAAAGGTGTTTTTTGCTATGATTATGTAGATAATTTAAGTAAACTAAATGAAACGGAACTACCAGCTAAAGAATTATTTTATAATAAGCTGACTAAATCACATATAAGCTAGGCCGATTTTGATCATGCAAAAGTAATTTGGAAAAGATTCAATATTACTAATTTAGGCGAATATAGCGACTTATACTTGAAAACAGATTTTTTTGCTGGCTGATGTATTTGAAAACTTTAGAAGTAAGTGTATAAATATTTATGGTTTAGAGCCGGCTTTCTACCATACGCTACCTGGGTATGCTTGGGATTGCATGTTGAAAATAACAAAGTGTAAACTTAGGCTTCTCAAAGACATAAATCAACTTTTATTTATAGGAAAAGGTCTAAGAGGAGGTATTTCTATGTGTTCTAATAGATACTCCGCGGCAAACAACAAATATATGAAGAATTTTGACATTACAAAGCCATCTAAATATTTATTTTATTTAGATGCCAATAACCTATATGGTTGGGTCATGTCTCAGTATCTACCTTACGATAATTTTGCTTGACTAAATAATGTAAATGAGGTAGATATTATGAATGTTCCTGATGATTCCGATAGTGGTTATATTCTCGAGGTAGACTTAGAATATCCAATGTTGCTGCATGACAAACATAAAGATCTGCCGTTCTGTGCAGATCATGAACGACCACCAGGTTCTAAATCTGTTAAATTACTGAATACAGTTACTAATAAAAAAAATTATATTATACATTACCGAAATTTAAAACAAGCCTTGCAGAACGGTCTGGTCTTGACTAAAATTAATAAAATATTACAATTTAGCCAAACACCATGGCTCCAACCATATATAGATTTAAATACTAAATACCGAGAACAAGCTAAAACAGATTTTGAGAAAAATTTGTTCAAATTAATGAACAATGCCGTATTCGGAAAAACAATGGAAAACATTAGGAAACATAGAAATATTAAGATGGTTCGTAAATGGGAAGATCGTTATGGTGCTAAAAATCTAATATCGAGCCCTTTATTCCATAGTCATAAAATATTTGATGAAAGTCTAGTTGCTATAGAGCTAAACAAATCACATATAGTGTTTAACAAACCGGTTTATATAGGAATGTGTATTCTAGATATATCTAAGACTCTTATGTATGACTTTCATTATAATTTTATATTAAAAGAGATTTCACCAACTGAAAATTGCAAATTAATGTACAGATACATATAATATACAGATAGCTTCATATATGAAATCATATCTGATGATGCATATTTAGATATTATTAAAACGCATATACAAAAATTCGATAGAAGTAACTATGCTGTAGATAATCAATACGGTATACCATTAAAAAACAAAAAAAGTTTTAAGTCTGTTTACGGATGAGGCAGCTGGCAATATTATTACCAATTTCATAGGATTACGATAAAAAATGTACACTTATAAAATAGATTGTTTGAATAAATGTATAAAAAAAATTAAGGGGGTTAAATACAACATAGTAAAAAATGAAATAGATTATAATGATTATTATGAATGTTTAATGCTATCTAAAGAAAAATTTATAAGGCAGCGTTCCATACGTTCTTATAACCATAATTTATTTAGTGTAGAGGAAATTAAACTAGCTCTTAACTCTTTTGATGATAAATGTTATTTGATTGAAAGCAGTACAGACACGCTTCCTTGGGGTCACTATAAAATTCAATCTAATTAACGGCAATAGTAATGATATGTATATAATTTGTATCTCAAATGTATGGTATTATTACTCAACATCTATAAATTTATTCATTTGTAGTACAATACTTTGAAATAGATAATTATAAATATATTTTAGGAATAGGTATATAATATGTATGTATGGACTTTCTCATTTTTTATGTTTCAAATTACTTTTACTTACACCTGGTGTGTTTTAAATAAATGAGAATTACGATTTGTCTGTGTCGTTTGTTATATTTAACATCACTATACAATGTACGCTACCAACTAAGCTGACCCTTTTCAAGTTCAAACAAGTTCAGATCTGTTGATAGACGAAGGTAAGAAAGTAGGTAAAATAAATAACCTTTAGTTAGTAATACGCAAGTAATAAATTAAAATAACTAATTCCGTAATGAATTTATTATTTTCTGTTAGAAACTGATGTAAAAATATAATAAATACAAAAACATTCAAATATATCGATTTAAAATAATTTCTTCACATATGAAACAGTTAATCTTATGTGTATGTAGAGGGCCATCAATTACATCGCAATCATCATCATCTTCATTTGTACGATGTCCCCAACAAGGCTTCAAATATTCTGATCCCATTTCTTCTGGTAGCTCTAACTGAATCAATATCTTTATAAAATAATCATGGAATTTGAGTGGATACTCAATGCTGTTAATCATATCTTTTAATTCTCAAATTTGATTAGTCGTTAGCATGATTTCTTCTTTTACCAATAAATTTAAAAGCACACTTTAAAAATAATGTTGCTGTTACTGCTGCCACACAATAGAGTATCGACAAGATTGAATCGAGTTTCTGTATTGATGACACAGATGAAATAAATATTGGTGCGAGGAATCTGTCTAAACTCTCCCACTCACTATCTTTTAACTCAGCATTTTTGTTTATAATTCTAATTTGGTAATTTGTTGAATTATTCGGAATAGTTGTAAACAAAACTGAGTCTGTAGCTTTTTCCATCTTACTCCAATTAGAAGGTCAACTATCATTAGTTGAATTGAAACAAATATAAACTTGTTCTTCATTTTTCGGATTAATTACATATATTACATTATTAAAAATTGTAACTAAAAAAAGGAAAGTAAATCCAATCATGATCATCTGATTTGGATTACTTGCATAAATTGAAAATCAACTGTTTCGTATGCATATATATATATATATATATATTTATTTTTATTGAGGCAAAAACTTATACATCCAACTACTAAGTATAAAACAATTTCTTAAACTACACATATACAACTTATCATTTAGATGTTCCATACATTTTGGAATATCACGATTAAATTGAGGTACACAATTAGAATTACTTAAAGTTTCAATATTTATAATTTTAGGTACACAATTAAAATTAGTTGAAGTTTCAGTATTTATAATTTTGGTTAGAAGTGATGTTGATGATGATCCGATTTTATTAGATTCACTGAATAATGTTTGTAAAAAGTCTTTTGATGGCCTTTAACATACACTATATCAAGTCCATATAATTTCTTTATTATTAAATGTAGTATCATTGTATCTTATATGTTCTGATTCATACAATAGTTCATGAATATTATGAATTGCATAATTTACATCTTTCTTTTCAGAAATGGTTAATATTGAGTAAGGTTTAGGCTCTTGAAATACATAATGATTATACTGCGATCCATGCATAATGTCTTTAACATGGAATGCTCGTTCACCTTCATAATTATTTAAGACAAAGCCTTGCATGTCAACAATAGCAATTTTCATGGCTAATTAATTATTTTAACTATTTCACTGAGTGGTAAATATTCTATCACACAATCGTGAATAATGATACAGTATGCTTTAGTGTCGGAAGCAAAACCTTGGTGTGACTCTATTTCGAGCTTAACGTCAACTATTGAAGATTTTATAGACTCATCTCTTCTTGAACAATCAATTACAAACAACGCATGTGTAAAATATTATCGTAGCTTAACAAGACTTATTTGCGTTCTAACAGAGATTGATTCATATAACTTCGATAAAAATCTGAATAATTACAGTATATATCTGCATAGTTATTTGAAGCAAAATTTATATTTGGTCTTTCAAATGGATAATAGTCTCCATTTAAAAGCAGCCTAATGCTAGAAATATTAGTATGATCAAATAAAGTATTATCACTAGTCATCTGATCTTTTCGGTTTTGCTGAAAAGCAGCAATGACATACCGAGGGCATTCTACATTAGTGGTAGTTTTCACATTCCATATCTCTTTTGTAGATCCCATATTCAGAGAGGGTAATTCATGATAACTCCATTTTCTGAATGGAATTAAAATTGGTCGATCATCCTTTATCGATTTTAATAATTCCATTTTTATATAATTATTGGGCGTTATATGTGTTACTTTCAATTCAATATTGTCAATTAGAATTTCTTCTATTGTTGTATTGTCACTTGTTAACATAGCATTGTTATCATTACGAGAACGTACTAAACGTAAAGTATGTTTTCCACACATCATTGTTTTATAATCGCTGAATACACCAAATAAATGAGATAGTGGTATTCGCATAAAGAATTCCTCTTTGGCACATGTTGATAATCTATTTGGGAACTTCCAACTTCCTATAATTAAATGTTTTGCATCTTCTTTATAACATAAGTATCCATGAATAAGACTAACAATTTCCGGATCTTTAACATGCTCCACTTCTACACCATTCAATTCATACGTTACTGAAAGAAACAAAAATGGTCCTGCATTATTAGCTAGGCACACAGTTCCATCTCCTTTTGTCTTTTTACTCCTTTTGTCAATTTATCGTTAATTACCAAAGCAGATTTGGCCATTAATAGCCAAACATCATTTCTATTTATAGTTATTTCAATTACATCACTGTTAGAAAAGGACTTAATATAGGGAAGATATGTTCGATATTCCATATGTGTTATAGAATCATCATTCAATGGAGATTTATACAGGTGTAAAATTTGATCTGACGGCATATCCAATCGATTTCAAAAAAGTTGTGTTTAACTTTGACAATTTACCCCCCAACTTTCTAGCTGAACGGCGTTTTTTAACTGAATGTGTTTGCTTGTTAATACTCCTTTTATACGATTTATTAACATTCTTATTACTATCACTATTAATTATTAAAACCATCTTTTTTTAATTCTAACCGAACGATAATTTCTTCCCCTCGAAAATTTACAAGATTAAAATTCTGATCTAGCATTTTTAGTGAAATGGTAGATATCTCTTTTCCTACTACTGGTAAATAAACCAAGTTTCGTGGAATTTCGTCTATAGAAAATCCAGGATTGGACGTGATGGGAAATTCGTATAACGTATGTGACGGTTTGTTGTTATAGTATGCACCACTTGTTATATTACTATCCACGTGAATCGTTCGGACTTTTACAATATTTACAGGATGATCACATGAATGAACTTTTCCAGCTTGCAATATCTTTCGTGAGAATCCTACTAGTTATTCTAGCGAATTTTCTGTATTAAAGTCTATATCAAAATCACAATGAAAGATTTCACACTAAAGTATTATTATTTGGTCTTAGGAAAAAAATATCTTCTTTTTCATTTCCATTCAACCTGAAAGGTATCAATTGCTTCTTTAGATAATTATTAATATCTGTAATCTCATATACTCCAGCAGGTAGATTAATTGAATTGACTTGTTTATTTTTATCTATCTAGTGAAATTTAGTATTTTCTTCAACGTTCGGTATAGTGTTGTACGAAAAGAAACAAATCAACGCCAATCCGTATTGAAAATTTGTATCTAGCTGTATAGGATTGGGAAAATCTATGGAAAGTGTTGATTTACGATACTTTAATGTGAATATTATAGACATAAGTAACACTAGACTGTACTATGGTTGGCTATTATATAGAAACTCAATACATAAATGCCCACAATTATTAGAATTAAATTTTTGGAATGGGCTTCTATTGTAGATTATATTACTTGATTCACTGAAATATTTTATAAGTTGGTGGTTTCAAATTACCAAAACTATCGAAATCATTGATAGTATTACCTTGCTTTTTATACGCCACCCAATGAGTGCCTTTATTGGCCTTCAAATCTAAATTAACAATAACACTTTCAATATAACGTATATATTTGGGTAATGTATCACGCATAAAAACACCTCTAAAATATGGCAATTGCAGTTTATTTATACAATTTAATATTTCATAATCATAAAGAGCTCTGTCAGGTGGATTCCGTGATTTTTTTTAAAAGTATAACCCATATCCTCTAGAATTTTTACGCGAAAACCATCCTGACCTTTCTTGCCAGTTTCAACATTGTTGCCATAATTCCAATTTAGTTTCATTGTACTATCTATTATATTTTTAGCTACAGTAGAAGCTCTACCAGCTAGTGCACCCATTGCTCCCAAGGCAGATAAAATAGGCAATACTGGTAAAAATCCTCCAGATTTATGCTCAAATGGAATAACACGTGGCAAACGGATATTTTTTCGGGCCCCTGCTATTTTAATAGCCAAGCGGGCTGCTTTTAATCCTTCTAATCTTGATTTTCGTAAATTTTTATGATTCTTATATTTTCTTAACGTTTCGATGAAGGATCGATAACGTGTGTTTTGAATGAAAGCCCCATTCCTATTTTTCTTTTAACTTTTTCACCAAAACTGGAATATTTTGATTTCACTCGTTCCCAAGCACGATCTTCTAATTCTTTATCCGCCATATGTCTATCAGATAATATAAGAACTTGAGTTGTATGCGAGGTCGTGCTGCTTGCAAGCTGCATCTAATGGGTTGATTCCAGGACCACCACGTTCCAGGCGCTTCTGGATTCGCGTGGCAGGTCCGCACCACTGATAAAGAGGGAGATGGGCCTCATTATCAGTGATAATGACAGGAATACCCGCACCTCTGTAGTGAATAGGTTTCATATTTCTAAACTGTATAAGCAAAATGAATTCATTTATATAGCCAATTCGTTTTCACCTCCATAATAGTTACAAAAATACGTTCAGTAAGACAAGATCTTAAACTTGCCATCGAGAATTTGAACTTTGATGATTCGACATCTAAAACATATATACACAGTGAATTACTACAAAATTATTTTCCAATTATTATTGGAAAATGTAATGCAGCAAGTTAAAGAAATAAAATATTTTCCATATAAAGATAATGAATTAGTTATTGATCCTGATGAAGCTAAAGAAAACTCTGTATTTATATTCGACGATGTTTCATGTGATAAGCAGGATAAAATTAGGACATATTTTTCAATGGGACGACACAAATCCATAAACGTAGCATATTTATTGCAAACTTATTCCAAAATCCCTAAACAATTAATAAGAGACAATTGCAATGTGATTGTACATTTTAAGCAAGATGATATTAACTAAAAACATATTTTTGATGAACATGTCACACCAGATATATCGTACAATTATTTTAAAAACTTGTGCCAGCAATGTCAGAATAGTAATAAATTTAAACCATTAGTAACAGTAAAAGAATTCGAATTAAATAATGGTCGATATCGATGTGGCTTTGATGTATATATAAAGGTTCATGAATAGTTTTATTTTCAAAAAAAAAAAACAGTTCTCTTTATAATCATGAAGCTTCTAGATAAGTCGGAAAGTGCCCGCAAAAGGAAAATTTTAGAATTAGCTGATGATGTCCGAAAAAATTATTTAGCCTTAAAATGGAGACGTTCTAATGAAGATGGTACATTGAACCGAATTTTTACACCTGTTACTGATCAGTTAAAGAAATTAGCAGCAGACAATGTGGTTGTTAAAAATGAAACGTCTGAAATAAATGGAAACGAAATGAAAAATGTAAAGAAAATTGAAAAAAAGAGATATCTGAAGTAGATCAAATTGACAAGATAAATGAAGAAGTAGAAGAGGAGGACGACGAGGAGGAAGAAATGGAACAAGAAGACGAGCTGGATGAGGAGGATGACGAAGTAGATGAAAGCGACGATACAATTACTAATGTAGATACACCGCAATCAGATAAATATCCACAAGTTTCTCAAGAACCTATAAAGGACTATTTTCAGCATTCTCCTAATATTGACATTACTCATTCTTCAAGATATAATGCTATCACTAATATATGGACCTTGGGTCCTAATAATATTGAATTTGGTAAAACTACTGGGCATATAATAATAGGTAGAGAACTATATACAGGTAGCTAGGGACTTTATAATTTATTATTTTATAAAGATCCTAAAAATTATACTAGTAAAGACCTCGAGGAATTTGATCGCATATTAGATGACACTAATCTATACAAAAAGGGTTACTCTTCTCAAGGCAGAATAGTTGGAGTGAGGAATCAGAAATATCGACGTATTATTCGTCCATTGCTGATAAAGCAAGGTGGAAACTATAATATGGTCTATAATACCAAGCCAATAGATTATGTTTATTGGGATGATGTTAATGAACTAGTTGGTAGATTACGATTGCTATTCGCATCACAGCAAGCAGGTAATTCTTCTCATAGTAATGAGATTGCGTCAATTATTGAAGAATTAAAAGAAGCAAAAGTTATATATTAATATATTACCAGTCATAAGTATTATTATTTAGTTAAACAACGGTGATGAGTATAGATAAGTTTGGACGTTCGTCCGATAAATATTCACATTATCAGATTTCTTCCTCGCCTACTTCATCGTCATTATTTTCATTCACATATCATGGTGATTCAGATATTGGAGGTTTAAAAATATGTAACGTTAATTTACCCACTCAAGATGATGACGTTGCTAATAAAAAATATGTATATGGTTCATGTGGACCAATAATGAATTTGTATTTAATGCTACAGCAAGATGTGGCTAAAGCTGAAGAAAATAATAGACAGCGATTAATAGATATATCTAATAGAATTAATGATTTAATCAATACTTTTGAGACAAAAATTATAGAATTATCGGCATTATTTGGTAGCAGTAGAGCTGAATCTAATAACACGATTGAAGATATACTTAAAACATTAGATAAAGTTCAGATGGATTTATTTAATAATCGCGACAAGATCGCGATTGGTTGTCTTGTAGCGACAATCGCGACAAGACAACCAGGAACAGCACGTCTAGACTGAAGGTAGTTTGCTAAGATTCTAGACACCTGTTATTTAATATTTAAAGTGATAAAGCACTAAATGGCATCGAATGAAAAAAGTCAAGTAGTTAATGAACTACATAAACCAATATGATGGAATTTTCAGAGGGGACATACAATTATTAAAGGGTTGGACGATTTATGGCAAGCAGATCTTGCTCAAATGGAAATATATGCAAAAGAAAATAACCAGTTTAAATATTTTCTGCTTGTTATTGACTGTTTTTCTAAATATATTTGGGCCGAACCGCTAAAAAATAAATCTGCTGATTCGGTGGTGGAAGCGTTGTTTAAAATATTAACTACCTCAAAGCGTAGCCCTAAAAATTTACAAAGTGATCCATGGAAAGAATTCTACAATTGTCATTTTCAAGATTTGCTTAAACAATACAAAATTAATCACTATTCAACATATTCGCGAATGAAAACAGCCATTGCTGAACGAACAATTCGTACTATAAAAGAACGACTGCATAAATATTTCAGTTTAAATGGAACGCACAAGTGGATTTCAATTGTACCAGTTATTGTCAAAAATTATAATGAAGCAAAACATAGTACAATTAAAATGAAGCCATGTGATGTTGTTTGTGAGACAATTGAGAAAAAGTTGTTGGATACAATCTATAACCATATGAAAATCTTTCCAGGATCGAAATTAAATGTTGGCGATATGGTACGCATCAGTAAAGAAAAGCATGTTTTCGATGTACACACCTAACTGGACCACCGAACTATTTAAAATTATCAAAATCCATTACACCAAGCCTGTAACGTATTTGTTGGAAGATTTAAATAAACAGCCAATAAAGGGATTTTTCTATAGTTGTGAATTGCAGAAGACAAAGCAACCAGATATCTATTTAGTTGAGAAAGTTTTAAACAAAAAAGGCAACATGGTATATGTAAAATGGCTTGGTTTTGATAATTCTCATAATAGCTGGATTCATAAGACAAATATACTATGAAAAAGAAAATTAGTTGTACGAAAACTGTATAAACATGACTTCTGAAAATAAATGCGTTTTAAGTGCTGATCAAATTAATAACGATTTGTTTGAACTATTAGACAAGTTTGAACATGAAATTAGTGAAAAAAATTAAGCAAAACCTTTATTATTAAGATTTTCTACAATAAGTGATAATATAGTAATTGATGTTGGATTAAATATGGCCATGGACTTTAGACCTTTTATAAAGTTAAATAATACCCTCGAATTGGAAGAATTTAAATGGCAAATACTGATTTTAAATCTGTATTGCATTCGTCGTATATATGTAGGAAAAAATTACTTCTATGTTTAATGACGGGAAATATTTATTTTAAGATGAATATTGGTTAACAAAGTTCAAGTTAGTTTATTCAATCATAAATACAGAACACAATTAATAAAATACAAATTCATACCATCATCTCAAAAATCTATCTGACCGTTTTTCTTTTTTTTACCCGTGACAATTTTTTTTCATTGCTCACTCTGATTCATTCCTACATCTCGGCCATTCTGGTTTGAATTCGCCTCGAATTCTACCCACGGTTTCATTAAATCAGCTGATGAAGATGTCAATCTTGGACCAGGATGATCACCAATCTTCTCCATTTCGTATCGGTCATTACACAAACCATTAATAACTTGATATGGACCTAAAAACTGCGGTAATAGTTTTGAGCATGCGGCAAATTGTGTTTGCCTAATTGCAACAAAATCGCCTGGATAATATTTAGTAGCGGCTTTACGTGTTCTGTTGAATGATCTTACATTTTCTTTTTGCACCCGGACTATCTGTTTTCTTGCTTCCTCTCTTAAAATCTCTCTACGTTTCATAAAATCTTCTACCAATTCTTCTTCAATTAACTCTACTAAACTTGTGTCTTCTGATCTGTTCATTGTTGTTCCGAATACTAATTCAAATGTTTATATTCCAATACTCCGATTTACTATTTAATTCTTCTCGAAGTTTTCTTATATGCTTGTACCAATATTCTGGTTTGTCAATTGACAGCTTAGTTAATACAGGAATGATTACACGATTCACTTGTTCAACCTGACCATTTCCTTGTGGTACGCCAGCTTCTCTTTTCATTTTATTCATATCGTCTGTATGCTGTGCAATTTCTTGATTCGAAACTTGAATTCCACCTTCTAATGTATCGACATTATTTTGTAAATCATCAACTGTTGATAATTTACTTTGTAATTCATTTTTAAATGTATCAATCGTTTTTAGTAATTCAAATTCTCTGGCACTATGCGATTTTTGTTGTATGTAAAATTGATTTAACGTTCTGTATTTTGAAACGTATTCATCTTCAACCAGTTGCGTTGCTTCGTCTTTTTGCTGAATTAGATTCTGCCACTGTGAATCTAGGTCTTTTCTATGTGTCTGTATAAGTACTTCAACTTGTTTTTGAGCATCTATTTCCATTTCTTGCTTAACTTCCTCCAAATTAATGGATAGATCGTTTACTTTACTTCTCCAAGTATTTTCTAACAATTTTAATTTATCTTCATGTTCCTCTTTAATTTTCTCTAATTCGATTTTATGTTGCTCGACCAATTTGTCTATAAAAATATTTTTTTTATTTTAATTCCATCTGAATTAGCGATTAACGTCGCTTTATTTAACAGTGGTTTTCCAACGACTACATCAATGTTAATTTCTTCATCTGGTATAATATAAAATTCAAGTTCATATTGTATGTTATCAATTTCAACATTTGCTGAGAATTTTCCAATCGTATTTATTTTCTTATTACTAACTCTTATAATTGTTATTTGTTTCTTTTGAAAATTTTATTGCGCCGATTTTGAGATATGATGCCAAACAAGAGACATTTAAATCACTGCCAGTATCCATTAACGCTTGATGACACACACCGTTAATTTTAATAGTTTTTTCTATATTGTTTTTATTTTTATACCTTTGTTTATCCACAACATAACATGATGAGTCTTTGCTTCCAACCTTCTCATTATTGTTCACTAACTTCTTTTTACATTCTTTTGAAATATGACCATATTCATTACATGAAAAACTTTTTTTTCCTTTATTCTTGTTCATGCAATCAACTGACGAGTGACCTTTATTACCACAATTAAAACATCTAAATCCTTTGGTAAAATATTCACTATTCTTGTTATATTGTTTATTATCAATTTTCTTCTTAGATTTATCATCTCCTCGTAAAGTTTTCACTTGACACGTTTTAAATTTCATATACGTCTGAAGCCTATTTTTCAATTCTTTTATAGAATTTGCATCATATAATAATGTCTTATTAATTTCATCATCTTGAATTCCTGTGATAATATAATCAATTAAAGCGGATTCTTCCACATATCCATCAAAGGCTATTTCTTTCATTTTCAAGATATATTGTTGAAATGATTCCTCTATTTTCTTCTTCCGCGAATTTAATTTTCGGTGAATAACTTCGCTGTTATTTTTTTGATCAAATTCTGCTAAAATTTTCTTCTTTAAGTTTGACCATGACGTAATTCCAGTTTCTGATCGTAAAAATAATCTTGCTGTACCACATTAAGATTTTTTAGCATACACAAACTTCCCATCCCATGATCAAAGCAGTTTCTTCAAAATCTTGCAGCCATTTTCTGATAGAATAATCGTCATCATCAGTAAATTTGGTTATAAAATCTTCAATGTCTCGCAAACTAACAGGTAATCTACTAGTACACAACTTTCTTGCACCTCGTTCATCTTTATTTTTATTTTAATCATTATTGCCATCGTCATCATTACAATTATCGTCATCATCATCATTGTTACAATTATCGTCGTCATCATCCTCATCGTTACCATCATCTGAATCAATTTCAGTTGAAACATTGTCAATATTCATTAATTGATGCATAATGTTCAAAATCAATTCGTCTTTGGTACCCGAATAATCAATAGAAAGTACAGCTGCTGATGCAATTAAATCATTAAAAGAATAATTGACATCAATAAATTTAATCTTTTCTATACTCGGCTGAATCTTTGGTGAATTTAAATCCGTTAAATTTTCTCAATTCTGATCTATTCTTTTTGCCCGAATCATTTCCAAAAATGAGTTTATGTAATACTTTAATTGTGCTACTTTTGGCTGTATTGATATTAGATAATATCGCGGGAATGTCTTGTAAGCTCTTCATATTTTTTCTTTTTAATTCAATTAGGTACTAACCTTGAATTTTCAGTCGTCGTCAAATCTTCTTAATTTTCGTCGTCAAATCTTCCGCTTCAAAAACAATCTGCTAGTTTATCCAATAACAATTTCAAATTTCTTTAATTAAACAAAACTTGCTTTGTTTAATAACCAATATCTCGGCTGAGCCCCAAATTATGTAGGAAAAAATTACTTCTTTGTTTAATGACGGGAAATATTTTTTTTAAGATGAATATTGGTTAACAAAATTCAAGTTAGTTTATTCAGTCATAAATACAGAACACAATTAATAAAATACAAAATCATACCAACATCTCAAAAATCTATCTTACAGTTTTTCTTTTTTTTATCCGTGACAATTTTTTTTATTGCTCACTACATATATTTTAGTACAATGAAATTAGACTATTTACGCTTTATTTGTTGTAAGAATATAATCATAACAGGTAATAATAATGAAGAATTAAAAATGATTCAAATTACTAGACAGGAAAAGGCTATATGCTTAACAGAATCTGATTTGGTTAACATAATATTCATCAATACATATCATGTGGTTCCTTTAATTAATAAGCTGAATTTCATTGACTTTAACACTTTTTATAATAATTTTATAAAAGCTTTTAAAGAATTGTTATTAGAATTAATTTATCCAGTAAGTGTAGAAAGTATAATAGATGAATATTTTAATTTATCTTTTGATGAGCTTAGTTATTGTTTGAAACAATGTATGTTAATAAATAAAGAAAAAATATTTGTTGACTTGTATAATTGAAAATTTATTATAATAGCTGTTTTGAACTGGTTTACGTTCCAGCCAAAACACCAAGTGACAACAATAATTTGTATGTTGTATGAAAGGGTGGAAGCACAGGGTTGATTGAAACACTGATTTATTTACTATCTACACTATTTATACTTTTTAATTAAACGTTGAGATTATATACAATTATTTATAACAATACTTATTTTAATTGGGGGTATTTTAGATATGTTAGAGCTTGAAATGGGGTATATGTGTAATAGTGCATGGAGCGAGTTGTCGAATATGACTGTCCTAGAGAGAGGTAGTAAAGGGAATGCCGTTATTTCTTTCTTGAGAAAATTATGTAAGTACAAATGTATGTACTGGAGGGGGTGTCTGGTACATGTTAGTCATGTCTAGAAATCTTCGTAGGTGGTAGCTTTCTAATAGCAACGAAGGTCAGCCAACATAAAAAAAACTACCCCTGTGAAGATTCTTATAGACTATTGTTAAAGTAAGGACAGTAGTTAAACAAGGCCGATTCTCCCTCAACTTAGACTCTAGAGGGGGGATTGTAAATTCAGGGGTAAGGGGGTGGTTTTTCAATATGGTGTCAATCAAAGGGGTGTGTACAAGTTTAAGGGGTGGGGATTAATTCAATATGGCGTCAGAGGGGAGGGTACTAAGGGAAAGGGGTAATGGCGTCGTTGGATTTCATTGGATGGGTGGGGAAAGGGGTAATTCAATATGGCGTCGCTGGATTTCATTGGATGGGTGGGGAAAAA